>SJYX01005868.1:273122-306586 GCA_006410675.1 Oreotragus oreotragus | reverse complement strand
GTTGTGATGAGCCGACTCATTAGAAAAGACCCTGATGCTGGGAAAAATTGAAGGCAGGAGGAGAAGGGGATGACAGAGGATGAGATAGCTGGATGGCATCACTGAATCAATGGACATGAGTTTGAGCAAGCTCCAGGAGATGGTAAAGGACAGAGCGGCCTGGCATGCTGCCGTCCATGGTGTCGCAAAGAAGTGGACAGGACTGAGTGACCGAAAAACAGCAACAGGTGAGAAAACCAAAACCAAAAAGGTTGCTCACAAATACTAGTGACAAAAGTTCTTATTTTAATATACAGTATGAAATACAATTCAGTACATTGAAACATGTGGTGAGCAACAAATATCTAGAATTATTAGCTCTATATCACCTTGAAAATCACGGTAATTTTTACTACTTTACATATTCTTTATCTCTTTATTCCTTTTGTTATGCGTGTTCATTAGGCCAAGCATCCCAAATTTCCTCAAACACTGAGGAGAAACGTGTATCCAAGGAGTAAGAGACTTAAGACAGAATGAGTTAGGGTAAGGAAGTACAAGATAGGGGTATCACTGACAAAGTTGATCTGATTCTGGTGACATTTTGTTGCTAACCAAGCTTGTGTGCTTATAATCCTTATTTGTAAAGAAGTTACAGCACTTCCTGATGTATCTAAAGACAAATTTCATTCAATAATTGGTGTAAATATGTTTAGTCCCTTTGATGTCATTTTCCCCATCATGCTTAGAAATTTAAAACTGAATATTTTTTCCTTTTAACTGATTTATAGATGAGAGTAATCTGTCATATATAGGAGGTGTCTTTTCTTCGTTATGATCTGTAATTGTTGAGAAAAAACTTTGTGAAGAAATATTTTGCTTATTATTTCCCCAATATGAGGATATTGTTTCATTGCTAAGTCATGTCTGACTCTTTTGTGACCCCAGGGAGTGTTCCCTGCCAGACTCTTCTGTCTATGGAATTTCTCAGGCAAGAATATATAATTATGTAAAAGAATGTCTATGTTTTCGAGAGGTATAGGCTAGAGCTACAGTCCACAGGGTCACAAAGAGTCAGACGTGAGTGAACAACTAGGCACGCACAATACTACTACCACTGAGAAATTAACAACAAGCTAATATTTACAGAGCCCATTTTATGTTTCTGGCTGTGTATGGAACTTTGGAATAGCATTATCTCAAGAAATCCACTCAGTGATTATTTGAGGAAGATGCTATTAATTATTCCCATTTATTACTCAAAACTTGGTTTCAGAAAAATTAAGTAAATTGACCAAGTCATCCAGGGTAGCTCTGTGAAATGGTTTCTAAGAAGTCACTGATCTCTCCAAGCATTTGTTTATCAAATTTGAATATCTGCTGGGGATTAAGCTCTAGCAATAGAAAAAGTGCTTTAAATCCCAGTCCCCATTCTTAAGTCTGATGAGAAGAAGAGCGATACAGGATCAGTTGGTAAAAGCGACAGGAGAGGTGTGATTTAATTATTTGTGAAATGAGAGGACTGTGTTGCATAATCTTTAAGATTTGTTCCAGTTCCCTCTCTGTGATTCTAGAAATGGCAAGAAGCAATCAATATAAGGAAAACTAGACACAGTTCGGTGGTATAGAACTTGAATCTGCTTAACTGCTATTAGCATAAGACCGTCCGTGTTTTCACATGCTGGTGAGTTTGGGGTGGAGGAACTCAGTGCGAGGCAGCTGGGCACGATTTGGAGTTGGGAGGCGCGGAGTCAGTGTTGGTGATGTGTTTACAGTTTGCATGTGCGTTGCAGGTGTGTGACATCACTTCCCAAGGCTGATGCAAATGCTGGGAACAGTGGCAAGAGACCCATAGCTTGCCTTTAACCCTTTCCAAACAAGCCATCTTGTAGGCAGATGTTGACCCCACCTTCTTGTGCATCTCTCTGAATGGGCCTGGAGATGAGTCAGTTTTTGCTGATCCAGGCCTGGCGTTAGAATGCACAGTCTCTGAACCTGTTCAGGAAACGAAGATAGGAAACCAAGTGCTTTCCTTTAATGCTCCAGGTGATGGAAATGATGGGAAAAATCAGGATTATTATACTGTTTAGGCTGCAGTCAAACCTCATTGTTGTGATTATAATTTTGGACAGAGTGGGAGTGGAAATAGGCTTCCTATGTAGGAGGAAGTCCTATTAAGAAATAGTGTATACAAAATTGCAGAGAGGAATATTAAAACTACTTAAGGGATGAAAATGTTTTCATGTTTTTCCTTGCAAATACTTCTCCAGTTTATCCAGTGCATGCTTTCTGTTGATAAAGGCAACAAACATAATGAACAGTTATGGTAATATAAAATCATCTCTGCTGCTACTGCTAAGTCACTTCAATCATGTCCAACTCTGTGTGACCCCATAGACGGCAGCCCACCAGGCTTCCCTGTCCCTGTGATCCTCCAGGCAAGAACACTGGAGTGGGTTGCCATTTCCTTCTCCAGTGCATGAAAGCAAAAAGTGAAAGTGAAGTTGCTCAGTCGTGTCTGACTTAGTGACCCCATGGACTGCAGCCTACCAGGCTCCTCTGTCCATGGGATTTTCCAGGCAAGAGTACCAGAGTGGGTTGCCATTGCCTTCTCCAAAATCATCTCTAGGAACTTATTAAAACAGAATATGCTTTTAATTTGTACATATTCTGCAATGTTAAGTCAAGCATTTGATATGATGTCTAAGCAATTTAGAATGACCACAAAAAAAGTTGCTAGGAATTGGCTAAGGATTTTTTATATTGCCTGCTTAATGTATTTTTCTGTAACATATGTGTGCATGCACATGTAAGTGTAAACGTAAATGTAAGTTTTACGTGAATAAAAGTAGCAATATTTAACTTAAAATAGCCATATTTTTTCAGTAATTTGTGTAACTTTCCCTCTAATTCATGTTATAGAAGATTTAATAGTATGATACTTTTTATCTTTGATGTTTATAGTGTTTAAAGTACTCTTGTGGCTTTTACTCTTACATAACAACTCAGGGTGTGTGGATAAGAGGGTCCTTACTTGCAAGTTATCACTGGAGAAGGCAGAGCCTGGGACTCAATGTATTATTAATCATTATTTGTGGAATCACAATGGCTATTTTGAGCCATTATGAGGAAAATGATATCTGAAAATAGACCCCACTGAAGAAAACAAAGATCCATATTCCAGCCTCATTCTTTTTCTTCTTATATCAGAATTGGTACTCCATGTAAGTGTTTGTTTGGATCACTTGATCTATGGAGTGCATTAAAAAAAAAAATTATTTTTCATATTCTTTTCCATTATGATTTATCACAATATATTGAATATAGTTCCTTGTGCTATATAGTAGGACCTTGTTGTTTATATAGTCTATATATAGTAGTTTGCATCTGCTGATCAGGACATCTCTATCTTAATATCCTAGAGAGACATCCACTTCTAATATGTCTTTTCTGTAACCATTTGTGTTTGTGAGCCATAGAGTGTGTAACATTATTGTGAATCTCCTTCCATCATGGCTGTGGCCTGGCACATATGAACACACGAGTGAAATTAGAATGATTGGTGAGTCTACCTTGGAAAACTCAGAAGCCAACTGGAGATCCTGTTGCAGCCAAAATCAGGCACATAATCAAAACCAGGTTAGCTTTTTTAAATCAGAAAATTAAAAATGACATGTACTGGCTCTGTGAAGGGGTTTGGGGCCCCTATTACTGGTAGTGGCAATTCATAATCATGCGTCACAGCCAAGGTGATTGTTACTAGCTATACTGCAAATTTTCCTTGTCTTTTAAATATTTCTGAAAGAACGTTTTCTTAGGTGATGAAATTAAAAACATTCCAAAATGTACAATCTGTTAATGATTTTTAAAAACTGTTTATTTTGAGATAATTTTAGATTCACATGCAATTTTAAGAAATAAGCTAAAGAGATCCATACCTCCTTCACTTGATTTCCCCCAGTGGTTACATCTTGCATATATATTGTATAATACTATATCATAACCAGGAAATTAACATTGATATAATTCATCAGCCTGATGTAGATTCATGGGTTTTTAGTGGACTCACGTGTATGCATGTATGTGTCCATGTATCTAGCTCTATTCAGTTTTATTATGTGTGCAGATTCATGTGATTGCCATCACAAGATGCAGAACAATTCCATCATGAGTATCCCTGCTGCTAGTTATTAGTTTTTGATGGGGGAATAAATCAAAAGATTTATCACCAATTAAATAGCTTCTCTAAGGCTATGTTCTGACTAAAATAGCTTTGAAAGTACACTAAGTGACTAAGAAGACAGAAGTAGTTAACCTTCACACTCATTCTAAGGAGCTGCTCTCCCTGTGGGTTTCTCTGGAAATGTAAACAACGGATGACCATGCTGCTTTAGAAAGAAGGAATTGCTGAGCAGAGTGGAGGAAGATTTTAATGATATGCCCAACAGAATAAGGCAGGGCTTTAAGGACACAGGTTAATAGGTCTTTTGCACAGTTTTAACAAAAGGAAGTTAAAAATTATGGTCTTAGATTCTTTTGCGTTTAAAAAAAAAAGCAATGTCAGCAAGAATTGAAAAGAAATTGTTGCTGGTCTGTGCTGTTTGAAAAGAGTTTTCTATCCCTGGGAAAACAATAAAAAATTATTTGCCCCTGTATCAAGTTTAGGACCACTTACCAAAATGGCTAGCTTGGCAGAGGCTGTCACTTAGCTCAGAGCTCAATTGTATGATTCACTTGTAGCTCAGTGTGAACTTTCCACATAGACAATAGACATTTGTGTTCACACATTTGGAAAATGAACTTACACAAATAAGGGCAATTTATACAGTTTCTTGAAACCATAAAACATTGACACTTTTCAACTAATGGGCTTTGGGCTACACTCAAAGCTTTGTGTTCTTTGCTGCTACCCTTTATGTATAGGGCAATGAAGACCATCTATGAAATGAAACTGTTAATAGCAAAAAACTGTGAGAAGTCAATCATGAAAGCTGAATTCTGGATATTTCCCCTTACTTATGGCCCTTTTGAAATTAAAGATATTCCTTCTGTTTTAAAGAAAATATCAGTTTAGTTATAACATGATTAAAATTCTGCTGTTTTCTACTCATAGGTGGAAAAGACTGTCTGACATACTACTAATGGCCTTTTAGAATGGCCATTTGTTTGATCAGCTATACTGAGGTTTATCTTTGAAGACCTGTAATTCACTTCTAGGTCTAGATGGTAAAGGGCTAGGAAAGTGAATGAACTTAAAATACTTCAAATAGAATATTATTTCCTTAGAAAGTCCTAGGAGGACTAAAGCAAAGGAACCCGAGGCACAAGGTCTTGACGGTTTCCCCTCTGTGGTACTGGCTTTATTTCATCTCCTAAGCTTGCCTCGCCCCTCCAACCACAGGTCCTTGAAGGCTCACTCACTCCCACTGCCGTAGGTAGGAATTTTTTGTGTTGCATGCTGTTGCTTAGTCGTGTCTGACTCTTCGTGTCCCCGTGAACTGTAGCCCTCCAGGCTCCTCTGTCCATGGGGGTTCTCCAGGCAAGAGTACTGGAGTGGGTTGCCATGCTCTCCTCCAGGGGATCTTCCCAACCTAGGGATCGAACCAAGTTCTCCTGCATTGCAGGTGGACTCTTTACCATCTAAGCCACCAGGGATTATGTAGTTGGTCTCAATCCCCTCTAAGAATCTGGAGGGGATTAGAATTTATAAGAGTCAGACACGACTGAGCCACTGAACTGAACTGAACTGATAGACCTAAGGGAGAGGAATAGTGTGAAGGGGCTTCCCAGGTGGCTCAGATGGTAAAGTGTCTGCCTGCAATGCAGGAGAAAGGGGTTCGATCCTTGGGTCAGGAAGATCCCCTGGAAGAAGGAAATGGTAACCCACTCCAGTACTCTTGCCTGGAAAACTCCATGGATGGAGGAACCTGGTAGGTGTACAGTCTATGGGGTTGCAAAGAGTTGGATATGACTGAGTGACTTAATTTTATAGACATAACGTCTGGAGCATGTTGGGCTTCTGAGAATCTCCTTAGGTCTGGAATTTGGTTCCCTGGGATGAACCCTGGATTCTGTCTTAATGGTTGGCAGTCATTCTTTCTTTATTTGGCACATGGACCTAGTTATAGGGGCTGGTCTTTTACCCTAGTCTCTACCTCTGAGACATTGTTTGAACTTCCAGTTCAGAGGTTTCTTTTCAGTTTGACATTTTGGTTCCTCTCACCTGGGATTGAAGGCTTGCTCTACATCCCATCAAGGGATGTAGCATCCCATCCCTGGAGGATGCTTTTTCTTTTTTTTAACATTTTCCCCTTTAAATCAAGTGCCTCCAGTGACACCACTTTCTATTTATCTTCATTTTAAAATATTTTGGTATAAATAACCTTTTTTTGAGAAGCTAATGAAAACTCCAGAGTCTCTCCCAAGAATAATGTGTGTGTGTGTGTGTGTATAATTTTGTGTTCTATAGAAAAGTACACATAGCCATCATTTTTATTAAAGTTTCAAAAGATCTCTTTCTCTTTAGTCGCTGAATCGTGTCCTACTCTTGTGACCCCGTGGACTGTAGCCTGCCAGTCTCCTCTATCCATGGGATTCTTCAGGCAAGAGTACTGGAGTGGGTTGCCATTTCAAAAGATAATTGCACTCTGAATTCCATGTATGGATCTCACAGAAGTCTGTGTGACTTGGGTCAATAAATCCTTAATTTATTCTCTTAATTTTCAGGTGAAAAATTGTGGCCCTCAGGAGGTCAGGGGTAGGTCTTTATGGCTTCCTAGGACGTTAAGAGTAGGCCTTTGCTTCAATACTGGATTATTGGTCAGTTGGCTGTTAAAGGAAGCAAAAGTCTGTAAATTTCTTTTTCAATACTAAGGTATCAATGCTCGTTTTACTTACTTGATTATCCTTTCTGTCTTGCATCACTGGTTTTAGATTTCGATTTTTCTCTATATCTATTCTGTGTGCATTGCTTAAACTGATGTTTATGTGACTTTGCTCTAGTCTCTTTAGGCACTCCTGTTTGAAGCAAAACTTTCCTTCTCTCCAAAGTTATTGTGGACTAACAGTTGACCCTCTAGATGGGAGGCAGTGTCTTACCTGCCATTATATATAAAACTGGACCTTAACTATTGTAAAATGTATATTGGTAGATAGTGACTCCCAGAACCTAATGTTGGGCATATTTATGTGGATTGTACATCTGTATTAGCCTGCTTGGGCTGTTACAACAAAATATCATGGATTAAACAAAAGAAACTTTTTTTCACACAGTTTTTGAAGTTGGAAGTTCAAAGTCTGAGGGCTAGTGTGGTTGAGTCCTGGTGATTTGTGTGGTTCTGTTCCTGATTTGCATCCTTACATGCCCTTCTTATAAGGGCACTAATCCCATCATGAGATTCCCAACCTTATGACCTCATCTAAATCAGATTATCTTCCAAAGATAATCAGATCTTATCTCCAGCTAACATCATATCAAGGGTAACTTCAGTATGTGAATTTTAGGGGACACACAATTCAGTCCATAGTGGCATCTCTGAAAGAGGAATATGGTGAAAGGCATTAGTGACCAGTTCTTCAAAGAAGAATGGCCCTCCAGCTGGGGCTTGTGTACTAAGAAATACATATGAAAAGGTCAGGTAAAAAATCCCAGAATGGAAGAGAACAACAAAGAAAACAGGATTTCTGAGGGTAGGATTTTATTGGACACTCATCTGTTGAGAATAATTTTTAGCAGAATCAAAGTGGACAGATTAGGGACCCTACCAGATAAAGACTGTTACCCAGAAATGAAAAATGTATTTTATTTCAGTAAATTGGAATTTTGCATGAAAGGTAAAAGAATTCCAAGCATTGCCCTTGGATTTACTCTTAACAACTTTCATATATACCATATAACAACAGTGTTAATTACATTTATCATGTTGTATATTACGTCTGTGGTGCTTATTTACCTTTTAAAAAGTTTTATTGGTATATAGTTCATTTACAGTATTGTGTTAGTTTCACATGTACAGCAAAGTGAATCAGTTATACATATAGATTTGTATACTCTTTTTTTAAAAAGGATTCTTTTCCCATATAGGCCGTTAGTGAGTATTGAATAGAATTCCCTAGGCCATACAGAAGTTTCCTTAAATCAGGGAGTTTGACTTTGTGATATATACCCTCTCTCAGTCTCCATCACTGGGAGGGAGTGGTTTAGAGCATGAATCTCAGCGTTGGTTACTGAATTTGGATCTGCCGTTCATGAGCTCTTGTGACCTCAGGCAAGTTACATGAACTTATCTTAACTAAGACTCAGTTTTCTAACTTGGAGCTTGTGAGGATCAGTTAAGATAATGTAAAGAAAGAGCTGGGTTAGCTGGGAACCAGTGGAGAGTCCTGGAGAAGGAAATGACAACCCACTCCAGTATTCTTGCCTAGAGAATCCTGTGGATGGAGGAGCCTGGTGGGCTGCTGTCCATAGGGTTGCAGAGTCGGACACGACTGAAGCAACTTAGCATGCGAGCATGCACTGGAGAAGGAAACTGCAACCCACTCCAGTATTCTTGCCTGGAGAATCCCAGGGATGGGGGAGCCTGGTGGGCTGCCATCTATGGGGTCTCAGAGTTGGACACGACTGGAGCGACTTAGCAGCAGCAGCAAAGAAGGAGCAAGATATAGGACTTGGCGTATTTTAAAGCTCTACAAATGAGAGTGGTAATCAGACTGATAATTCATCAGTACAATGATTGACCATTAAATCTCTGTCAAGCCCACTTTCTTCCACAAACCCTTTCTTCCTCCTAGTGGGTCTCCATGGTTCTTGACTCTTTACTGAGTCAGAAGGCCAGGGAACAAAACTAGACGTGTGTGCTTTCCCCTTCTTTTCCTAAAATAAAATCCCTATAAGTTAAAAAACACCTGAAGTGAAATTCAAATGAGAAGCAGCAGAAGACAGTTACCTTCTTGGGGAGAACAATTAATTGATTTTGACTAAATATGGATGTGAGAGTTGGTTGGACTGTGAAGAAGGCTGAGCATCAAAGAATTGATGTTGGAGAAGACTCTTGAGAGTTCCTTGGACTGCAAGGAGATCCAACCAGTCCATTCTGAAGGAGATCAACCCTGGGATTTCTTTGGAGGGAATGATGCTAAAGCTGAAACTCCAGTACTTTGGCCACCTCATGCGAAGAGTTGACTCATTGGAAAATACTTTGATGCTGGGAAGGATTAGGAGCAGGAGGAGAAGGGGACGACAGAGGATGAGATGGCTGGCTGGCATCACTGACTNTTATTTTGAGATAATTTTAGATTCACATGCAATTTTAAGAAATAAGCTAAAGAGATCCATACCTCCTTCACTTGATTTCCCCCAGTGGTTACATCTTGCATATATATTGTATAATACTATATCATAACCAGGAAATTAACATTGATATAATTCATCAGCCTGATGTAGATTCATGGGTTTTTAGTGGACTCACGTGTATGCATGTATGTGTCCATGTATCTAGCTCTATTCAGTTTTATTATGTGTGCAGATTCATGTGATTGCCATCACAAGATGCAGAACAATTCCATCATGAGTATCCCTGCTGCTAGTTATTAGTTTTTGATGGGGGAATAAATCAAAAGATTTATCACCAATTAAATAGCTTCTCTAAGGCTATGTTCTGACTAAAATAGCTTTGAAAGTACACTAAGTGACTAAGAAGACAGAAGTAGTTAACCTTCACACTCATTCTAAGGAGCTGCTCTCCCTGTGGGTTTCTCTGGAAATGTAAACAACGGATGACCATGCTGCTTTAGAAAGAAGGAATTGCTGAGCAGAGTGGAGGAAGATTTTAATGATATGCCCAACAGAATAAGGCAGGGCTTTAAGGACACAGGTTAATAGGTCTTTTGCACAGTTTTAACAAAAGGAAGTTAAAAATTATGGTCTTAGATTCTTTTGCGTTTAAAAAAAAAAGCAATGTCAGCAAGAATTGAAAAGAAATTGTTGCTGGTCTGTGCTGTTTGAAAAGAGTTTTCTATCCCTGGGAAAACAATAAAAAATTATTTGCCCCTGTATCAAGTTTAGGACCACTTACCAAAATGGCTAGCTTGGCAGAGGCTGTCACTTAGCTCAGAGCTCAATTGTATGATTCACTTGTAGCTCAGTGTGAACTTTCCACATAGACAATAGACATTTGTGTTCACACATTTGGAAAATGAACTTACACAAATAAGGGCAATTTATACAGTTTCTTGAAACCATAAAACATTGACACTTTTCAACTAATGGGCTTTGGGCTACACTCAAAGCTTTGTGTTCTTTGCTGCTACCCTTTATGTATAGGGCAATGAAGACCATCTATGAAATGAAACTGTTAATAGCAAAAAACTGTGAGAAGTCAATCATGAAAGCTGAATTCTGGATATTTCCCCTTACTTATGGCCCTTTTGAAATTAAAGATATTCCTTCTGTTTTAAAGAAAATATCAGTTTAGTTATAACATGATTAAAATTCTGCTGTTTTCTACTCATAGGTGGAAAAGACTGTCTGACATACTACTAATGGCCTTTTCGAATGGCCATTTGTTTGATCAGCTATACTGAGGTTTATCTTTGAAGACCTGTAATTCACTTCTAGGTCTAGATGGTAAAGGGCTAGGAAAGTGAATGAACTTAAAATACTTCAAATAGAATATTATTTCCTTAGAAAGTCCTAGGAGGACTAAAGCAAAGGAACCCGAGGCACAAGGTCTTGACGGTTTCCCCTCTGTGGTACTGGCTTTATTTCATCTCCTAAGCTTGCCTCACCCCTCCAACCACAGGTCCTTGAAGGCTCACTCACTCCCACTGCCGTAGGTAGGAATTTTTTGTGTTGCATGCTGTTGCTTAGTCGTGTCTGACTCTTCGTGTCCCCGTGAACTGTAGCCCTCCAGGCTCCTCTGTCCATGGGGGTTCTCCAGGCAAGAGTACTGGAGTGGGTTGCCATGCTCNCTCACTCACTCCCACTGCCGTAGGTAGGAATTTTTTGTGTTGCATGCTGTTGCTTAGTCGTGTCTGACTCTTCGTGTCCCCGTGAACTGTAGCCCTCCAGGCTCCTCTGTCCATGGGGGTTCTCCAGGCAAGAGTACTGGAGTGGGTTGCCATGCTCCCCTCCAGGGGATCTTCCCAACCTAGGGATCGAACCAAGTTCTCCTGCATTGCAGGTGGACTCTTTACCATCTAAGCCACCAGGGATTATGTAGTTGGTCTCAATCCCCTCTAAGAATCTGGAGGGGATTAGAATTTATAAGAGTCAGACACGACTGAGCCACTGAACTGAACTGAACTGATAGACCTAAGGCGAGGAATAGTGTGAAGGGGCTTCCCAGGTGGCTCAGATGGTAAAGTGTCTGCCTGCAATGCAGGAGAAAGGGGTTCGATCCTTGGGTCAGGAAGATCCCCTGGAAGAAGGAAATGGTAACCCACTCCAGTACTCTTGCCTGGAAAATTCCATGGATGGAGGAACCTGGTAGGTGTACAGTCTATGGGGTTGCAAAGAGTTGGATATGACTGAGTGACTTAACTTTATAGACATAACGTCTGGAGCATGTTGGGCTTCTGAGAATCTCCTTAGGTCTGGAATTTGGTTCCCTGGGATGAACCCTGGATTCTGTCTTAATGGTTGGCAGTCATTCTTTCTTTATTTGGCACATGGACCTAGTTATAGGGGCTGGTCTTTTACCCTAGTCTCTACCTCTGAGACATTGTTTGAACTTCCAGTTCAGAGGTTTCTTTTCAGTTTGACATTTTGGTTCCTCTCACCTGGGATTGAAGGCTTGCTCTACATCCCATCAAGGGATGTAGCATCCCATCCCTGGAGGATGCTTTTTCTTTTTTTTAACATTTTCCCCTTTAAATCAAGTGCCTCCAGTGACACCACTTTCTATTTATCTTCATTTTAAAATATTTTGGTATAAATAACCTTTTTTTGAGAAGCTAATGAAAACTCCAGAGTCTCTCCCNCTAGTTATAGGGGCTGGTCTTTTACCCTAGTCTCTACCTCTGAGACATTGTTTGAACTTCCAGTTCAGAGGTTTCTTTTCAGTTTGACATTTTGGTTCCTCTCACCTGGGATTGAAGGCTTGCTCTACATCCCATCAAGGGATGTAGCATCCCATCCCTGGAGGATGCTTTTTCTTTTTTTTAACATTTTCCCCTTTAAATCAAGTGCCTCCAGTGACACCACTTTCTATTTATCTTCATTTTAAAATATTTTGGTATAAATAACCTTTTTTTGAGAAGCTAATGAAAACTCCAGAGTCTCTCCCAAGAATAATGTGTGTGTGTGTGTGTGTATAATTTTGTGTTCTATAGAAAAGTACACATAGCCATCATTTTTATTAAAGTTTCAAAAGATCTCTTTCTCTTTAGTCGCTGAATCGTGTCCTACTCTTGTGACCCCGTGGGCTGTAGCCTGCCAGGCTCCTCTGTCCATGGGATTCTCCAGGCAAGAGTACTGGAGTGGGTTGCCATTTCAAAAGATAATTGCACTCTGAATTCCATGTATGGATCTCACAGAAGTCTGTGTGACTTGGGTCAATAAATCCTTAATTTATTCTCTTAATTTTCAGGTGAAAACTTGTGGCCCTCAGGAGGTCAGGGGTAGGTCTTTATGGCTTCCTAGGATGTTAAGAGTGGGCCTTTGCTTCAATACTGGATTATTGGTCAGTTGGCTGTTAAAGGAAGCAAAAGTCTGTAAATTTCTTTTTCAATACTAAGGTATCAATGCTCATTTTACTTACTTGATTATCCTTTCTGTCTTGCATCACTGGTTTTAGATTTCGATTTTTCTCTATATCTATTCTGTGTGCATTGCTTAAACTGATGTTTATGTGACTTTGCTCTAGTCTCTTTAGGCACTCCTGTTTGAAGCAAAACTTTCCTTCTCTCCAAAGTTATTGTGGACTAACAGTTGACCCTCTAGATGGGAGGCAGTGTCTTACCTGCCATTATATATAAAACTGGACCTTAACTATTGTAAAATGTATATTGGTAGATAGTGACTCCCAGAACCTAATGTTGGCCATATTTATGTGGATTGTACATCTGTATTAGCCTGCTTGGGCTGTTACAACAAAATATCATGGATTAAACAAAAGAAACTTTTTTTCACACAGTTTTGGAAGTTGGAAGTTCAAAGTCTGAGGGCTAGTGTGGTTGAGTCCTGGTGATTTGTGTGGTTCTGTTCCTGATTTGCATCCTTACATGCCCTTCTTATAAGGGCACTAATCCCATCATGAGATTCCCAACCTTATGACCTCATCTAAATCAGATTATCTTCCAAAGATAATCAGATCTTATCTCCAGCTAACATCATATCAAGGGTAACTTCAGTATGTGAATTTTAGGGGACACACAATTCAGTCCATAGTGGCATCTCTGAAAGAGGAATATGGTGAAAGGCATTAGTGACCAGTTCTTCAAAGAAGAATGGCCCTCCAGCTGGGGCTTGTGTACTAAGAAATACATATGAAAAGGTCAGGTAAAAAATCCCAGAATGGAAGAGAACAACAAAGAAAACAGGATTTCTGAGGGTAGGATTTTATTGGACACTCATCTGTTGAGAATAATTTTTAGCAGAATCAAAGTGGACAGATTAGGGACCCTACCAGATAAAGACTGTTACCCAGAAATGAAAAATGTATTTTATTTCAGTAAATTGGAATTTTGCATGAAAGGTAAAAGAATTCCAAGCATTGCCCTTGGATTTACTCTTAACAACTTTCATATATACCATATAACAACAGTGTTAATTACATTTATCATGTTGTATATTACGTCTGTGGTGCTTATTTACCTCTTAAAAAGTTTTATTGGTATATAGTTCATTTACAGTATTGTGTTAGTTTCACATGTACAGCAAGTGAATCAGTTATACATATAGATTTGTATACTCTTTTTTTAAAAAGGATTCTTTTCCCATATAGGCCGTTAGTGAGTACTGAATAGAATTCCCTAGGCCATACAGAAGTTTCCTTAAATCAGGGGGTTTGACTTTGTGATATATACCCTCTCTCAGTCTCCATCACTGGGAGGGAGTGGTTTAGAGCATGAATCTCAGCGTTGGTTACTGAATTTGGATCTGCCGTTCATGAGCTCTTGTGACCTCAGGCAAGTTACATGAACTTATCTTAACTAAGACTCAGTTTTCTAACTTGGAGCTTGTGAGGATCAGTTAAGATAATGTAAAGAAAGAGCTGGGTTAGCTGGGAACCAGTGGAGAGTCCTGGAGAAGGAAATGACAACCCACTCCAGTATTCTTGCCTAGAGAATCCTGTGGATGGAGGAGCCTGGTGGGCTGCTGTCCATAGGGTTGCAGAGTCGGACACGACTGAAGCAACTTAGCATGCGAGCATGCACTGGAGAAGGAAACTGCAACCCACTCCAGTATTCTTGCCTGGAGAATCCCAGGGATGGGGGAGCCTGGTGGGCTGCCATCTATGGGGTCTCAGAGTTGGACACGACTGGAGCGACTTAGCAGCAGCAGCAAAGAAGGAGCAAGATATAGGACTTGGCGTATTTTAAAGCTCTACAAATGAGAGTGGTAATCAGACTGATAATTCATCAGTACAATGATTGACCATTAAATCTCTGTCAAGCCCACTTTCTTCCACAAACCCTTTCTTCCTCCTAGTGGGTCTCCATGGTTCTTGACTCTTTACTGAGTCAGAAGGCCAGGGAACAAAACTAGACGTGTGTGCTTTCCCCTTCTTTTCCTAAAATAAAATCCCTATAAGTTAAAAAACACCTGAAGTGAAATTCAAATGAGAAGCAGCAGAAGACAGTTACCTTCTTGGGGAGAACAATTAATTGATTTTGACTAAATATGGATGTGAGAGTTGGTTGGACTGTGAAGAAGGCTGAGCATCGAAGAATTGATGTTGGAGAAGACTCTTGAGAGTTCCTTGGACTGCAAGGAGATCCAACCAGTCCATTCTGAAGGAGATCAACCCTGGGATTTCTTTGGAGGGAATGATGCTAAAGCTGAAACTCCAGTACTTTGGCCACCTCATGCGAAGAGTTGACTCATTGGAAAATACTTTGATGCTGGGAAGGATTAGGAACAGGAGGAGAAGGGGACGACCGAGGATGAGATGGCTGGCTGGCATCACTGACTCGATGGACATGAGTCTGAGTGAACTCTGGGGGTTGGTGATGGACAGGGAGGCCTGGAGTGCTGTGATTCACGTGGTCGCAAAGAGTCGGACACGACTGAGCGACTGAACTAACTAACTAACTAAATATGTTTTAACTAAACCTAAACTTACAGACCCGGGGAAGGCAATGGCACCCCACCCCAGTACTCTTGCTTGGAAAATCCAGTGGACGGAGGAGCCTGGTGGGCTGCAGTCCATGGGGTCGCTAACAGTCGGACAGACTGAGCGACTTTACTTTCACTTTTCTCTTTCATGCATTGGAGAAGGAAATGGCAACCCACTCCAGTATTCTTGCCTGGAGAATCCCAGGGATGGGGGAGCCTGGTAGGCTGCCGTCTATGGGGTCACACAGAGTCGGGCACGACTGAAGTGACTTAGCAGCAGCAGCAGCAAACTTACAGACCAAGGATTATTTTCAGGCTTAATCCTAAACTTCTGCAAGATGGAATCAAATCATTAAGTTTTATTTATTTAGCCTATGTAATATATATAATCTCAATGTAATTAGTGGTTTATTAGTAATCCTAAATAAGGTTCAGTTATTTGAGTTATTTATCAAATCAGGGATTTCAGGCATAAATTGAAAAAAAATTCCTCTCTATATTAATTATTAAGCATTTTATACCTGATGTAACAATATCCTGTAAAAAATTAAAATCCAAGATCTTGAAGGAAAAGGTCCCTACCTAGCACCATGAAGAAAAGCCTGTGCTTTTATTGGGATGTTTTGGTAAAGGTAGTAAAATTAAGTTTTTACTGAAAGGATGAAGTAGCTATGGCAGCCACTTCTAATAATGGGTATTATAACTGAATCTGGTACAGTAGCCAGACCACAAAAGAGGCAAAAATGTTTGATTGTGAATAAGGAAAGATAGTTCTGTTTCACTCTATCTTTTTCCTATTACTTTCTCCCATGCAGATGTGCAACCTCAGATCAAAATTCTACTTCTATTATACTGTATATGGAATATAATAAGATTCAATAGCTCCATTATGCATAATTTTCTCAATATCTGTTAGCCACAGCTTCTGAATTTAACTTTAAAGCCTTCTCCCTTGCTATTAATGTCCTGTTCATTTGCAATTTTTTTTGGTAACCCAGTAAAACCACGCTTTTGCAGCCCAAGTTTAAGTTATTTGTTTACTTGCCTGGGGCTGACCATGCACACAAGCTGAGTGGTCAACTAAAGTGTTAGGTTATTCTAGATTTTTTATTCATAATAATCATCTAAAAACACTAGATGGCACAGGAGAGGTATAAATGGATCACAGAGAGAGCCCAGTGCTCAAACTTTATGTGTTTCTAAAGAATTCTTATGGTTAAAAGAGCAACATTTTAAGATATTCTTGTATCAGCTGTATCACTTGTATATTCTTTTGTATCACCTTTCCTATTGCTGTTTCAAGCTTTATTGTTGGAATTTTTCAGAACTGGGTGATGTAAGATAAAATTCTCTTTTCTAGCTTGAAAGCAAACACTTAAAAAATGTCTTGCTTTAGTTGTGCCTTTTTTATTCCCTTTCTTTAATTTATCATAAAAAACACACATACATATGTATAGCAACAGTATGTTATATAGGTGTTTAAATGTGTTTGTATATGTGTATGCAGTCTTTATGATGAATTAATTAAACATGTGCTGTTCCAGGAAACTGAGATAATGCATACCATGGTATCTATACATGTGCATGTGATTGTTTTATTGTTTCAATCATGTGACTAAATAGAACTGAATTATGAGAAATCCTTTCTAAGAGAAGATATCTAAACATACTAACTGGTGCCATTAAGTTCTGTTTTTAATCAGCTTGCAGTGAGTACATGTATTCCAGGAAGTTCCATGTATGTTATGTTTATTAAATAGGAGGTTAATTTATCATTTATTTTAATAGAAAAATGATAAGGTATGAATAGGAAAGTATGTTAAGCAAATATTATATATTGAAACTCAAACCACTAATGATTGCGAAAAGAGTACTATTAACAATAATTATAAAAACTCTACTCTTCATAAGGAACATTGTTCGTGTACAGTCATGGGCTAATCCCATACTTTGCCATTAAACAATTTAATGGCAAAATTAATGGAGTAAAACTATAAAAAGGAAGCTTATACCTCATCATGTTGAAAAGATACTTGGGTAGAGAAACTGGCATGATTATGAAAGAATGAATATAGAATCTCATTTTCTAAAAAATTAGATCTGAATTATTTGAGTATTTTGAAAGTTCTTTGGGTAATTAGCGATAACTTAAAACCAGTGGAAACTGTTTCAACATGTTTGTTCCCCAGTCTTTTTCATCGATTAACTGAGCTCACTGGCACAAAATATTGTTTCTTACCTGTAATATGGGGAAAATGACACCTACTTTAACAGGTTGTTTTGAGAATTAGAGATAATGTACATGCAGGCATATACATTTAATTAATCTCAAATTTTACATTTTAACAACTTTATTGCTGAATTATATAATTTAGAAAGAAACAAAATCATTTCTAATCTAAATTTAAACAAAAGATGTACAAAGTCCACATGTTTCTGAGAGTTGCCTTTAAAGAAGTGGTCTGCAATTACTTTAAACTTTTCTGTATTTCATTTTGGAAGAAATGATTGCACAATGCATCATATAACCTCATGCAGCACAGTTATCCTTTTATCTAAAAATGATAGCTTTTTGAAACCATTTTTTTTTGTATTGGAGTATTGCCGATTAACAGAGTGATGATAGTTTTAGGTGCACAGCAAAGTAACTCAGTCTTACATGTACATGTATAGCAGAGAGAATGGATACATGTAAAAAATGATAGTTATTAAGTATTTTGGGTGGCTGCTGCTGGTAACTCGCTTCAGTCATGTCTGACTCTGTGTGACCCATGGATGGCAGCCTACCAGGTTCCTGTGTCCCTGGGATTCTCCAGGCAAGAATACTGGAGTGGGTTGCCATTTCCTTCTCCAATGCATGGTTTTGGGTGGAGGCTGTACTATACTGGAGAGAGTATGAGTTTAGGATTCCACAGACAGTGATTTGGATTCTGTTTCCACCACTTATTAGATAAGTAACCTTGAATACTTATTTTTCAAGGCCTTANTGGGATTCTCCAGGCAAGAATACTGGAGTGGGTTGCCATTTCCTTCTCCAATGCATGGTTTTGGGTGGAGGCTGTACTATACTAGAGAGAGTATGAGTTTAGGATTCCACAGACAGTGATTTGGATTCTGTTTCCACCACTTATTAGATAAGTAACCTTGAATACTTATTTTTCAAGGCCTTATTTCCTTCTTTGTAACTTAGAATTGATACCATCTCATTGTACAGGGTTTCTATGGGTTAAACAGGATTTCTCAATCTCAGCACCTCAGCACTATGGGTATGTGGGGCCAAATAATTCTTTGTTGTAGGGGCCACCCTATGCATTGTAGGATGTTCAGCAACATTCCTCGCTTCTACACACTAGATACCAGTAGCATTGTCACACTGGTGACAACCAGAAGTGTCTCTGGACATAGCCAAATGTTCCCTGGAGGGCAAAATTGCCCTCCTTTGAAATGCCACTGGTGTACAATACCCAATACACAAACCTGAGTAAGCATTAGAAGAACGATAGCTGTTATTGCACTCATAAGCTTTGAAATTAATGACTTCATCCATCAGAAATCACCAGATTTATCTCCAGTCATCTAATGTAGAGACCTTTATCTGAGATAGAATTTTGACAAGAATATTTTCATAGAAGTTACTGGTTTATACTTGTGAGTTAACTGAACGAGTCAGTTCCTTTAGTCATACTTCAAATCAATTATGAAGTGTAGACAGTGTTAAATGGGCTTCTCAGGTGGCTCGGTGGTAAAGAATCTGCCTGCCAATGCAGAATCAGGAGACGTGGGTTCAGTCTCTGGTAGGCAGATTCCCTGGAGGAAATGGCAACCCACTCCAGTATTCTTGCCTGGAAAATTCTATGGACAGAGAAGCCTGGAAGGTCTACAGTCCTACAGACCACGGGGTTGCAAAGAGTCAGACATGACTGCACACACACGCAAATAGAGTTAAATAATGACTAGGAGCAAAGTTTTGTATGTGTCAGTTTTATGGGGCCAAATCCTTAAAGGACATATATTAAATCAAGAGATTAATCAATCCTCTGTGTGAGCCTATCAGCTGGATGCTGAGCAGCAAGGAACCCACAATATTCTTCATCTCTCTGGCTATATGATAATCACTCATCATACAGCTGTTTAATGTCATCTTAATATTAACCATTACTTTAAGTCCCCTGGGGAGTCAGTGCCAGTCCTTAAAGATTCTAATGGGAGAAATAGACAAATGAACCATAATTCAGTGAGGTCAGAAATATGGTTGCATCTTTTGCAGGGTCTCTGAATCCACTGGGAATATAAGAGAAAACTTCCTGGAAAAGGTAAAATCTGGGCTAAGCAATGAAATTAGAACAGATATAAGCAAGGTGAAAGTTAAGAGGAATGGATAGCCTGTATTATAATATCATATGAGTAGGGTGACTTAGCAGCAGCAGGGTGTAGGGAATATGGCATATTTTACTTTCTCCAAGGAAATCCATGTATAAATGAGAGGTATGATTTAAGGGTCAGATGATCAATTCATGAAATACCTCAGACACACACTAAAGGGTTTGGAGTTTAATCTGCTAGAGTACTGATTAAATCATTAAAACCTGAGGTATGACCTCGTTTAATTTGAATTTAAGATCACTGTGGTGTTGGGACAGAAAGAACCAGCGGGAAAGGAAAGTGAAGAAGCAGCATATTTAGAATATTACAATAATCCAGATAAGAAATGACATAAACTGAAAACTAAGTTAATGACATTAAGAATAAAAGGAGGCAGAACCCCCAAAAAAATCAGCTAGTAAAATTAAGAGGAATTGTTTACTAACTATATGGGAGAAATAAGGAAAATGTGTTGTACTTAGAATGATTGCCATGCTTTCTCTTTGGGATTAGAGAATGATGATTTCAGTCTCAGAAACCGGAAACAGAAGGGAAGACACTGGGTTGAGAGTGGTAGAGGAGTCCAGGGGAAGAGAGGTGTGGAGTTCAGTATTGCCATATTGAACATGAGTTGCCAGTGAGAGCAGAGAAACTGATCAGTAGTTAGCATAGGTTTAGAACTATGGGTGGAAGTGGGCCTAGAGATAGGGGAATTTTTAGGACACAGATGGTAATGGATGAGTTCATCAAAAGAATGTAGACCAACACTGACAGTGAGGGTAAATCATGGGCAGTGTGAACAGTTAAGGTCAAAAGAGAAAGCAGAAGCCCCAGAGTAAACTGAGGAGTGGAATAGAAGATAGCTGATATCCCCGAAAGGGTAGTTAGAGAGCCTCCAAGAGGAAGCAGATGCAAGAGAGTGTAAGTAGAAGAATGCCCACTGATCCTTCTTAGGAAAATTTGAATAAGAGATTGAGGTAGGGTTAGGAGTGGTGGGGGGCCTGGGAGCAGCTTCGGAGGGAATTTTTCAATAGTTTTTGAGTATCTTTACTTGGCACTATTCCGCTTCCCTGGTGGCTCAGAGGTTAAAGCATCTGCCTGCAATGCGGGAGACCTGGGTTTGATCCCTGGGTCGGGAAGATCCCCTGGAGAAGGAAATGGCAACCCACTCCAGTATTCTTGCCTGGAGAATCCCATGGACAGAGGAGCCTGGTGGGCTACAGTCCATGGGATCACAAAGAGTAGGACATGACTGAGTGACTTCACTTTCACTTTCATTCCTTCTCTAGCTTCTACATGCTCCATGTGTTAAAAAACTTAGAAAATGGGGTCAGAGACTATAGGTCTCAATAAGTTAAATAAAAAAATATATTGACATGAGGAAACAGAGAAAACTAAGAACAGACTAGACGTAATACTACAATCTGATGGAGTAGTTGTTTTGTTTTCTTTGAGTGTTTACTGAAACTAGTATCAGCTGCAAGATTACTGCCTAAATGGAAGTCAGGTATTTGAAGATCTGTGTGATAGTGGAGATAAGAGAAACAGACTGGTAAACTCTCAAGATGTCAGTTAAAAAGAATACATTTCTAGAGAATTAAAGAATAGTACATTTTATTGTCCACAAGTTAAAACACTTCAGCATAAGTAGTGTTGTGTGTATGTGTGTGCTGAGTTATAATCTGTATTGTGGGGGTGGGATATGGTTAGTTAAAATTAAAAAAAACCAAGTATGGAATACACATGCTCGGTAGGGGGAAGATTTGGCAAGCTTTTGAAAGGCTCTAATCACATTCCCACACTTTGGAGGTGTCTAATCCAAGCTTTCAGCTCTCTTTATTCCAGACCAATACCAGATGGTGTGGTAATTAGTGCGTTGGACATAGAAATGTTTTGTCATTGGTAAAATTAGTTATGTTCAAGATGATCTGTGATTGGCTAGTTATTTTGAGCTGGAGCTCCTGCATGGATAGGATTTTAAAATATGGTCAACTTGATGGCCTACATCCCTTGAGAATAGTCCTGTGTATAGGATCCCAAACCCATATGATATGAGTGCACTTATCTGAGTTTTTGTTTGTTTTTGTTTATTTTGTTCTTTTGCCTGACTGCTACTGGGGTTGCTGAATCGTGCCTCTAAGATATTGCTTTTCTGCCTTCCATTAACCTTATTTATACAAGATACTGATGAATACTTGAACCTATAGAGAGCTGGTCCTTCATTGAGCCTATAGAACTAGTTGCATTAGTAATTTTTATGGCTTCCTACTGTCAAAAGTTTGCGCATCTGGTATGATTTCATCTTCAGTATTCACGGCATTATTATACTCAACATCAAGGCTGCAGGTAAGGAAATTTGTTAAAGCTAGCAATATCTACCCCAAATAACCCAACAATTGTGAATTACCGAATTAGATTGGTTTGCCACATCTGGTAACCAATCATTACCACATCTGGTAAATCACATCATTCTTCTGAATGGGACAGTGTAAAATTTCTTATTCCGTACCTAGAAAATTTTGACAAGTCAATGACTAAACTTGATTTCCTTATTTAATAGGTCAGAAAAAATATTCATTCCAAGACTAACAATAGCTAATAGTTGATTAACACTATTCTTGAGACTTTACATATATACATTTCGTTTCATCTCTATACCACCATATAAAGTAGTTAAAACTATTATCCCCATTTTTTGGATGAGAAAATTGAGGCACAGTGAGGTTAAGTTGTTTGTATGTTCAAAGCCACACTTGTAATAATAGGCCTGAAATTGTAAGATTAGTCAGTATGGTTCTAGAGACTATGCTCTTAAACATAACCTTTTATTAACTCACTAGTTTACATGATATAATTTATATGAATTTTCTTATTAGTATTTTCTTGTCTAGGTTTCACTGGAACTAGGCAAGCAATTAGAGAGCTTTCTTAAAGTTTCTGTTGCTAGATAAACACTGAAATACTGGTCAAATGTGAATTGATTCTAGAATGATCCAAACTTGATGCATATTTATGCACTTATTTTGCTATAGTGAATCTGTATTTGTGAATTAATCATAGTATTCATGTACAAAATGTAAGTCTAGTACTGGTAAATCAGATAAAGGTGAAGAAAAGAATACCCAAGTGAATACTTCTTTATTAGGCTATATTTTGCAACCTTATCATGTATGTGTTACATCCATGTTTTACTATTTTTAGTAGATCCATTGAAACTTTATTCTTGAACACAGTCCTTACACAGTTGAAAAATTCTTCAAGAATTTCAATAAAATTTGCTTACTCAGCATTGATTTTTATTTCCAAAAAAATTTCCAGATCTATTAAGAAAAAAAAAAATATATCAGCTTACTTTTAGTTTGAAAGTCCAATAAAGCAGTCCTGACTTTTCTACTAATTGCTGATCAGACCTTGAAAAGTATAATTGGAAACAAGGTTATTATTATTTTTTTTTTCTGTTTAGTAAGTACCTTCACATACTAATTTTTACTGACTGAAGTATTTTCTTGGCTAGGTTTCACTGGAGCTAGGCAAAAGATTAAAGAGCTTTCTTTTTTCTTTTCTTTTGAAAATACAATTTTTTTTTTTCCTGAGGTACATATCAGCTTTAGATAAGCCTTCCGAGATCTACAAAAGAAGTTAAAACATTGCTTCTCAGTTTTAGAGTTTCCACAAATGTGTTCAATTCACCTAATAGCATCTCAGTAGAATGGCCAGGGGAATATGGAGGAGAAATGAGATTTCATCTGAGCTTTAGAGACAGGAGGAAAGAATGTTTGTTCCATGTGTTCACTCTTTGGAAAGCAGAGAAAAGTCTGTTTGTCATTAATATTAACATGAATTAGTGTTGCTTACTTCCCATCGGAGCCTATGATATAAAGACAGGGTGGGCCAAAATTAGTCCCAAGAAAGATGGGTAAATATTCCAGAGGAGCTATAGACCTAGCATCTGAAAAATGTAAACAGGGATGAAACAGCAAAGCCTATGGGAATGAGGGAGACGTTTTTTCACCTCTACCAATGTGCAGTTCAGTTGTGGTGATTTCTATGCTGAGAAACGCAAAGAAAGAAAATATTTAATAAGCAGAGTGGATGGGTTTTCTGTGTTAATTGATTTGCTGTTATTTTAAAATAAGACATTAAGTTCATGTTGTTTCTATTTATAAAGCAGGATTTTAAAGTCAAGTCTTCTTTCCTATTCAGAAATTTGTTGTGTAAATTCCGTGAAACCATAAGGAGAGCAGATACTCAACAAAGTAGTCATTTAAAGAACCCAAATCTGGGTAGTTTAAATGGTAACTTTAACTGTAACTTTAACCGAATATGCTGTCATAATTATAGCTCACATATATGATTGTAGTTACTATAGATTAACTATTGTTTGTGATTTTATAAAAGTTATTTCATTAAATCAAAACAAATCTATTAATGTTCTTTCCTCTTTGTATCTGAGGGAATGGAAGGTAGCAGTGGTTAACTTTCTCAAGATCACATACCTAACTGATAGAATCAGGACTTAACCAAGCACACATAATACCACTTTCCATTTAATAGTGTTCTCCCTCCAATGCGGGAGACCCGGGTTCGATCCCTGGGTCGGGAAGATCCCCTGGAGAAGGAAATGGCAATCCACTCCAGTATTCTTGCCTGGAGAATCCCATGGACGGAGAAGCCTAGTAGGTTACAGTCCACGGGGTCGCAAAGAGTCGGACACGACTGAGCAACTTCACCTTCCCTTTTCTAAAACAAATTAATTAGTTTATTTTAATTGAAGGCTAATTAGTTTACAATATTGTAGTGGTTTTTGCCATACATTGACATGAATCAGCCATGGGTGTACATGTGTTCCCCATTCTGAACCCCCCTCCCACCTCCCTCTTGAACAAGTGTTGGGCAAATTTTGCCAATCTTTTTCTGTGTTCTTCAAGAGGATTTAGAACATATGACTCCATTTTAGCCCTTTCAGTGGCTGAGGAAGACTCAGTGCTCTATGCACTCTTATTGGAAGCTGGTCACTTAATTTCTGTGGCCTGTGTAGCAAATATTATAGAAACAAGACTTGTCAACTGTATTTAGTAAATAAATGTCATTGGAGGATTGCTGTAAATTCTTAAACCTAGTCATTTTAGGATTGAGGCATATTATGTAACTAGGAATATTTAGCAGTAAAACTCTCAGCAGACTGTNTCTTGAACAAGTGCTGGGCAAATTTTACCAATCTTTTTCTGTGTTCTTCAAGAGGATTTAGAACATATGACTCCATTTTAGCCCTTTCAGTGGCTGAGGAAGACTCAGTGCTCTATGCACTCTTATTGGAAGCTGGTCACTTAATTTCTGTGGCCTGTGTAGCAAATATTATAGAAACAAGACTTGTCAACTGTATTTAGTAAATAAATGTCATTGGAGGATTGCTGTAAATTCTTAAACCTAGTCATTTTAGGATTGAGGCATATTATGTAACTAGGAATATTTAGCAGTAAAACTCTCAGCAGACTGTGAATGTGAACCATGTGAGTAATAGTTCAGTTCAGTTCAGTTCAGTTGCTCAGTTGTGTCTGACTCTTTGCGACCCCATGGACTGCAGCATGCTAGGCCTCCCTGTCCATCACCAACTCCCAGAGTTTACTTAAACTCATGTCCATTGAGTTGGTGATGGCATCCAACCATCTCATCCTCTGTCGTCACCTTCTCCTCCCACTGTCAATCTTCCCCAGCATTAGGGTCTTTTCCAGTTAGTCACTTCTTCACATCAGGTGGCCAAAGTATTGAAGTTTCAGCTTTAGCATCAGTCCTTCCAATGAATATTCAAGGCGATTTCATTTAGGACGGACTGGTTTGATCTCCTTGCTGTCCAAGGGACTGTCAAAAGTTTTCTTTAACACCACAGTTCAAAAGCACCAATTCCTTGGCACTCAGCTTTCTTTATAGTCCAACTCTCACATCCATACATGACCACTGGAAAACCATGGCTTTGACTAGATGGACCTTTGTGGCAAAGTAATGTCTCTGCTTTTTCATATGCTGTCTAGGTTGGTGATAACTTTTCTTCCAAGGAGAGCAACTTTTAATTTCATGGCTGCAGTCACCATCTGCAGTGATTTTTGGAGCCCTCCAAAATAAAATCTGTCACTGTTTCCATTGCTTCCCAATCTATTTGCCATGAAATGATAGGACTGGATGCCATGATCTTAGTTTTCTGAATGTTGAGCTTTAAGCCAACTTTTTCGCTCTCCTCTTTCACTTTCATCAAGAGGCTCTGTAGTTCTTCTTCACTTTCTGCCATAACAGTGGTGTCATCTGCATATCTGAGGTTATTGATGTTTCTCCTGGCAATCTTGATTCATGTCACTGTTTCCATTGCTTCCCAATCTATTTGCCATGAAATGATAGGACTGGATGCCATGATCTTAGTTTTCTGAATGTTGAGCTTTAAGCCAACTTTTTCGCTCTCCTCTTTCACTTTCATCAAGAGGCTCTGTAGTTCTTCTTCACTTTCTGCCATAACAGTGGTGTCATCTGCATATCTGAGGTTATTGATGTTTCTCCTGGCAATCTTGATTCCAGCTTGTGCTTCTTCCAGCCCAGCATTTCTAATGATGTACTCTGCATATAAGTTAAATAAGCAGGGTGACAATATATAGCCTTGACGTACTCCTTTCCTGATTTGGAAGCAGTTTGTTGTTCCATGTCCAGTTCTAACTGTTGCTTCCTGACCTGCATACAGATTTCTCAGGAGGCAGGTCAGGTGGTCTGATATTCCTATCTCTTTCAGAATTTTCCACAGTTTGTTGTGATCCACACAGTCAAAGGCTTTGGAATAGTCAATAATGCAGAAGTAGATGTTTTTCTGGAACTCTCTTGCTGTTTAAAAAGGTTTCTTCAAATGATCCAAGGGTTGAGGTGGACTGGTGGATGGAAGAAGTGGATTATGAGTGTTCATATGAAACATTCTTCGGCTTTTTGAACTGTTGATGTTTGTAGCTCCCTTTGTTCATAGATCTTTATTTGATTAGTTCAAGTAGAGTAATAAAAAATACAGTAAACAGAGAGGGGGGAAACCTCTCTTTAGGCTGGTATCAACTTTTTTAGTTTGTCAAATAAAAAAGTAAAGATATTTATGAGTTGAAGACAATGAAGAACACTGACAATGTCTGACCTTAGCCAATTTTCAAAGTTACTATTGTGTGCTTTTTCTTTATCAGAAGTTATGTTAGCTATTTTATATATGTTAATTTTAAAAATCTTTATAACATTGGGAAATGGATACTATGTTTAATCCTTATTTTATAAAAGACATGCTGAAGCATGAAAACTTTCCCAGTGCTATAAACTTGTTAAAAAGATCAGAGGCAATTGCATTCACTGATAATGGCATACTTTTCTAATCTTTCCCCATTAAAAGAGAGTTAACATTGATCTTAACTCTCCTGCCCTTTGTCATAATATAGTCCAGAGGATCTGGACTGCCTGGATATTTTATAGAATATCTTATTATGTCTTATTGGTGCTACATTGATGGTATCATGATGTTTATATAAAATGAACTACTCAGAAAAGGCAAATACATTTGAAGTCTCTGTAGACAGAAGGAAGGAGATGAACCCTATGAAGATTCAAGTACCCATCATATTAGTGCAAATTTTCTGGATTCTAACATGGGCATGCTGTGTGATATCGCCTCCAAAGTAAAGGACCAACCATTTGCATCTTCTCTATCCCCAAGAAAGAAACACAGTGCTCTATAAACCCCTGATCTCTTTAGGATTTTTGTGGCAAGCACACAATAGACAAAACTGGAATCATCACTCTGGCAGAGGTAAATGACCCTGATCATCAGGAAGAGATAGAGCTGCTGCTAGACAACATGGGCAGAGAATAATACTTTTGATATTTAGGACTTGATATATCCATCTGGACATCTCTTGGTGCCCCCGTACCTCTCAGCCATAGCCTGAGAAGAGCACAGTAACTGGAAATTCAGACCCACAGAGATGAAGGTCTGGGTCATTCTATCAGGTAATCTGCCTAGTCTGTGCTCCAAGTATCTCATTGGAAATGGCCAAGGGTAAATGGAGGAAAATGTGATTTCATTGTGCATTTTAGAGACAAGAGAAGAGAATTTTGTTCTTTGTGTTCACTCTTTGGAAAGCAGAGAGTTGTTCTTCTGTCATTAGAGTTAGCATGAATTAGAGCTGCTAGGCCAGGATGGAGGGGGATTTATAAGGGCAGTTGGAAGGGGAATGCTGATTAACTGTTACAGCCTCAAGAGTTGCAACAGTGGGGCTGTAGTTTATTTCATTAACACTTTTCTTGTTAAGTTTTTCCAGAAAACAAGGCCAATTAGAACATGGTGGAAACTCTTCAGGTGGGGTGAATTTGCTTTGAGAAGGAGTCCATCTGAGTGGTGCAAGGGGTGAATTCTGGAGTTCTCCATGCAGATTTCCAAACTGATGGTGTGCAGCTTTGTGCCTCACTGAGAATTTAACTTAGCCCAGAGAACTGCCTAATCCAAGGCAGTTGCGCAATTTAGTTTGGTTCTGTTTCACAACGTTTAGGGCCTCAGCTAGGAAGACTAGAAGACTAGGAATTAGTCTGTGGCTGGGATTTGGGAACATCTGGAGACTTCTGCTGTCATGTCTGGAAGTTGATGCTGGTTGTAGGCTGTGCCCTTATTTGGACTGTCAGCTAGAACACTTACACTGTGGCCTCTTCTTATGATATATCATTCTAGTCTGGACTTAACAGCATGGTAGGTGGGTTTCAAGAGCTACCAGCCCAGGAGAGAATGAGGCAGAAGTGCTTGGCATTTTATGGTCTAGTTTTAGAAGTCACATACCATCAATTTGGCTATACTCTAGTGGTCAAGGAGTCACTAAGATTCACTCTGCTTCAAAGGAGAGGAAATATAGACCCCATCAATTGATGAAAATAATGCCAATTTGCCATTTTAAGAAGACCATGGAGGATGTGAGATACTGATGTAACCATCTTTGGAAAATACAATCTGCCACATCAAGGAAGAGAGACTAACTTCTTCTCTTTCCTGTGCATTCTATTTTTTCTAGCACATCACTGATGCATTAATTTTCTTAAAGTAATATCTTGAACAAAAAAGTTCCTTAATGAAAATAAAAATAAAAACCAAAACAGCATAAAACTTTCAGAGTCTGCTAATTCCTTATAAAATGAAGTTCTAGTTTTTGAATTAGCATTTAAGAGCTTTCAAAATTCAGATATAATCTCTTTTTACCCCTTATCCTGTTATTTTCAGGTACATACTGTAGCTCATGGCCAGTTTACATAATTTCCCAGTGCCAGGATGCGTCCTGAGCTTTGTACTTTTGTCCCTTTGTACATGATTTTCTCTGACCTCAGAATTCCACTATAGAGGTGCTCTCAATGTTTGCCTAATAAAATACTACTCATCTTTTAAGGCCTTTCCTCATGCCCAAACCAGAAGTGCTTGTTCCTTTCTACTTTCAAGTAACAGTCATGTGTCATTTATCACACTGTGCTAAACTACATGTTACTTTGGAAAGAGGCAGTGCTTTATTATGATTTGGCCTGTGAGTTAGTGCTATTCCCATAGCAAAAAGGATGTCCTCCCTTAGCAAAATTTAGAGAGAGATCAGACCTTTCTCTGATCTTATTGCTTCTGAACTAGTTATTTATCATAGCAGAAATTCATCTAAAAAACCTGAATACTTCATGTTTCTTTATTACCACCAGATTTGAAAACATTCTGGGAGTTAACTCACCTCTTACTAGGTTTCCAGAGCACCTAGAGTGTCAATGCAAAGACACACAGGTGTTTAATTATGCCAACGAGCCATAGAATGTGTTGGAGTGGATTAAAATCAGTCGAAATAAGTGACACATTAATACCTTGGGAAAAGTTTTCAATTTTCATTCAATTTTCTCTCTCTCTCTCTCTCTCTCTCTATATATATATATATATATATATATATATATATATATATTAGTGAAATGTTTTGTCATTGGTAAAATTAGTTATGTTCAAGATGATCTGTGATTGGCTAGTTATTTTGAGCTGGGGCTCCTGCATGGATAGGATTTTAGAATATGGTCAACTTGATGGCCTACATCCCTTGAGAATGGTCCTGTATATAGGATCCCAAACCCATATGATATGAGTGCACTTATCTGAGTTTTTGTTTGTTTTTGTTATTTTGTTCTTTTGCCTGACTCCTACTGGGGCTGCTGAATCGTGCCTCTAGGATATTGCTTTTCTGCCTTCCATTAACCTTACTTATACAGGATACTGATGAATACTTGAACCTATAGAGAGCTGGTCCTTCATTGAGCCTATAGAACTAGTTGCGTTAGTAATTTTTATGGCTTCCTACTGTCAAAAGTTTGCGCATCTGGTATGATTTCATCTTCAGTATTCACGGCATTATTATATTCAACATCAAGGCTGCAGGTAAGGAAATTTGTTAAAGCTAGCAATATCTACCCCAAATAACCCAACAATTGTGAATTACCGAATTAGATTGGTTTGCCACATCTGGTACTCATTCTTCTGAATGGGACAGTGTAAAATTTCTTATTCCGTACCTAGAAAATTTTGACAAGTCAATGACTAAACTTGATTTCCTTATTTAATAGGTCAGAAAAAATATTCATTCCAAGACTAACAATAGCTAATAGTTGATTAACACTATTCTTGAGACTTTACATATATACATTNATCATTCTTCTGAATGGGACAGTGTAAAATTTCTTATTCCGTACCTAGAAAATTTTGACAAGTCAATGACTAAACTTGATTTCCTTATTTAATAGGTCAGAAAAAATATTCATTCCAAGACTAACAATAGCTAATAGTTGATTAACACTATTCTTGAGACTTTACATATATACATTTCGTTTCATCTCTATACCACCATATAAAGTAGTTAAAACTATTATCCCCATTTTTTGGATGAGAAAATTGAGGCACAGTGAGGTTAAGTTGTTTGTATGTTCAAAGCCACACTTGTAATAATAGGCCTGAAATTGTAAGATTAGTCAGTATGGTTCTAGAGACTATGCTCTTAAACATAACCTTTTATTAACTCACTAGTTTACATGATATAATTTATATGAATTTTCTTATTAGTATTTTCTTGTCTAGGTTTCACTGGAACTAGGCAAGCAATTAGAGAGCTTTCTTAAAGTTTCTGTTGCTAGATAAACACTGAAATACTGGTCAAATGTGAATTGATTCTAGAATGATCCAAACTTGATGCATATTTATGCACTTATTTTGCTATAGTGAATCTGTATTTGTGAATTAATCATAGTATTCATGTACAAAATGTAAGTCTAGTACTGGTAAATCAGATAAAGATGAAGAAAAGAATACCCAAGTGAATACTTCTTTATTAGGCTATATTTTGCAACCTTATCATGTATGTGTTACATCCATGTTTTACTATTTTTAGTAGATCCATTGAAACTTTATTCTTGAACACAGTCCTTACACAGTTGAAAAATTCTTCAAGAATTTCAATAAAATTTGCTTACTCAGCATTGATTTTTATTTCCAAAAAAATTTCCAGATCTATTAAGAAAAAAAAAAAAATCAGCTTACTTTTAGTTTGAAAGTCCAATAAAGCAGTCCTGACTTTTCTACTAATTGCTGATCAGACCTTGAAAAGTATAATTGGAAACAAGGTTATTATTATTTTTTTTTTCTGTTTAGTAAGTACCTTCACATACTAATTTTTACTGACTGAAGTATTTTCTTGGCTAGGTTTCACTGGAGCTAGGCAAAAGATTAAAGAGCTTTCTTTTTTCTTTTCTTTTGAAAATACAATTTTTTTTTCCCTGAGGTACATATCAGCTTTAGATAAGCCTTCCGAGATCTACAAAATAAGTTAAAACATTGCTTCTCAGTTTTAGAGTTTCCACAAATGTGTTCAATTCACCTAATAGCATCTCAGTAGAATGGCCAGGGGAATATGGAGGAGAAATGAGATTTCATCTGAGCTTTAGAGGCAGGAGGAAAGAATGTTTGTTCCATGTGTTCACTCTTTGGAAAGCAGAGAAAAGTCTGTTTGTCATTAATATTAACATGAATTAGTGTTGCTTACTTCCCATCGGAGCCTATGATATAAAGACAGGGTGGGCCAAAATTAGTCCCAAGAAAGATGGGTAAATATTCCAGAGGAGCTATAGACCTAGCATCTGAAAAATGTAAACAGGGATGAAACAGCAAAGCCTATGGGAATGAGGGAGACGTTTTTTCACCTCTACCAATGTGCAGTTCAGTTGTGGTGATTTCTATGCTGAGAAACGCAAGGAAAGAAAATATTTAATAAGCAGAGTGGATGGGTTTTCTGTGTTAATTGATTTGCTGTTATTTTAAAATAAGACATTAAGTTCATGTTGTTTCTATTTATAAAGCAGGATTTTAAAGTCAAGTCTTCTTTCCTATTCAGAAATTTGTTGTGTAAATTCCGTGAAACCATAAGGAGAGCAGATACTCAACAAAGTAGTCATTTAAAGAACCCAAATCTGGGTAGTTTAAATGGTAACTTTAACTGTAACTTTAACCGAATATGCTGTCATAATTATAGCTCACATATATGATTGTAGTTACTATAGATTAACTATTGTTTGTGATTTTATAAAAGTTATTTCATTAAATCAAAACAAATCTATTAATGTTCTTTCCTCTTTGTATCTGAGGGAATGGAAGGTAGCAGTGGTTAACTTTCTCAAGATCACATACCTAACTGATAGAATCAGGACTTAACCAAGCACACATAATACCACTTTCCATTTAATAGTGTTCTCCCTCCAATGCGGGAGACCCGGGTTCGATCCCTGGGTCGGGAAGATCCCCTGGAGAAGGAAATGGCAATCCACTCCAGTATTCTTGCCTGGAGAATCCCATGGACGGAGAAGCCTAGTAGGTTACAGTCCACGGGGTCGCAAAGAGTCGGACACGACTGAGCAACTTCACCTTCCCTTTTCTAAAACAAATTAATTAGTTTATTTTAATTGAAGGCTAATTAGTTTACAATATTGTAGTGGTTTTTGCCATACATTGACATGAATCAGCCATGGGTGTACATGTGTTCCCCATTCTGAACCCCCCTCCCACCTCCCTCTTGAACAAGTGTTGGGCAAATTTTGCCAATCTTTTTCTGTGTTCTTCAAGAGGATTTAGAACATATGACTCCATTTTAGCCCTTTCAGTGGCTGAGGAAGACTCAGTGCTCTATGCACTCTTATTGGAAGCTGGTCACTTAATTTCTGTGGCCTGTGTAGCAAATATTATAGAAACAAGACTTGTCAACTGTATTTAGTAAATAAATGTCATTGGAGGATTGCTGTAAATTCTTAAACCTAGTCATTTTAGGATTGAGGCATATTATGTAACTAGGAATATTTAGCAGTAAAACTCTCAGCAGACTGTGAATGTGAACCATGTGAGTAATAGTTCAGTTCAGTTCAGTTCAGTTGCTCAGTTGTGTCTGACTCTTTGCGACCCCATGGACTGCAGCATGCTAGGCCTCCCTGTCCATCACCAACTCCCAGAGTTTACTTAAACTCATGTCCATTGAGTTGGTGATGGCATCCAACCATCTCATCCTCTGTCGTCACCTTCTCCTCCCACTGTCAGTCTTCCCCAGCATTAGGGTCTTTTCCAGTTAGTCACTTCTTCACATCAGGTGGCCAAAGTATTGAAGTTTCAGCTTTAGCATCAGTCCTTCCAATGAATATTCAAGGCGATTTCATTTAGGACGGACTGGTTTGATCTCCTTGCTGTCCAAGGGACTGTCAAAAGTTTTCTTTAACACCACAGTTCAAAAGCACCAATTCCTTGGCACTC
>SJYX01005868.1:232690-249301 GCA_006410675.1 Oreotragus oreotragus | reverse complement strand
GAGGATGAGATGGCTGGATGGCATCACGGACTCGATGGATGTGAGTCTGCATGAACTCCGGGAGATGGTGATGGACAGGGAGGCCTGGCGTGCTTCGATTCATGGGGTCGCAAAGAGTCGGACACGACTGAGTGACTGGACTGAACTGAACTGAAGTGACAGAGCTTCCCTGGTGGTGCTAGTGGTAAAGAACCCACCTACCAATGCGTGAGACTTAAGAAACCCTGGTTCGATCCCTGGGTCAGGAAGACTCCTTGAAGGACAGCACAGCCACCCACTCCAGTATTCTTGCCTGGAGAATCCCGTGGACAGAGAAGCCTGTCAGGCTACAGTCCATAGGGTCTCAAAGAGTCAGACGCAACTGAAGTGACTTAGCATGCAAAACGAAGCGACTGAACAGCAACAAACAGATCAGCTTGGAGAAAACTGGTGTCTTAACAACACTGAGTCTTTCCATGCATACACTATGTCTCTCCATTCATTTGGGATTTCTTTTGTAGTATTCAGCATATAAATCTTTGCACTTAGTTTTTAGATTCACCTCTAAATATTTCACATAAATTATTTCCATTCTGTTTAGTACCTGATGACTTTAGAGTGTGGTGGTCATTGGTTATGCTCCAGTTCTCCTTTTATTGACCTTTTGTTAAGTTTGTCCTTCACCGCTTTCTTGAAGATGTGACATGCTTTAGCCAATATGACATTTCTAGGCAGAAGTCTTTGAAACCTTATGGCAATTCATCCCTTCCTGTTGCCCCCTCACCATGGAAAAGTTGTAGGAAGAATGGTGTATCTTTATGATATATGTGCATTTCGAGGTGATTAGAACGTAGGGTATGTTGAATGTGAGGACGCCTAGAAAAGCATTGGTCAAGATTATAGAGACATTTAGTACCATTTCAAAGCAAGGGTGCAACTTCTGAAGACTTGTAAGCAGGGAAATAGAGTGCCCACAGCTGAGATACAGAATGACAAATCTAGGATAGGTTGGAGAGGACAATGGCACCCCACTCCAGTACTCTTGCCTGGAAAATTCCATGGACAGAGGAGCCTGGTAGGCTGCAGTCCATGGGGTCACTGAGAGTTGGACATGACTCAGTGACTTCACTTTCACTTTTCACTTTTATGCATTGGAGAAGAAAATGGCAGCCCACGTCAGTGTTCTTGCCTGGAGAATCCCAGGGGCGGGGGAGCCTGGTGGGCTGCCGTCTATGGGATCTCACAGAGTCGGACACGACTGAAGCGACTTGGCAGCAGCAGCAGCAGACTGAAAAGGGAGAGGTACTAATGATACCTGTTTAGGAAACTATTCCTCTAGTCTGCTGATGAAGAGGGTCATCTGTGTTAGTATCAATAGTAGGGCAAATGGAAAGGATAAAAGAAAGTGAGTGAAATACTGGTAGAGAGAAGAATCAGGAATCGATATCTGATTGAATGTAGTAAATAGAGAAGAGGGAGAATCTTTCAGGGAAGACATTCTATGGCCGTATTGTAGAGAATTTTTCTTTACAGGGCACTATTTGGTGAATATACATGTTTCTGTGTCAATATATAGGGAGCTACTGTGGGGCATTTTCCTTGTCAAGATTTTCATTTTTGCTGAGATATGAAATGGGGCTCCCCTGTCTTGGGATGAACGGAAAGAGACACAGTGGCAGAGAGAGATTCTTCTAAATTCTGACTCAATGAAAAATAGCTTCCTACTTATTACTAAAGACAGTGAAGGTGCTTCATGTATCCTGGTTTCTCCTGGCACTTGAAGTACTCTGTGCAATCGTGAACTGGCTGTCCTTAGCATATTTCTAACTTTGATTCTAGGACCTCTTATGAGACCGAGTTTCATTTTTCTTACTTTTAAAATCAGGAGTGTGGTTTTCAACATCTGCATCAGCTTATAAACATGAGAGACGAAGTGTGGACATAACTATGTTTATTCTCACTGGAGAATGAAGTTTGGTGCTTTTCCAACCTTACTTTCTCGTGTGGGAGACAAACATACTTTCATCAGTTTTAAGTGTCCTCCCTCTCCTCTGTTCTTTCCAGACTATACGGCTTGAAGCTGGACTGCCTGTGAGAAAGACTGTGACCTGCTGCCAGTTTTCTGAGTTTTGGCTCTACTGTCTAATACATGGAATCTTCTCCTTTGATTTTGGAATTGTAGTGCTCTAGTAATGCCCCAGCCCCACTCCAGTACTCTTGTCTGGAAAATCCTGTGGACGGAGGAGCCTGGTAGGCTGCAGTCCATGGGGTCGCAAGGAGTCGGACACGACTGAAGTGACTTAGCAGCGGCAGCAGCAGTAATGCCCCAGAGCACACCTTTCCTGCAATGTATCCATTTTGACTCTCAGGTCCCGTGCTTTGACATATACTCATGCACAGTGAAGGAGTTGCATATATCATATTATCTTTCTGTTAGCCTGGAAAGCACATGCATTAGAGAAAAACACCCTCATTGTAAGCTCCACAATTGTCAATTTTGTCAGCATTGTATGCCTTGAGGACTGATCTGACCACAACCAGCAGCTACTTAGATTTGGCATGGGGAAGCCATGTCTTTTTCACCTTTTATAATGAAGAAGTATATCTGTGTGCATGCTAAGTCACTTCAGTTGTGTCTGACTCTTTGGGACCCTATGAACTGTAGCCCATCAGGCTGCGCTATCCATGGGATTCTCCAGGCAAGAATACTGGAGTGGGCTGCCATTTGCTTCTCTAGGGTAATCTTCCCGACCCAAGGATCAAACCCTCATCTCTTATGTCTTCTGCATTAGCAGGTGGGTTCTTTACCCATTAGCACCACCTGGGAAAGGCAGTAAAAAAATGTGGTTAGACAATAATCTAAACACAGCTATTAGATAAGGATATCTACATCAGATTCTAAGGCAGTCATGGAGCTAAGCCTAGTTGCTTCTCTACTGTTGAACAGTGTATAAAGAATGACTTTGGAAGTTTCCTAGCTAGAAACCAGAAACTTCAAATAATCATTAGAATAATTGTCATCAAAACAAAAGTAGGCCTTCTCCTTTGCATTTTCTATTAGAATTTAGTGAATAATAATAATGAAAAAATATACAGTGGAAACAATGCCCCCAGCTGAGTGTTAAAATCTGTTGTTAATCTAGGGTGTTTTAAAATTGAGAAGAGGGCTGCAGCTGCCAGCTGTGTCTTTCAAGTGGTATCCAGACAGCAAAATGGCCTTAGCCAATTTACAGAAAAACTCACCTGTGGACCAGGTTTTTTCATGAACTCTTTTTTCCTATTTCTTCTGTTTCTCTTATTCCTCTTGATCTCTGGTCTCTCAGTTTATCTCTGTGCATCTTTTTTCATGTTGACCAACTCTTAAATATCATTCCTTTTTTCCTAAGTGATAAAATAGTGATGAATTTACCTTCCATCTTATAATATGCTTTTGAGAAATTATCTGTAAAGTATTATTTTTACATTATATTTGATATGTTTGTCTATTTTGGTATTCATTTCAATTTGATTTTTATGTCTTTGGATGAGTTTAGGACATTTAGGGACTTTTTCTTGAAACTCCTAAGCACCAAATTTCCTCTTGTGTAGGAGTGGCCATGTCAATAGTGATTAAATAATTAATAATGAAATTAATATTAAATTAATAGCAAACACCCTCTTCCAACAACACAAGAGAAGACTCTACACATGGACATCACCTGATGGTCAACACCAAAATCAGATTGATTATAGTCTTTGCAGCCAAAGATGGAGAAGCTCTATACAATAAGCAAAAACAAGACTGGGATCTGACTGTGGCTCAGATCATGAACCCCAAATTCAGACTTAAATTGAAGAAAGTGGGGAAAACCAGGAGACAATTCAAGTATGACCTAAATCACATCCCTAATGATTACACAGTGGAAGTGAGCAATAGATTTAAAGAACAAGATCTGATAGAGTGCCTGATGAACTAAGGATGAAGGTTCATGACATTGTACGGAAGACAGGGAACAAGATCATCCCCAAGAAAAAGAAATGCAAAAGAACAAAATGGCTGTCTGAGCAGGCCTTACAAATAGCTGTGAAAAGAAGAGAAGCCAAAAGCAAAGGAGGAAAGGAAAGATATACCCATTGAAATGCAGAGTTCCAAAGAATAGCAAGGAGAGATAAGAAAGCCTTCCTCAGTGATCAGTGCAAAGAAATAGAGGAAAACAATAGAATGGGAAAGACTAGAGATCTCTTCAAAAAAATTAGAGATTCCAAGGAAACATTTCATGCAAAGATGGGCTCAATAAAGGATAGAAATGATATGGACCAGAAGATATTAAGAAGAGGTGGCAAGAACACACAGAAGAACTGTACAAAAAAGATATTCATGACCCAAATAATCACGATGGTGTGATCACTTACCTAGAGCCAGACATCCTGGAATGTGAAGTCAAGTAGGCTGTAGGAAGCATCACTACAAACAAAGCTAGTGGAGGTGATGGAATTACAGTTGAGTTATTTCAAATTCTAAAAGATGATGCTGTGAAAGTGCTGCACTCAGTATGCCAGCAAATTTGGAAAACTTTGGCAGTTGCAACAGGACTGGAAAAGGTCAGTTTTCATTGCAATTCCAAAGAAAGGCAATACCAAAGAATGCTCAAACTACTACACAATTGCACTCATCTCACACACTAGTAAAATAATGCTCTAAATTGTCCAAGCCAGGCTTCAACAATATGTGAACCATGAAATTCCAGATGTTCAAGCTGGATTTAGAAAAGGCAGAAGAACCAGAGATCAAATTGCCAACATTCACTGGATGATTGAAAAAGCAAGAGAGTTCCAAAAAAAACACCTACTTCTGCTTTATTGACTATGTCAAACCCTTTGACTCTGTTGATCACAACAAATTGTGGGAAATTCTTCAAGGGATCAGAATACCAGACCACCTGACCTGCTTCTTATGAAATCTGTATGCAGGTTAGGAAGCAACAGTTAGAACTGGACATGGGACAACAAGCTGATTCCAAATAAGGAAAGGAGTACGTCAAGGATGTATATTGTCACTGTGTTTATCTAAATTATATGCAGAGTACATCATGAGAAACTCTGGGCTGAATGAAGCACAAGCTAGAATCAAGATTGCTGGGAGAAATATCTGTACCCTCAGATATGCAGATGACACCACCCTTATGGCAGAAAGTGAAGAAGAACTAAAGAGCCTCTTGATGAAAGTGAAAGAGGAGAGTGAAAACTTGGTTTAAAACTCAACATTCAGAAAACTAAGGTCGTGGCATCCAGTCCCATCACTTCATGGCAAATAGATGGGGAAACAGTGGAAGTAGTGGCTGACTTTATTTTGGGGGCTCCAAAATCACTGCAGATGGTGATTGCAGCTATGAAATTAAATGTCTCTTACTCCTTAGAAGGTAAGTTTTGACCAACCTAGACAGCATACTGAAAAGCAGAGGGATACTTTGCCAACAAATGTCTGTCTAGTCAAGGCTATGGTTTTTCCAGTGGTCATGTATGAATGTGAGAGTTGGACTATAAAGAAAGCTGAGTGCTGAAGAATTGATGCTTTTGAACTGTGGTGTTGGAGAAGAGTCTTGAGAGTCCCTTGGTCTGCAAAGAGATCCAACCAGTCCATCCCAAAGGAAATCAGTCCTGAGTATTCACTGGAAGGACTAAGGTTGAAGCTGAAACTCCAATGCTTTGGCCACCTGATGTGAAGAGCTGACTAATTGGAAAAGACCCAGATGTTGAGAAAGATTGAAGGCAAGAGGTGAAGGGGATGACAGAAGATGAGATGGTTGGCTGGCATCACCGACTCAATGGACATGAGTTTGAGTAAACTCCAGGAGTTGGTGATGGATAGGGGAGGCCTGGCGTGCTGCAGTCCATGGGGTCATAAAGAGTCAGACACAACTGAGTGATCGAACCGATTTGAATATTAACTATTAAATTAAATATTTAGTCCTTAATTAATAGATTAATGTAAAAATATCTTAATTACTTGATTAACACTGAGGAAAATGGAAACTGACATAAATTTTTTATAAAAATAAAAATCTAACACTTGTTTATACTTATCAGCGTAAACTGACAGTAGAAGATTGTTTCCTTGAGATTATTGTGGTTATTTGACTTTAGCTAAGAATATTATTAGGCTCTGTAAAATACTGTCAACTGGAAGCACTTGTACACATAGAGGCCTGATTTCAGTTGTCTATGCATAGGGAGAAATATGAACTTCAAAGGAAGCTTTCTTGTTAAGAAAAAATTTGAATACACAGAAAAATAATGGATTGAGAAGACCAATTTTAAGAAGGAACAATAATACACCACCATTTCATCTTCCATGAAGGATCTTAAAGAGATATTTAAAATATTAGAATTTGAAGTTAGAACTTCTGGCCATATGACTCTTGAATAAAATTTACTGATTATATATTCCTCTATCACTATCATAATCGGTGGTTAACTTGGATGGCTGTAGATATAGCCTTAACACTTACAAAGATATACATACTTTCAAAGCTTGGCATTTTTCTAATAGGTCCGATAGTCAGAGGAAAATATGTTTGCAGTACTGAACTTACAAGTCGCTTAACTTTTATGAGGGAGTAACTTTGGTGCCAGGAGGATCTGGTTCACATTTTCCTTTCTTTTTCTTGTACTGTGTGTCAATACAGAGGGTGTAGTTCCCCACTCAATTAGACACAGTCCCTCCCCAGTGAGTTTAACACTAAAAATATATGGGTTTCCAATCAGACTGGTGTTGTTCATTCACAAAAGGAAAATAATTTCAAATCGAAGCATGTGTCTGTGCGAACTCATACTGCTGATATGTTAAAAAAAAAAAAAAAGAGGTTTAGTTCACACATGTTTTTTATTGTCACACAGGGATACAAATGAGAAAATTAGGCTATAAGACTTGATTAAAGTTTCAGTATATGGGCATTTTAAAAAAAGTGCCCATGGAACAGCGTTCTGACATTTTCCCCTGGCTTTGCTATCCTGTTGGGTAGCAACAAGCCCCTCTATAGCAAGCAAGCTTGATGCTTATTAGTGCCAAAATCTCTTCCCACATGGTATAGATCTGTCTCATTTCTCTGAAATGTTCTTTCTTGCATGCTGAAATCCTTCCTATATTCCCTCTGAAGAAATCATCTCTAATTTGAGAACCTCTGTAGATGGAATCCATACATCATTTTACTATTTGGGGAGAAAGAAGCACTCTTCTTTGGATACTGGATGATAATAGATTTTGTGGGTATGACAGCAATATGGCCAGATTCTCTGTGAAATGAATTGCTTTCCTGGTGTTTTTTGAAAGAAGAAGAACAGCCCTTGTTATTGAAGGAATTGCTTCCTTTCATCAAAAATTCTGATGTATCTGATTGACTCCAAAGATATTCCCTTTCTGTCCATGTTGAGATTCTGCCATTGGCCTGAGGTTTGAAACTGCAGATGTCCACTACCAGACCAGAAGCATTATTTTTTGAGTAGTTTCTTACTTTTTAGCATCAAAACTGAAGATATGATCACTAAATCCCTTCTTTGTATAATAGCTTAAAAATGGAGAGGCGTTTCTGGCTAAGATGGGATTCTACATTTTGAACATTTTTTAAGGGAGGATGAGAAGCAGATTGTCGTTGATTATTCATAGTATGTTCTTAGAGAGGAGTTTAATAAGCACAGTGTTCTGGAAAACACAGCTTTGGAAGGGTCACATTGCCTGGCCACATGTTATGTATTAAGGAGAATTAATGCGATCGGAGATAATTTCTGCTATGGTGTTACTGCTGCTTGTTAGTGCAGGAGCTGGAGGGTACGTGAACTAAATGTTCCTTAGTTCACAGGGTGGTGCATGATGCATTTTCTTGGCTCTCCCGACAAAGCCATAAATTGATTGAATGAACTGAAAAAGAAATCCAAAAGAATTTTCAGAGGGCAAGTACTCATTGGGGGCTATTCTTGACCAAATGGCGACTTGGCTGTGTTATCTGAACAGCATCACATAATCTCTTATTGCTCCAGTTACTTCATAGGTCAAGTACAACTCTGACTGTGTCTGCATGGCACCACCACAACTATTTGAAATCAAAGCATTGTATCTTAAAATCAGCTGAACTGATTTTGTTTTTCCCTTAAGTTGACAGTTTTGTTTGGGTATTGTATAGACAAAGCCTCAATAATCAGCAGTAAAACCTCATCCATTTAAACTCTACTGATTCATAATTTGTGTTAGTTTGACCTGGGTGGATCTAAAGTTTATCTTAGTACAATCTGTTAAAGACAATTAATAAAATGAATATACTAATAGTATAAACTAAACGAGACTGCAGAGGAGATTGGATCAAGATGGAAAAATGAACACAAGCTCCTATTTTTCCTTCTATCTCAAATCCTTAAACGGAGAAACTATTTAGATATTTTAAAATAGTAAGTCTATAATAACATTATAAAATAGAGAATGACTATAATTAAACATATGAAATCAGTTGACTAAGAAAACTATAGCCCTTCAAGTACACAAGAGGGCAGGGCAAAATATATGAGGAGGAGTCTAGGTAACTTCTTCACTTTAAGAACATTGGATCTCAGCGATGTCTCTGAGAAAAATCAAAGCAGTTAGTCGGAGTGTGAAACTGACACAAGGTGGTGAATTGCTCCACAGCTGACTCCAGAGTTCCAAGCCTGATATTTTTTCCTTGGCATAGTGAGCATGAGAATTTGGGTCAGGGGAGGGCTGGCCTTTGAAGGTTTGTGATACTCAGGTAGAATAGAAAGCCTGTTCTCCTGTAAAATGATTTGCTAGTACTCCTTGGTTCGGTAGTTTATCCTAGTCCTTTCCCATAGTGGAAAAGCCTCAGTAAATCTGCAATCATAAGCCTATAGCTGAAAGTCATCAGGCATTAGTGACAATGAACTGAATGAATATAACACCTGAAAAAAGAAAGCCAATGAAGTACACAGCTAAAGGCTTTGAAATAAGTATAAATAATATTCCCAATGAGATAAGAGACCATATCTCACCCATGAAACAAAATATCTTGGTGATAAAAAATAATATAATTGAAAAATAATTGAATAAATTTAATAGCAGATCTAAATAACTCATTAACTGAATTAATGAGATGCAAGATTAAGCAAAAATAATTCTATATTTTATTGTTTGTATGCTATATAAATATAGCATAAAATAACAAATAAATGGATCTATGAAAGAAAAGTTGAAATAAGCTGAAGTTTAAATGTCAGTTGTTGATGTATCTGAGAAAGAAAAATAATCAAAGCAATGATAGAAAAAAATTTCCAGAGATCAAGATAGACATGAGCCTTAAGATGGCCTATGAATGCTGAGCTAGGTGAATGAAAAAAAAAAGCCAAATGCAGATACATCAGTTCAGTTCAGTTCAGTTCAGTCGCTCAGTCATGTCCGACTCTTTGCGACCCCATGAATCGCAGCACGCCAGGCCTCCCTGACCACCACCAACTCCCGGAGTTCACTCAGACTCACATCCATCGAGTTGGTGATGCCATCCAGCCATCTCAACCTTGGTCGTCCCCTTCTCCTCCTGCCCCCAATCCCTCCCAGCATCAGAGTCTTTTCTAATGAGTCAACTCTTCGCATGAGGTGGCCAAAGTACTGGAGTTTCAGCTTTAGCATCATTCCTTCCAAAGTGGAAAAAGTTCAAAACTGAGGAAAAAGATATATTTCTAAAGATTCAGAGAGTAATTCAGAATCATTCTAATGAGAAATGGAAATAAGATTAAGAGTAGACTTCTCATTGTCCTCATTGGAGACTAGAAGGAATTGAAAGAATATCTTTAATTTATTTTAGGTCCTTAATTCTGTAGATCCTTAAACTAATTTACATTTTACAGGGATAGAAATTTGAAATTTATATAATTTTTCAAGGTTTACAAAGGCTCAGAATGTTCATCACAGAAACATTCTAAAATAAGTACTAAAGGGGTTTTTTGAATGAGGTAAAAGAAAAAAAAGTAAGAGAAAGATGTGAAATAGAGGAAATAATGATGATAAATAATAATAAATTGATTGTATAATGTTAAAATTGTAGTTGTAATTACTTAAGCAAGAATTTATTTGACATATACTGTTTTTCAGGAAATGTTTTAGGAGCTATTCGTTGATAGAATGTTTGAACATTCATGTTACAAATATAAGGAGAAATATTGGAAGACTGATCGTCATATGTGTATCTCTCAAGTCAAAGAAAATAGTGAAATGAGAAAACTTAAACAATTCTACAATAGCGAGAAAGGTACATCAGAAGTAACCAGAGGCAATGTTTAATAAAATAATAAAACAAGATATAAGAATAAGACCAAAATATTAAAAGATACAGTCATAATCATAATAAAGTTATAATCATATTAAAAGATTATAATCTTCCACTAAAAGATAAGGATTCAGATTAGTTTTAAAAAAGAGATCGGGTTATTTGATAAATATGACTTAAACTTTGTTACCTTCTTTTAAGTTCCTCAGCTGTTTCCTTCCCTCTGAATGCACCACTCACATCTATATGAAATTACAGACCCTGCCTTTGTGGAGTCTAGAGAGAGTTATATCTCAAAAACGATTTTTCTAGATAGAGTTGAGTATAGTCTGATATGTAAATATCAACAGACCAAAAAAAGTTTTTTTAGGAAACTACAAAGTATCATCAACATGGATTAAAAGAGAGAGTGACAGTTTAATACTTAAAAAAGACCTTTTGATCCTCTGTGCTGTGTGTGGGTATTAGTTATTCTGTTGTGCCTAACTCAGTGACCCTATGGACTGAAGCCCTCCAGGCTCCTCTGTCCATGGGATTTTCCAGGCAAGGATACTGGAGTGGTTTGCCATTTCTTTTTCCGGGGGAACTTCCCGACCTAGGTATCGAACACAGGTTTCCTGCATTGCAGGTAGATTCTTTACCAACTGAGCTATCAGGGAGGGTTGGCAGTTATTAACTCATGTCTGACGCTTTGTGACCCATGGACTACAACACATCAGGCTTCCTTGTACATCACCAACTCTTGGAGCTTACTCAAACTTATGTCCATCGAGTCAGTTATGCCATGCAACCATCTCATCTCCTGTCATCCCCTTCTCCTCCTGCCGTCAGTCTTTCCCAGCATCAGGGTCTTTTCCAATGAGCTGACTGTTCACATCAGGTGGCCAAAGTATTGGAACTTCAGTTTCAGCATCAGTCCTTCTAATGAATATTCAATGAATATTAATTTCCTTTAGGATTGACTGGTTTGATCTTTCTGTGCAGGGTATTCTCAAGAGTCTTCTCCAGCAACACAGTTCGAAAGCATCAATTCTTCAGTGAACAATGTTCTTTATGGTCCAGCTCTCACATCCGTACATGAATACTGGGAAAACCATAGCCTTGACTATACAGACCTTTGTCTGTAAAGTGATGCCTTTCTTTCTTAATATGCTGTCTTGGTTTGTCATAGCTTTTCTTCCAAGAAGCAGGTCAATTAATTTCATGATTACAGTCACCATCTGCAGTGATTTTGGAGCCCAAGAAAGTAAAATCTTTCACTGTTTCCATTTTTTGCTTTCTATTTGCCATAAAGTGATGGGACCATTTTCCATGATCTTAGTTTTTTGAGTGCTGAGTTTTAAGCCAGCTTTTTCACTCTTTCACCTTCATCAAGAGGCTCCTTAGTTCCTCTTTACCTTCTGCCATTACAGTGGTATCATCTGTATCTCCGAGGTTGTTAATAGTTTCCCCAGAAATCTTGATTCTAGCTTGTGATTCATCCAGCCCAGCATTTTGCATGATGGGCTCTGCATGTATGTTAAATGAACAGGGTAACAATATACAGCTTTGTCCTACTCCTTTCCCAATTTTGAACCAGTTTGTTTCATGTCTGATTCTGACAATTGTTTATTGACCCACATGTAGGTTTCTCAGGAGACAGGTAAGGTGGTCTGGTATTTACATCTCTTTAAGAATTTTCCACAGTTTGTTGTGATCCACACAGTCAAAGGCTTTAGCACAGTCAGTGAAGCAGATTTAGATATTTTTCTATAATTCGTTTGCTTTCTCTATGATCCAGCGAATGTTGGCAATTTGAACTATGGTTTCTCTGCATTTTTTAAACCTAGCTTGCACATCTGGAAGTTCTCAGTTCACGTACTGTTGAAGCCTGGCTTGAAGGATTTTTGAGTGTAATCTTACTATCCTGCAAAATAAACGCAATTGTCCAGTAGCTTGAACTTTCTTTGGTATTGCCCTTCTTTGAATAGGATGAAAACTGACTTTTTCCAGTCTTGTGGCCACTGTTAAGTTTTCCAAATTTCCTGATATGTTGAGTGCAGCACTTTAACATCATCATCTTTTAGGATTTGAAATAGTTACAGCTGGAATTCTCTCACCTTCACTAGCTTTGTTTATAGTAATGCTTCCTAAAGCCAACTTGGCTTCATGCTCCAGGATGTCTGGCTCTCATGAGTGACCACGCCATTGTGCTTATTCCAGTCATTAAGACATTTTTAAAAAAATAGTTCTTCTGTGTATTATTGCCACCTCTTCTTAATCCCCTCTGCCTCTGTTAGGTCCTTATCATTTCTCTCCATTATTGTGCCCATCCTTGCATGAAATGTTGATATCTCCAATTTTCAGGTGGCCAATGTATTAGCATTTCAGCTTCAGCATCAGTCCTTCCAATGAATATTCAGGACTGGTTTCACTTAGGGTGGACTGGTGGAACTCCTTGCAGTCCAAGGGACTCTCCAGAGTCTTCTCCAACACCACAGTTCAAAGGCATCAATTCTTTAGCACTCAGCTTTCTTTACAGTCCACTTACATCCATACACGACTACTGGAAAAACTATAGCTTTGACTAGATGGACCTTTGTTGGCAAAATAATGTCTCTGCTTTTTAATATGCTGTCTAGGTTGGTCATAGCTTTTCTTCCAAGGAGCAAGCATCTTTTAATTTCAAGGCTGCAGTCACCAACTGCAGTGATTTTGGGCCCCCCCAAAATGAAGTCTCTCGTGGTTTCCATTGTTTCCCCATCTATTTGCCATGAAGTGATGGGATTGGATGCCATGATCTTAGTTTTCTGAACGTTGAATTTTAAGTCAACTTTTTCACTCTCCTTTTTCACTTTCATCAAGAGGCTCTTTAGTTCTTTGCTTTCTGCCATAAGTGTGGTGTCATCTGCGTATCTGAGGTTATTGATATTTCTCCCAGCAATCTTGATTCCAGCTTGTGCTTCAACCAGCTTTGCATTTTTCATAATGTAATCTGCATATAAGTTAAATAAGCAGGGTGATGATATACAGTGTTGGTGTACTCCTTTCCCATTTTGGAACCACTCTGTCGTCGTTCCACGTCCAGGTCTAACTGTTGCTTCTTTACCTGCATATAGATTTCTCAAGAGGAAGGTCAAGTGCTCTGGTATTCTCATCTCGTTAAGAATTCTACAGTTTATTGTGACCCACACAGTTAAAACAGACTTCCCTGGTGACTCAGACGGTAAAAGCGTCTGCCTACAATGTGGGAGACCCAGGTTCGATCCCTGGGTCAGGAAGATCCCCTGGAGAAGGCAATGGCACCCCACTCCAGTACTCTTGCCTGGAAAATCCATGGACGGAGGAGCCTGGTGGGCTACAGTCCATGGGGTTGCAAGAGCCGGACATGACTGAGCGACTTCACTTTCACTTTCACACAGTTAAAGGCTTCGGCCTAGTCTAGAAAGCAGAAGTAGATGTTTTTAGGGAACTCCTGTGCTTCTGTGATGATCCTGTGGATGCTGGCAATTTGATCTCTGGTTTCTCTGCCTTTTCTAAATCCAGCTTAAACGTCTGGAAGTTCATGGTTCACGTACTGTTGAAGCCTGGCTTGGAGAATTTTGAGCATTACTTTGCTAGCATGTGAGATGAGTATAATTGTGCGGTAGTTTGAACATTCTCTGGCATTGCCTTTCTTTGGGATTGGAATGAAAACTGACCTTTTCCAGTCCTGTGGCCACTGCTGAGTGTTCCAAATTTGCTGTCATATTGAGTGAAGCACCTTAACACCATCGTCTTTCAGGATTTGAAATAGCTCAACTGGAATTCCTTCACCTCCACTACCCTTTTTATCTAGTAACGCTTCCTAAGAGCCACTTCACATTCCAGGATGTCTGGCTCTAAGTGAGGGATCACACCATTGTGGTTATCTGGGTCATGAAGATCTTTTTTGTATTGTTCTTCTGTGTATTCTTGCCACCTCTTCTTAATATCTTCTGCTTCTGTTAGGTCCATACCATTTCTGTCCTTTATTTTGCCCATCTTGCATAAAATGTCCCCTTGGTATCTCTAACTTTCTTGAAAAGATCCCTAGTCTTTCACATTTTATTGTTTTCCACTATTTCTTTTCATTGATCACAGAGGAAGGCTTTCTTATCTATCCATGCTGTTCTTTGGAACTCTTCATTCCAATGTGTTTATCTTTCCTTTTCTTTTTTGCCTTTAGCTTCTCTTCTCTGCTCAGCTATTTGTGAACCATTGTAGTTCACTGATTTTTAAAATGTCTGTGTTTACTTTTGCCACCTGCTTCTTGATCACATCCAAGTTACCTTGATTCATGGGCCCAACATTCTAGGTTCTTATGCAGTATTGTTCTTTACAGCATTGGACTTTACTTTCAATGCCAGACGCATCCACAACTGAGTATTGTTTCCATTTTGTCCCAGCCTCTTTGTTCCTTCTGGAGCTATTAGGAATTACCATCCTCTCTTTTCCAGGAACATATTAGACACCTTCTGACCTGGGGTCAGAAGGATATCATTCTGATGTCGTATCTTTTGTCTTTTCACACTATTCATGTTAATGAGGTTCTCACGGCAAGAATAACTGGTGTGGTTTGCCAATCTCTTCTCCAGTGGACCACATTTTTTCAGAAGTCTGCCCATGACCCATCTGTCTTGGTTGACCTTGCATGACATATCTCATAGATTTATTAGTTATGCAAGCCCCTTCTCCACAGCAAGGCTGTGATCCCTGAAGGAGTTTGATCCTCTAGCTTTCTACAAACATGAAACAGGTGGAAAAAGAGACTCATCAACCATTGATGGCATTTTCTCCAGTGCTTTCTTTATATATGGCCATGGAAGAGGAAGAATATCCCAAAGAATGGAGCTAGTAGTCAAGGAGAAAAACGGACTGGGAAGTTTTTCCTAAGAAACAGGACTTGGCCTAATTAAGAGACATTTTCTATCCCATGGTAGGGCATTCTGTCCAGAGTGATTTAGAGTAGCTCTAGACCAGTAACTGCTGTTGTGTTTCATTCTTTCCCTTTTGAAATGGTGATGCTTATTGCAGTTATCCTCTCATATCCCACCATTTAAGATGGATATATGAGAGTGTGGGTCATGTATACCCTCACTAAGAACAGAGAGCTTCAAGAGACTTTCAGCCCATAAAGAAGAAATGAGAGCTTTTTGTTACAAGCTAATGAGTTTTGGAGTTGATTGCTATGTAGTATTATTGCAACAGAGATCAAATACAATGGGAATTGGTAGGAAGAGTAGTTAAAAAATGTAGGTAAAAGAAATCATCCTTGAATATTCATTGGAAGGACTGAGGCTGAAGCTCCAATACACTGGTCACCTGATGCAAAGAGCCGACTCATTGAAAAAGACCCTGATGCTGGGAAAGATTGAGGGTAGAAGGAGAAGGGATGTCAGAGGATGAAATGTTTGGCTACCATCACCGACTATGGACATGAATTTTAGCAAACTCTGGGAGATGGTGAAGGACAGGGAAGCCTGGCGTGCTGCAGTCCATGAGGTCGCAACACTTAGCAATTGAACAATAACAACAACAGTCTGTTAAAATGGACTAGCTTATAACGTGAAAACAAACAGTCACAATATCTCAGTGACTTATAACCACAGAGGTTTGTGTGTAGCTCATGCAGTGTGTCCACTGAGGGTTCAATTCAGTTCAGTTGCTCAGTCGCATCTGACTCTTTGTGACACCATGAATTGCAGCACACCAGGCTTCCCTGAACATCACCAACTCCCTGAGTTCACTCAGACTCACATCCATCAAGTCAGTGATGCCATCCAGCCATCTCATCCTCGGTCGTCCCCTTCTCCTCCTGCCCCCAATCCCTCCCAGCATCAAAGTCTTTTCCAGTGGATCAACTCTTCACATGAGGTGGCCAAAGTACTGGTTTCAGCTTTAGCATCCTTCCTTCCAAAGAAATCCCAGGGTTGATCTCCTTCAGAATGGACTGATTGGATCTCCTTGCAGTCCAAGGGACTCTCAAGAGTCTTCTCCAGCACCACAGTTCAAAAGCATCAGTTCTTTGGCACTTAGCCTTCTTCACAGTCCAACTCTCACATCCATACATGACTATTGGAAAAACCATAGCCTTGACTAGACGGACCTTAGTCGCCAAAGTGATGTCTCTGCTTTTGAATATGCTATCTAGGTTGGTCATAACTTTTCTTCCAAGGAGTAGGCGTCTTTTAATTTCTTGGCTGCAATCACCATCTGCACTGATTTTGGAGCCCCCCAAAATAAAGTCTGACACTGTTTCCACAGTTTCCCTATCTATTTCCCATGAAGTGATGGGACCGGATACCATGATCTTTGTTTTCTGAATGTTCAGCTTTAAGCCAACTTTTTC
>SJYX01005868.1:209999-224308 GCA_006410675.1 Oreotragus oreotragus | reverse complement strand
AGCCTGGTGGGCTGCAGTCCATGGGGTCGCTAACAGTCGGACACGACTGAGCGACTTCACTTTCCCTTTTCACTTTCCTGCATTGGAGAAGGAAATGGCAACCCACTCCAGTGTTCTTGCCTGGAGAATCCCAGGGATGGAGGAGCCTGGTGGGCTGCCGTCTATGGGATCGCACGGAGTCGGACACAACTGAAGCGACTTAGCAGTAGCAGCACAGAGTATTTTTACTGCCCTAAAAATTCTCTGTGTTCTACCTGTTTTCTTTCCCCTACCTCCAGCCCTGACAGCTACTGATACTTTTACTATATGTACAGTTTTGCCTTTTCCAGAATGTCATGTAGTTGTATTTGTATAGTATTCATATAGAATATTGGAGAAGGAAATGGCAACCCACTCCAGTGTTCTTGCCTGGAGAATCCCAGGGACGGGGGAGCTTGGTAGGCTACCATCTATGGGGTCGCACAGAGTCGGACACGACTGAAGCGACTTAGCAGCATATAGAATATATAGTATTCATATTGTATTCATGCAGCATTTTCAGATTGTTCACTTTCTTTTGTTGATATGCATTTAAAGTTTCCTCATGTCTTCCCATGGCTTGATAGCTCATTTCTTTTTAAAACTCAATAATATTCCAATGTCTGGATATACTGCAGTTTAGTTATCCATTCACCTAAAAGATATCTTGATTGCTTCCAAGTTCTGGCAGTTATGACTAAAGCTGCTATGACCATCCATGTGTGGGTTTTTGTGTGGACACATTTTCAACTTCTTTGGAGGAGTACCAAGGAGCTGGATTATATAAGATGTTTAGTTTTATAAGAAACTTGACAACTAAATCCAAAGTGTTTGTACTGTTTTCATCCTCACCAGCAGCGAACGAGTGCTCTTACTCCATGTCCTCCCCGCATTTGGTGTTGTCCTTGCTATGGCTTTTGGTCGTTCCGGTAGTTGTGTGGTGGTGTCTCATTGTTTTAGTTTGCTTTTCCCTTATGCCAGATGCTGTTGAACATCTATCTTCTTTGGTGAGGTCCTTTTCAGAATTTTTTTTTCTGTGTTTAGATCAGGTTATTTTGTTTTTGTAGAGTTTTAAGAGTCCCTTTTGAGTTGAGTTATTTAGGATAATAGTCCTTATCAAGTTTCTTTTGCAAAATATTTCCTCCCAGTCTGTGTCTTGTCTTCTCTCTTTCACTTTTTTCCCCTGGCAATGTCTTTGTAGGACAGAAATGTTAAATTTTAATAAAGTCCAACTTATCAATTATCCTTTTCATGATCGTGCCTTTGGCATTTATTAGGTTTGCATTTTTGAAAGAACACTCTGGTTGCAATGTGAAGAAAGGTTTGGAGGGAGATAAAGCCAGATCCAGGAAAAGTGGTTGGAATGCTACTATAGGTATGTATGTAGAGGGTTGGTTATACAGAAAGGTTGAGCATAGCACCTACTTGATCCTACTTTCCTGTGACCAAGGAGAAAGTCAATTAACCTGAAGGCCACTAAGAAAATGTCAGATTGACCTGTAGAGTTGTACAGTACAAAAAGAATCTTGACATTATTTGCGGGGAAAAAAAAAACCACTTTATGCCGATCAGGTGTTATTTGCCCACATTAATCACTAACTCTGTGCCCATTTCCTTCTCTAGACGCTTCAGCAAATGAACAGAAGCTCTTCTGACTCAACCTTTTCTTTCTGTATTTCTTTGGAATGTTATCATTTTTCTAGAATATACCAGAAGTTAAAATAAACATGCTGGTATGAGTAAAGAAGCAGACTTTCAAAGTAGAATTAGGAGTCCAGTAAATATCACATTTTAAAAATAGACATTCATTATCTTCAAGCATTCTCTGCCTTACTCACATGTGGTAGCAGGCAATGCCTTGCTGGATTGTCCCATCACGTGTACTCCAGCCTTGGTGGACACACACCAGACACACATGACTTTTGAATCATGGAGTAATCTGAGAGGCCCATGAGGTCATTTTGAGCTTTCTGCTGCCAGGGCTGCATTGTTTTTTAGCAAAGAGCTTTAAGCCCATGGCCTAGTTGAGACTGAAACAGTTCTTTTTATACGGCTCTATCCTTCTTCTCTTAGGCTCCCTCTTTATCCTAAATGAGGTTCATGAAATGTTTCTTTTTTTCATTCTTCATTCTTTTGAGTTCCTTCTTTGTCAGTTTTTTTTTCCTACCCGTTATATGGAATTTAATCTCATCCTTTTGTTTTCTGGTGTGTCTGAAGCTTAGGCAAAAACAGGTTGTTGTTAATTTCAGCAATGCATGTCAGGGGAGTTTGTCTTTGAAATGTTCCCTTTGCTAGGTGCTCTGAAAATCTGGTCACTGGGTTGGTATATCGCACTAGGTGGTCCTTGAGGGCTAGTTGGAAGCCTTCGCTGACCCTGCTGTCCACCTGCACAGGGCTACTTGGCCACATTTCTCCCTCTGCAAGTGCATCTCCTGGAACTACCCTTTGGAAAATTCTGGTCATAGGTAGCCAAACTAAAGCTATTTGTAAAGTGAGGTCCTCTTCTCTGTTTTCATGTAAGTGTAAAACTACACTTCAAAAATCTACAACTTTATCTTGCCCAAACTTGATCTGCTTTGTTATTAGATCCAAAAGAGCTTTATCTCTTAGAATAAAAATTCAGCAGAGTACGTGTACTGAAAAGATCATTGGTGTGATGTTTATTGGTTTGTAAATCTCTGTGTGTGTGTGTGTGTGTGTGTGTGTGTGTGTGTGTGTGTGTGTGTTCAGTTGCCAAGTCATGTCTAACTCTTTGTAACCCCATGGACTGCGGCACGACAGGCCTCCCTGTCTCTCACCATCTCCTAGAGTTTGCCCAAGTTCATGTCCACTGAATTGGTGATGCTATCCAACCATCTCATCTCTGTCACCCTCTTCTTCTGCTTTCAATCTTTCCCAACATCAGGGTCTTTTCAGTGAGTTGGCTCTTTGCATCAGGTGGCCAAAGTATTGGAGTTTCAGCTTCAGCATCAGTCCTTCCAATGAATATTCCCAGTAGATTTCCTTTAGAATTGACTGGTTTGAGCTCCCTTCTATCCAAGGGAATTTCAAGAGTCTTCTACAGCACCACAGTTTGAAAGCATCAATTCTTCAGCCCTCTGTCTTCTTTATGGTCCAATTCTCACATCCATACATGACTACTGCAAAGACTACAGCCTTGAATATATGGACCTTTGTCAGCGGAGTGATATCTTTTTAATATACTGTCTAGGTTTGTCATAACTTTCCTGCCAAGAAGCAATTGTCTTCTAATTTCATGGCTGCAGCCACAATCCACAGTGATTTTGGAGCCTAAAAAATAAAATCTGTCACTGCTTCCACTTGAAGTGAAGTGAAGTGAAGTCGCTTAGTTGTGTCTGACTCTTTGCGACCCCATGAACTGTAGCCTATTAGGCTCCACCCATGAGATTTTCCAGGCAAGAATACTGGAGTGGGTTTCCATTTCCTTCTCCAGAGGATCTTCCCGACCCAGGGATCGAACCCTGGTCTTCCACATTGCAGGCAGATGCTTTAATGTCTGAGCCACCACTTGAAACCCTTCTATTCACCACGAAGTGATGGGACTGGATGCCATGATTCATAGTTTTTTTTTAATATTGAGGTTTAAGCCAGCTTTTTAAATCTCCTCTTTCATTTTCATCAAGAGGCTCTTTAATTCCTCTTCACTTTCTACCATTAGAGTGGTATAATCTGTATATCTGAAGTTGTTGATATTTCTCCTGGCAGCCTTGATTCCAGCTTGTAACTCATCCAGCCTGGCATTTCGCATAATGTGCTCTGCATATAAGTTAAATAAACAGGGTGACAATATACAGCCTTGTCATACCCCTTTATCAATTTTGAATCAGCCAGTTGTTCCTTATATATAAGGTTCTAACTGTTGCTTCTTGACCCGCATACAGGTTTCTTAGGAGACAGGTATGATAGTCTGGTATTCCTGTCTCTTTAAGAGTTTTCCAGTTTTTTATGATCCACACAATCAAAGGCTTTAGTATAGTCAGTGAAACAGAAGTGGATGTTTTTCTGGAATTCTGGTTTGTAAATCTGTCAGAATTTAAAGAATGAGATGCTTCTTTAATATTGACCATTGTTTCCATCCTTAAGAGAAAAGAAAATGTCCATTCTACTTGCCAGTACCTACAGTAGCCATCAGTTCTACATTTAATTTTGATGTATTATGTCCCACTGTATTTTTATATTTTTTCTTTTATGTTTTAATGTTATCACCTTATGAAAATAACATAGACATCCTATTCTTGTGTGTTCTCAAAACTTATCTTTTGGTCAACCAATGACTCTTCAAAAATGTTCTCTGCAGTGAAGTGTTTGAGGTCAAACATCTTAAAAAGACATAGAAATGAAAGCTTTGAGTTTAGACCACTAATGGCTTATTTTCTGTCTTTTAAAACAAGGATCTCTTAGTTGAGCTTGAACTTAGATATCTGGTTCTTGATATTTTCAGTTATTATTCTGTGAGTTTTTCCCTCTGTATTTACCCCCTCCTCATCCCATTACTCCACACTTCTTGTAAGCAGTGGACGGATGTGTAATACCTAACTCAGGAAGGACTATGGCAGGGCAAACTGTCTAGTATGAACATGTAAAGGGTTTAAATGAGTGGCAGTTACTGATTATGAAATAATTATCTTAAAGAATCGTGAGACAGAAATGAATTCCCTCTGATCTATCTTTAATATTTTCTTGGAGGAGGAGAGAGGGAAAATACGTGGCCCCAAGAACACAGTAGACCTGCCCTGATTTTTTGGCAGCATATGGCTAGATCTTAGAAAGCAGAGGCTTCATCGGGCATCTAGGTTGGCAAGGCCATAGGAAACCTTGCAAGAGCTTTCCAAACATGGTAGAAATCATCAGACTCCTCATAGACATGGAAAGACCAGGCTGAGAGGATCACTAAGCATCTTGGTGCTAATTTGCTTTGCTAGTTTTGCTTAAGAGATACTATAGTTAACCTCAGCTTTCTAACCCCTTAGTGCTGCTTAGAGAATCTTTAAATTTTGTTATGGACCATAAGCTTCCCACTGGCTCATGGGAATGACAGCTTGAATGTAACTTAAGCTGCTTTATAAAAGTGTTGATTATTTCTCACATGCTTGAGTTTGTGGCCTGATATTTATATTCTTTGTATATATGGATAGTATTTTCTTAGTCACTACTGCCATAAAAAATAAATTAAATCTCACAAAATGAACATCCCAAAGTCTTAAAGGACCTCCCTCTCTGGGACACTTTGCAAGAGCATCCTCTCTACACATTAGGTGCTTAGATATTTTACTTTAGGACAAAATAGAAGCTCACCATTCCTTTCTTTCATGAATAACATCCCTACAATTCTGGCTATTGGAAGCCTAGCTATGGAAGCAACTCTACCACAGGAATCATCATCTTGAAGTATCTAGGGTTTGTAGAAGAAGGAAAAAGCAAGCATTATATCTAATCTAAGCTATTTGGGCTTCTGGCTTTCAGGATATGTCATCAGGGTAACTGAGAAAAAGAATTAGTTTTATAGCAAATAACTTTCACCCATACATTCACTAGTAGAATCCATGATTTACCAATTATTTTGGATGAACTGGTATTTTAATGTGTACTTTCTAACATATATATGTATATATTCTTTATTTTAAAAGTTGAAATGTGTTAAAAATCGAAATGTGTATGTATATGTGAATAGAATTTTCTTTTTTTAAGGTTTTAATTAATTTCTTTTTATTTATTTTTTTTACTTTATTTTACTTTACAGTACTGTATTGGATTTGGCATACATTGACATGGCTCCGCCACGGGTGTACATGAACTCCCAAACATGAACCCCCCTCCCTAGAATTTTCTTTCTGAACCTTCACTGTTCTTTTAGCTTCAGTGCAAATAGAGAAACCATAAGGGAAAAATAAAGATGGAGAGAGACAGACGTTATTGGCTTCTCTTCTTTCCCATACTTAAAGTATTGATACAATGTGTGCAGTTTTAGATAGGTCAAATGTTATAACAGTATTTAGTTTGGGACTTTTCTATGCCAAGTCAAATCTGGGCAATTTCTATTTACTAGTTGGCAACTGTATGTTTGGATCTGGCTACCAGTTCAGATTACACAGTAAGCCTTACCAAAATAGGCTTTCTCAAAACCATCTTAAGAGTCATGTTGGCACAAATTAGAGAATAAAGGACCATTTTGGATTTCTGTTGGATGACGGAAAATTATCAGAATCTTTGAGGGAGACTTGGCAATAGACTTATACTTTATCCTTGTGTTATTGTGGTTATCAGGAGAAGGAGATGGCAACCCACTCCAGTATTCTTGCCTGGAGAATCCTGTGGACAGAGGAGCCTGGTGGGCTGCTGTCCATAGGGTTGCACAGGGTCGAACACGACTGAAGTGACTTAGCATGCAAGCATGCATGTGTTGAAGAAGGAAATGGTAACCCACTCCAGTATTCTTGCCTGGAGAATTCCAGGGACAGAGGAGCCTGGTGGGCTGCCGTCTGTGGGGTCGCACAGAGTCGGGCATGACTGAAGCGACTTAGCAGCAGCAGCACTGTATTTATCAATATTAAACTTTCCTGACTATGCATGCATGCTCATATGTAGTCATGAACATTCATTTGTATCTGGCATAGAAAATCCCTTAAAAGGAATATGAAACAATAAGGAACATAATGCTGAATTGTCCCTCAAGAGTGAGAAAAGCCTAGAGGAGAAAATGAAATAGAATCTCTCAAAAGGAGGGAGAGCTCCTAGTTATAATTGCTAGATTTACCAAATACAAATTTAATTGGTTTTCTAATTAAATTTGAATTACAGATAAATTTCAGATATTGCATGGAATATAACTATACTGTGAAAGTACTCATTGTTTATCTAAAATTCAGGTTTAATGAAAACCTGTATTTGATCTGGAAACCTTAGTATAAGTAGGCACGATTTGTGGATCATTTCCTCTTGGCAAGTAGAGGGTAAGTGGCTATCTCTGAGAAGGCAGATTCAGGGTCCAGAAATTGTGTGACAATCCCAGGATAAAATTCAAGGAAATCCCATCTTCAACCTGGAGAGGAGTGTGTGTGAGGCCTAGAATCCTAAGTGTTTCCTGCTGTGACGGAATTCCTCTGATTCTCTTGAGAGAGAAATAAATCAGTAGGTTGGAGAGCAGAAAAATAGGAGGTGATTCTTAGAAATGACCTTTCTAGGAGAGAAAGAACAATGACAGCAACAGCAACCAAAAGACAAAGAGTTTGAGAGTGATAACCTGATGTGAAAAAATGAAGGAGAAATAACAAAAATGCCCAGGTTGGTTATCACTGAATCCTCTTCTTTACTGCAGGTCCTTCCCTGAAGAAATGAGCGAGATTCATTGAATGAAACTAGATTTCCCAAAACATTGTAAGTAAGAGTGAATGAACAAAATCTGGATTTATTTTCTTTCTTTTTCCTAATTATTTTCCTTTGCATTCATGTGTATTCATACTTAATACATATGTATACCCACATAGTGACAAGTAGTATAAATTTTACTTTTCACTTGGTGGTTTAAGAAGGTAGTAACTGTAAGATTAGTGAAAAAATGAAGTAGAAACTTTAAATGGAGTGCAGGCCAATGTTTTGGACATTTTTTTTTCCTCTCGGTTGCATTTCCTTATTCTCTTACTCTGGATTCTGCAAACATATAATCCATAGTAATTAATTTAAATTTTCTTTTGATGTTGATCTTCATCAGCTCTTGGTTTAAATACCAAACACTTCACACACCACACATTCTTGTTTTAATCCCTGAATGTAATCAACATTTCATATTCTCCTTCATATGCTTGCTATTAGTAAGCCTCCAAGTTCTGTTCTCAATTATCACAGATATGCTAAGTGCATGTATAGCAGAAATTTGCTAATTTGTAACTTAAAAGCCTGGAAAACAATGGGCTTAAATTAATTGGGTATCTGGTATTTTTTAAATTACCAAACAACCAAACATTAACTAGGTTGGGTAAAGAACAATGATTGTACTTTATATAATGCACAGTTTTATATGAACAGATAATGGCCTACTTGAGATTTCTAGGTTAGCTCCCAACTCTGCATGTTCATACAGCTGCCTTTAGGTACTGGCTCTAGTCAATATGCCGGAAGTCAGTTTACTGAATCACCAGTTCACCGAATTACAGAATTTCCTGGAATTTTAGTTTTCCCTGTATCCCTGCTCTTGCCCTTGCTTCTCTATTATATGCAAATGAGTGTTTCCCTTAAATACAGTTTTCTGAATTCTCTGTTTACGTAGACTTAGGTTTGCTCTTGTCTCTGCTGGTAAATGATTAAGGCAGTGTGCGCATGTGTGCCAAGTTGCTTCAATTGTGTTTCACTTTATGTAACCCTATGGATCGTAGCCCGCCAGGCTCCTCTGTCCATGGGATTCTCCAGACAAGAATACTGGAGTGGGTTGCCATGCCCTCCTGCAGGGAATCTTCCCCACCCAGGAACTGAACCCATGTCTCTTACATCTGCATTGGCAGATGGGTCCTTTACTAATAGCACCATTTGGGAATCCCTTAAGGCAGACATTTAAATTAAAATATTAGGTTAAAACTTAGTTTGGGCCTTTGGTACTAAGGAATGGTAAGCAAGAACTAGAAAAGAACATTGGTCTGATGAGGAATCTGGCTTTGTCATTAGGTATCTGAGTGACCTTGAACAACCAGTTTCTCATCTCAAGGCTTAGATTTCCTAATCTCAGCATGTTATCAATCTCAACTGAGAGATGGATCTATGGGAAGGAAAGAAGTAGACTTGCGTTTTGAATACAACTGAACAGAGCTTGTGGTCCCCTTTACCCTCGGAAAATTGTGTTACTCATGTACAGTACCTGAGTTGTGTGTGTCCTGATAGATAGAGGATCAAGACCGTGATTCACAGATGCCTTAGTCTTGCTGTTGTATAATTTCACTGTCCTCTAGGCACCAGGACTCCTGTTATTGGTGTGAGGTTTTTGTGTCTATGATTTAGGGAATTTCCACTCAACAGTTTTCTAGGAGACTCATAGTGCCAGGTTTGGATAACATGCTTCAACTAAATGGGATATAAAAATAAGATACTTAGAACAGTTTTACTAATGAACTAAATTTTTGTGTGTGTACTCTTAATTCATTCATTTACTAGCAAATATTTATTGTATACCTACTATGTTCTTACAGTGGATCTGGAACTCAGGGTCTAAAGGTTTTCACAAAGTGCTCATGGTCTTTTCAGAGATAGTCATGCAATCAGGCAAGCAAGTATAGTGCAATGTGATAAATTTCTTGTAAGTTATATACAAAGAGTGTTGGATATCCCAGGTCTCAGAATGCTGCCACCTCACAATCCCTTTTTGAGATTCCTTCACCATGGTTACCATGCTACTGCCCAATGGACTTGCCACTCTGGTCAAAGCTGACTCTGCCACCACATAGCATATCTTATAAGCTGGACAGTGTTCTCCTGGGGTGGGTGGTAGGAAACAACACCTCAATGGAGATCATGGTGCCTATTGCATTGATTCAATCTTTTCTTCCAAATGGGGCTTCACTGGGTAAATCAGTCAGTAAAGAATCAGCCTGCAATGCTGGAGACCCAGGTTCAATCCCTGGGTAGGGAAGATGGAGAAGGGAATGGCAACCCACTCCAGTGTTCTTGTCTGCATAATCCCATGGATAAAGAAACCTGGTGGGCTACCGTCAATAGGGTCTCAGAGTGAGACATGACTGAACAGCTAACTTCATTTCATTTTTTTCCAAATAGTTCAAACTCAACATATAGAACAAGTCATGCAGTGGATAAAATGGGAACAAAAGTTGGAAGACCCTGTGGTATAGTAATGACAAGGCATGAGCAATGGGCTTAACATATGCTTGCTTCTGAAACAAGTCGTGAGAGCTGCCCTGGGACCTCAGTGCTTTCCTCTCTCTGAACCGAGCTCCAACGTCCTGAGGCCTGGCTGGATGGGTATTCTGGCATTCCCACGGGGCCTCTCCTCCTCATTCCAGCTCCTGTTTTCACAACAGATGTCCATTTGTAGCCTGAGTAGTTTCTGGTTTTAGCAATGTGAAGTGCTGAACACAAACGTTCTCCGAGATGATGAAAGAGAGTCCTGACTCTGTATCAGGGAGTGCATCATACCGTGCTTCACCTGAGACTTGAAGGGCACATAGGGTGGGCCAAGGGGAGGACAGGGGACCAACCATGAATTACAGGGAGACAGGAGAGAACAAGTGATCTCAGGAAACAGGTAGTAGTTTAGCAGGGCTGGTGCAGGAACAATATGTGGGGGCGAAAGTGACTTGTATTATAAGTACTAAATCCAGACGATTTTGCATTGTGTACTACAGGTAGGGAGAAATGACTGTGGGCACTTTTAAATGACCACCTCAGGAGCAGTGTGGAGAATTTATTGGATAGGAGTAAATCTGGGGTTTAAAAGATAAGTTATTGGGTTTATTTCAGTGGTATCAGTTCAGTTCAGTTCAGTCGCTCAGTCGTGTCCGACTCTTTGCTACCCCATGAATCGCAGCACGCCAAGCCTCCCTGTCCATCACCAACTCCCAGAGTTCACTCAGATTCACGTCCATCGAGTCAGTGATGCCATCCAGCCATCTCATCCTCGGTCGTTCCCTTCTCCTCCTGCCCCCAATCCCTCCCAGCATCAGAGTCTTTTCCAGTGAGTCAACTCTTCGCATGAGGTGGCCAAAGTACTGGGGTTTCAATGACTTTAAATAGAGCAGAAGCACTTAGTTTGGGGGGGTAATTATAAAAGAGATTCTAGAACAGTGGATGAGGCAGAATTGGTAACTGTGTGAGGGAACACGCAGGGATGACTCTCAGGGTTTCTGGTTGGGCGATTATGAAGATGACGGTGACAGTTCTCAAGCAAGAGGACGTGGGAGGGAAACACATTTGACGGAAGAAAAGCTAACTTCAGATTTAGTTCTTTTGGATTTATGGCACAAAAATATTTGATTGTCTTATGACTATGAGGTCTAAACTAATAATGGAAGTAAAGAAAGATGATATAGAAGCAAATTATTCTAGGCGTCAGATGAATTTGGCGTTGTTCTTCTTTTTCTTTGTGACCATTTTCCAATTATGGACCTCTCTGCATAGTTTTAAAGTATTCAGGAGAGAGTCCTTGAAGGGATTTCCAGTGATTTTTCAGTCCTTTGACTTTAAGGTGACTCTGGGAGGCAGCTGGTTGGTGTAAACCTGTTTCAAGCTGTGTCTCCCTAGGGACTGCCATCAGTCACTGTGCTAGGCTATACAGTGGTGAGCAGTGATGGGGATGAGAGGAACCAAAACGACAGCAAACAGAAACTCTTCTTGGCTTTCAGTTTCCTCTTAGTGCTCTTTCACTGACACTAAAGGTAAGATAATGGCCTTTGTTTTCCATCTGGTCTAGATTCTTGGACTCAGAAGTCGAGCTGGTTTCTGAAACAAAGGGTGCCTCATATAACCGGCAACTGTCTGTTACTGTCCTCTAAACTTCCTTTGTCCCCTCAATCATTTTTAGATTCCTTTAGTGCTGTTTGTTGGTTTGCTTTTGCACTATACACTGGTGAAGTTGTTTACCATTAGAAAGAGTTCATTGGAGAAATTTACCCTGGGCTCACTTAAGACTGATGCTGCATGCATGCGTGCACAGCTTCCAGGGTTACTCACTTCTTTAGCTTTGGTAAGGAATCTGTCAGTCAAATGAGTGGCTGCTGACAGCAACTTTTAAAGACTCTTTTCTCTTAACCATAACACGTTAAACACTTTTAAGACAGATAAGTAAACATTTTCTTACAGTCTGTTGTGCATGTTTCCTTGGGGCACACTTCAATATAAGGAAATTCATGTTGTGCAAGGAGAATTTTGTTGAAATGCATTAAATTTCATTCTTTATCCTTTTGTCCATATGTGTGTGGCTTCCACAAACACATGAGATATAGGGCTAATGTGATAATGAATTTTCATTTTAAATGTTGAAGGTCCTTATTATGGTCCGCAGCTCAACTGACGTTTTCCTTGTGAAAAATATGTTGTTTCTCTTTGCTTCTATTCTCTTTTGTTTTGCTCATCTCCTCCATTAAGATGAATCTAACATTTTGAAACCAAGAGAGCCACTAGCAGTGGCTTTTTTTTAGGGGAGTATCCTCGCTGAAAGCAATCCCGAAGAAGCTACGTGGAAATAGGCTTTATGATGATGAATTACTGTTGCAAAAAGAACTCAGTGACACTGATAAATATTAAAGAGCCACCATAGCCCCCATGGAAACCATTTTATTGAGTTGCTTCTAAAACCTATTCTCTGCACTTTTCTTCCCTTTTATTTCTGAGCTGATTTACATGACAACAGAGTCTATGGTCTAAGTATGTCTGCTCTTGCTGCTATTCTCTACTCTGAGTCGTCACCCTCTCTTTGCTGAGAAGATGAGTGACAATGAAGTGAGGAGTAAATGGCTACTGGAGCAGATGAACTCTGAGAAACAAAGCTCCCCTTTTCATGCAAATCTCCATAGTAATCTAACATGAAGGAAGAAAAGAAAGCAGGGTACAAGGTATCAAGAGAACTGGATGGTATTCAAGGTTGTTTCATGAAGCCTTGACGTCTCTTTAGGAGTGTCATCTATCAAAGCATCTCTTTCCCTTTCATATGAAGTGAAAACACATTTCCATTTTGAAAGGAAATGAGGAGGAACGTAAAACTAACCTCAGTCATGAGAGAGCTGGATGTGTGCTCACATTGCCTGTCCCCTCTGTGTCAGGTTTGACTCTGTCACTCATTCCCAGCCAATAAAAACTTATCTCAGCATGCTGCTGATTGCCCAGGTTTTCTTCTCTGCCCTGGAGGACTGCTTCTCTTCCTTTCTTAGTCCAACTTTATCTTTCAAAGCTTAACTCAAGAACTGTTGTTTTATTCTTAAAGCCTTTCTTTTAAATTGAATATTCTTTTTTCAGAATTCCCATTGCATTTTGAGTTGGTGTCTATAATTTAATCATCAGTTCCTTCCTATGATGGAGAGTTTTGTCTCCCCAAAATTTACTGAGGAAAGTGACCATGTTATTATACTGCATTACTCTTTATCTATAACTCTTGATATAATAGCAGATATATAATATATCATTGTTAGGTGGATTAGCAACAATTTTGGAATCATGAACCAAGAAGGGTAAATTTGAAATATATGCCATGATTGTTTTTCTTGTACCTTCAACTCATGGCACCTTTCCTTAAAGATAAGGCATGGCTTGCATTTGATGACTGTTCAGTGATGCCATTGATTTCAGGATGGTCAATCAATGTATTTCAGAAGCTTGATACCTACTCAGATTTTTTTTTAAATTGGGATACTTTATTGATAACAATAATGTTTATAAGAAGAAATACTTAAGAGCTCACCTTGTGTCTAGCAGGAGTCCAGGCATTTTACGTATGTGTATTCTTCTTTAATCCTCATAATAGTCACATGAATAAAATAGTGTCATTGTCATCACCATTTTATAGAAAAAGAAACTGAGTGTTAAGTAACTTGCCTACTGTTTCAGAATTTGTACCTCATCAGGCTAGCTTCAGAGCTTGTACTTAAAAAAAATTGTTACTGGAGTATCAATTCAATCCTCAGTCATGTCTGACTTGTTATGACCCCATGAACTGCAGCACGCCAGGCCTCCCTGTCCATCATCAACTCCTGGAGTTTATCCAACCTCATGTCCATTGAGTCTGTGATGCCATCCAAGCATCTCTTCCTCTGTCATCCCCTTCTCCTCCTGCCCTCAATCTTTCCCAGCATCATGGTCTTTTCAAATGAGTCAGCTCTTCGCATCAAGTGGCCAAAATATTGGAGTTTCAGTTTCAACATCAGTCATTCCAGTGAAAACCCAGGACTGATCTCCTTTAGGATGGACTGGTTAGATCTCCTTGCAGTCCAAGGGACTCTCAAGGGTCTTCTCCAACACCACAGTTCAAAACATCAATTCTTCGGTGCTTAGCTTATTTATAGTCCAACTCTCACATCCATACATGACCACTGGAAAAATCATAGCCTTGACTAGATGGACCTTTGTTGACAAAGTTATGTCTCTGCTTTTTTAATATGCTGTCTAGGTTGGTCATAACTTTCCTTCCAAGGAGTAAGCACCTTTTAATTTCATGGCTGCAATCACCATCTGCACTGATTTTGGAGCCCCCCAAAATAAAGTCTGACACTGTTTCCACAGTTTCCCCATCTATTTGCCATGAAGTGATGGGACCAGAGGACATGATCTTCGTTTTCTGAATG
>SJYX01005868.1:190093-206866 GCA_006410675.1 Oreotragus oreotragus | reverse complement strand
GTGTGTGTGTGTGTGTGTGTGTGAAGGGAGGGCATAAAAGAGTGAACTTTCCATTCACAAGCATAAAATAACTCAAAGAAAAAACATTCTGAAATTTTAATATGCCATGTTGTCCCCTAAAACCAGCCGTATTCCCTCTTCAGCCTCTCAGAAAGCTCAACAGAATGCCCGGTGCCCTGCTGCGTGCCCAGCTACCACAGACAACGTGTCTGTGGTGTCACAAGGCAAATAACATGGCCAGAGCCCCTGTTTTAATCTTCCAGTTGACATCTGAATGGAGGCAGTTGTTTTAAAGTAGCAATTAGCTGCACCCTCTGGGAATTGATTTCCAAAATTTACGCTAGTCCTTATGTGTCTCATTATTTTGCTTATGTAGGCTGTCTTGTTCAGCTAAATAAAGCTATGTGGTGATTATCTGCTTTCCTTAGGAGTTCTACTTTAAATTTGATAGACAGAGAGAATGATAGTTATGCCTGCAGTCTGCCCCAGAGTCAAAGACATGATGTAACACTATGGGGATATTTATTTGGTTCCTAGACTTTATTTTGAACTTACAAAAGAGTAGAAATTCAGGTATTTTTATAGATTATGATGTGCTTAGACCCGAGGAGATAAACTCCAGACATCTAGCTACATGTTGGAAAATATAGAAAAGACTGATTTGAGAATTTGGTTGGCAGTGATTTCCAGCTTTGGTCCTAAAGTAAAATCTAAATTGTACTGATTTGTTCTTTCCACAGTGTGTCATAAGATAAGCTTCAACTTTAACATTGGCCCTCCCCCTGCTCAAGTATAGATCCAAAATACTCTGTTAGAATTGTTATGCTGTCTCCTCAAAGAGCATGGAACAGAGGATGGGCCTAGAACTATGTGGAGTTAGCAAAATCGTGCCTTAACTTCCTACTAAGAGAAATTAGTACATATGTAACTAAATGGATCACTCATAAAAATTATAGGCATTTCTTCTTGAATATAATTGTCTTTAACTTTTTCTGAATCATAGTGGTTTTCCACTATAGTATATGCCTTATACTTTTCAATTCCTTGCTTATAAAGAGAAAGACTATGGAAAATACGAGTCAAGGATTTAGTCGATTTCAAACTTTCTTTGTTCAGACAGTTGATAATGAGAGTCACATCACAGTGAGATGGTCTGTGCTTGGGCCCCTTAGTAGTTTCCCGCTTACATCATGGACAGACCTCAGTGGTGAATTCCATACTGCCGGTATGATCTGATTGAGGAAGTCAGACTTACTGATTCCATTGGCCTTCCATTCATATGAAACTGCCAATCCCTCTCTTCTCTATGAAGGAGGAATTATAAGTAGAAGACATTCGCTATCCAGGCTCCCTACCCTCCAGTGCTAGAGGTAGTCCTTACCCAGCTCTGCAGAGCACAGTGATCACTCCACCTATCTCTTAACTAACCTGCCAGTTCATCAGTGTTTGCTTCATCCCTCAGTTGTGTCCGAGTCTCTGAGACCCCGTGGACTGTAGCCTGCCAGTCTCCTCTGTCCATGGGGATTCTCCAGGCAAGAATACTGGATTTGGGTTGCCACGCCCTCCTTCAGGTCCCCCGCATTGCAGGTGAATTCTTTACGGTTTGAGCCACCAGGGTCTCCATGAAACATACTGCTTAGGGCCAAGAGCACATGCAAGCGTCTTGCAAACCCGCTCCTCTCTGTTCTTGTGCACCTTTGCATCTATATGTAATATAGAGTTAGTTGTTTTATTTTTCAGTCAGGTTCCCTGGGAGGTGGATTCTGAGATAGAAATTAGCATACTTGAAGTTTATTAGGGAGTGCTCTTGAAACAACACCTGAAAAAGGAAAGGGAAGGAAACAGGCTTTAGCAGAGGGAGAAGTTGGGCTATAACAATTTCAAAAAAGCCTTCATCCACCACCACAAACAGGTCCTGAAATCTGGAATGCCACTTTAGAGATGTATCGGATTGGGAATCAAGGTGCTGGACCTTCTCCTGTCATGCTGACTGGTCATTGGCTTTGACCTGCTCCAGACACTGGCTTTCTCTTCTGCAGGAGGAGAGCTGGTGGCTAAGGACTGTTTGTGCTGCTCTCCCAGTATCTGGGGGAGCAAGGCCTTTCATCCTGAAGGGGGATCTGTTTCCACTAAATCTATTGATAAACATTGTAATTATCGCCAGTACATTTATTTAGTTAAATATTACTTAAATCCACATAAGATACAATCAGAAAGAGGTAGTTCCTTCTATGGCAAGTAAATTGGTTTTCTTATTAAAGACTCAAAAATTAAAGTAAGAACTGAATTACATGCTAAGTATATAAATATTGCTCTTTTCATAGGTCCCAAATTTACCTTACGAAATGACCATTTTATAGGTTGTAAATGTTAAAGTTGACAATTTCATAAACACTAGTGTAAATGATTGGGAAAGTGTCATAGAAATATAGAACGAGTTTGCAAGCAAATAACTTTATAAGATGCTTCTTTCAGTTCTAACAGAAAATGAAACTGATAATTTTTGACTCAGTGGTATGGGCTTTTTTTTTTTTAAATTTAAATGTGTTACACCAATCAGTGATCTATTCTCAGAGAAAATCCTTTGACCCTATATCAGACAACTGGTCAAGGAATATACCGTTAGACATTTCAAGTTAAAATGTTGGAAAAATTTAGTCTGGTAATAGTTGCCTCCTTTGCTGGCTTCTTATTTTTTTGGTGTCTCTGCCATTTTGTATTCCTTCCAAGTTGCTGACTGATACTCATTTTCGGAATAGGGATAGTTCTAGGATTTGTGCATATACAGTTTGGTGATCGTCAAGACAAGGGATATTGAACTAGGTATAAGTGATTACTTAGAATAAAAAAAAACACAAAAAATTAACTTTAGAAAGTTTATAAATAGTATAAAATTTATAAACATAACATTTTATTAATTGGTTGTATCTTTTAAAATGTTCATTTATTTTTTTAAATTGGAGGATAATTACTTTACAATATTGTGATGGTTTTTGCCTATGTCAATATGAATTGACCATAGGTATACATCTTATACCTCTATATCACTGCTCTCTTTTTTGTTTTTTTACAATTTTGCTTGCATACATTTTGATCACTTTTTAAATGAAAATAATTTTGTAATATTTTTTATAAAGGAAAATAGAAGAGTAGTTCGATCTATCCTCTAGCATGGTTGATAATTTAGATAAACCTCTTTTTATCTTTAAAACTCATCATTGGTAATCTTTTGTCAGTGTTTTCAGATTGTCAAGCAGAAGAAAACCTTTATCAAGTTTCAGATACAAACATTCTCATAGTATTCAGAGCATAATACCTTTATTGGGGGAGTGTCGGATCTTAAATCCTCTTTGATTTCATAATCTTCAGTAACCAGTTTGTCACTGATGACATCATTAGAGAGTTTTACCTTATCTGAACTTTAGCCTTTTGCATAGTCAGCAGAAAGTTAAGTCTTTTTCCTGTATTTCACTTTTTTACCTTGTCTAATTTGTACTTTATTGGTGAGGTTGAAAACTCTTTCAGTGCTTTTTTTTTTTTTTTAATTGCAAGATACTTGCTTTACAGTATTGTGCTGGTTTCTGCCATACATCAACATGAATCAGTCATAGGTATACATATGTGCTCTCCCTCTTAAATCTACCCCTCATCTCCCACCCCATCCCATCCCTCTAGGTTGTCACAGAGCACTGGGCTGAGCTCCCTGTGTTACACAGCAAAGTCCCACTGGCTGTCTGTTTTACATATGGTAATGGATATATTTCTATGCCACTCTCTCAATTCATTCACCCTGTCCCTCCTACACTGAGTTTCCAAATATTTTCTCTATATCTGTGTCACTATTGCTGCCCTGCAAATGGATTCATCAGTATTATCTTTCTAGATTCTATACACATACATTATTATACAATATTTGTCTTTCTCTTTCTGACTTGCTTCACTCTGTACAATAGCCTCTAGGTTCATCTACCTCATTAGGACTGACTCAGTACATTCTTTTGTAAAACTGAGTAACATTCCATTTTATATATGCACCACAATTTCTGCATCCATTCACCTGTCAATGGACATCTAGGTGCTTCCATGTCCTAGGTATTGTAAATAGTGCCACAACACTCGGGTACAAGAATCTCTTGCAGTTATGGTTTTCTCAAGGTATATGCCCAGTAGTGGGATTGCTGGGTCATATGTTAGTTCTATTCCTCGTTTTTAAAGGAATCTCCANTCTTCTTTTCTCAGCTATTTGTAAGGCCTCCTCAGACAGCCATTTTGGTTTTTTGCATTTCTTTTTTCTTGGGGATGGTTTTGATCCCTGTCTCCTGTACAATGTCACGAACCTCTGTCCATAGTTCATCAGACACTCTATCCCTAGATCTAGTCCCTTAAATCTATTTCTCACTTCCGCAGAATAATCATAAGGGATTTGATTTAGGTTATACCTGAATAGTGGTTTTTCCCACTTTCTTCAATTGGAGTATAGTTTATTTATAATGTTGTGTTAGTTTCAGGCATATAGCAAACTGAATTAGTTATACATATACATATATCCACTTTTTTTTTGAGTCTTTCCTCATGTATGATGTTACAGAGTATTGAGCTGAATTCCCTGTGCTATATAGTAGGTCCTTAATAGTTATTCCTTTTGTGTATAGTAGTGTAGATATGTCAATTCCAGTCTCCCATTTTTTTCCTCCCTCCCCCTTTCTCCTGGTAACTGTATTTGTTTTCTACATCTGTGACTCTGTTTCTGTTTTGTGGATAAGTTCATTTGCATCTGTTTTTAGAGTCCACATATTAGTGATATCATATGCTATTTGTCTTTCTGTCTCTGACTTCACTCAATATGACAATCACTAGCTCCATTCATATCTCTGCAAAAGGCGTTATTTCATTGTTTTTTGTGTGAAGACTGCACTCTTAACCACTGTTCTGTTCTGCCTCTTCTACTGCAGTCCTGTCACCCTTTCTTGTGTACAGTGTCTCTCACCATCCAAACTCAGGGACCAGAGAGTCTGAGGTTTCTAACAAGACTTTTATCTGGGATCTTAATATTCAGCATGTAAAACTCAGGGGTAGATTCAAATTGGATGTACTCTAAATAAAACATAGTAGGAATTTACAGTTAAAAGTATGAACATTTGATTGTTGGAAACTTTAAATAATTAGTGTTATGTGGTACCGATGAAAACCTAAATGAATGTTGATGAGTCAGATAGTTTGATTAGAATTCCTTTTAATCACCACTTCTTTTAATTGGCTATTTGTTAAGTTACAGAATGGCTAAATGAAGCTGAAATTACATAGGTTTTTGTAAAACTAAAAGGAGGAATGTATAAAGCTGTTGGGGAAATATATAAAGGAAATGATTCTTGGACTTATTTTTCTTTATGCTATGGGGAAAAAAAATCTTCCTAGTTGAGAAAGAAGACTGTCTTTCACTCTGATGCTTATTTAGGGAGCCAAACTTGTGTTCTGGGAGTAAATTACTATTGAAGTGTGTTGCTGTTTATTTATTTATTTATTTTTATTTTTTTGTGTGTGTGTTGCTCTTTAAATATTCAAGGGACAGGTGTGTGTGTGTGTGTTTGTATGACTCTTTGATAAGGTTGTGGGAGGTATTTAGATTCCATTTAGATGTATAAAACCACTTAGACTACAGATGTATTTTCTGAACTAATATATAGTGAAATTAAGGCCTCATATCTCTCCTTTTCTCCCAAGTGTGGTAAGAATTAGAGGGGAGAGCAAAATCTGACTTTGCATCCACACTATAAAAACATGATTCCAGGAGTGCTCCTTGTGCAGGAATCTCAGAGACTTCTGCCAGCTGTGTACTAGGGAATCAAACACAATTACTTATAAATTAACCTGCATTTGAACAAGGGATGATATGCTACATCTCAGCAAGTATCATCACCCTTACTAGGTGAGACACCTGATTTTCCAAATTGAAATAAACCAAGAACAGCCAGCACAAGCCTAAAAATCACTCAGCGGTCATACATCTAGTGGGAACCTACTGTCAGGTACTGTACTAAGCTCCAGGGGTAGGAAAAGAATAAACTGTACTCTGTGCTTTACAGTCTCGCATCTGTGGTAGGGGACATAAAGAAGAGCAGGATGATGGGAAATGAGAAAATTCGTCTTACAATTTACAATAAACGTGACAAGGGATATGTCTAGGCTCCTTAAATACTAAAGAGCAGGAGTGGAGAAAGGTTTATCAGAGCAAGTAGCCTTTCTGGCTGGACACACAAAGAGAATTGAGCCTGTCTGAGTAGAAGCAAGGACAGCAATGTTTTTGTAGGAGGAACAGCTTGCAGAAAGGCATCAGGTTGTAACAAAGCAAAATTCTTTTGTGAAACTGCAAATTGGAAAACACAAAGAAATGTGGTTTCATTTTTGCCTATAGTTCTCATTCATTTAGAACACTTCATATAAAAATGGTGCTTAATTAATCTTTAAAACTTCCCTTGGAGAATGGGTCTTTGGAGTTCAGCATCAGGTCTGGGCTGCCGTATGTGACAGGTCTTGGTGAAGGGCTGTCCTGGGCATCTCCAGGAGTGCACGCTCTGTGCAGGGGCACCTGTGTTGCAGATTGTAAACAATGCAGGAGAATTTGTGTGGCTGCTGGGTCAAAGCTGTGGCCTTTGGGGGAGTGGATGCGCTGTTCCCTAAACGTCTTTCTTTCTCTTGCATTCCTCTGTATTACGTTCCCTGTCCCATTGGCTCTAAACATCCTGCTTCTTTTCTTCTACATGAGAAAATCATTCTTATTTTGAAATTAAAATCTAAAGGCTACTATGTGGAAAAGGTTCTCATTTCGCCTGTGCAGTATATTCCATATATATACTTTGCTTGTGCATAGTGGAGAAACGTGTAAAGGTTTTCTGTTTCCTTTTATAGTGTAACAGGTTTGTCTGAATTTATTTTAGTCGTCTGAATTAGTCACAAGTCAAGACAACATTTGACTTTCAGAAGCTGCAGTCATCATGGCTTGGCAGTGATTGTATCATTAGAAGAGTGTGTGTGTGTGTGTGTGTGTGTGTGTGTGAAGGGAGGGCATAAAAGAGTGAACTTTCCATTCACAAGCATAAAATAACTCAAAGAAAAAACATTCTGAAATTTTAATATGCCATGTTGTCCCCTAAAACCAGCCGTATTCCCTCTTCAGCCTCTCAGAAAGCTCAACAGAATGCCCGGTGCCCTGCTGCGTGCCCAGCTACCACAGACAACGTGTCTGTGGTGTCACAAGGCAAATAACATGGCCAGAGCCCCTGTTTTAATCTTCCAGTTGACATCTGAATGGAGGCAGTTGTTTTAAAGTAGCAATTAGCTGCACCCTCTGGGAATTGATTTCCAAAATTTACGCTAGTCCTTATGTGTCTCATTATTTTGCTTATGTAGGCTGTCTTGTTCAGCTAAATAAAGCTATGTGGTGATTATCTGCTTTCCTTAGGAGTTCTACTTTAAATTTGATAGACAGAGAGAATGATAGTTATGCCTGCAGTCTGCCCCAGAGTCAAAGACATGATGTAACACTATGGGGATATTTATTTGGTTCCTAGACTTTATTTTGAACTTACAAAAGAGTAGAAATTCAGGTATTTTTATAGATTATGATGTGCTTAGACCCGAGGAGATAAACTCCAGACATCTAGCTACATGTTGGAAAATATAGAAAAGACTGATTTGAGAATTTGGTTGGCAGTGATTTCCAGCTTTGGTCCTAAAGTAAAATCTAAATTGTACTGATTTGTTCTTTCCACAGTGTGTCATAAGATAAGCTTCAACTTTAACATTGGCCCTCCCCCTGCTCAAGTATAGATCCAAAATACTCTGTTAGAATTGTTATGCTGTCTCCTCAAAGAGCATGGAACAGAGGATGGGCCTAGAACTATGTGGAGTTAGCAAAATCGTGCCTTAACTTCCTACTAAGAGAAATTAGTACATATGTAACTAAATGGATCACTCATAAAAATTATAGGCATGTGTGTGTGTGTGTGTGTGTGTGAAGGGAGGGCATAAAAGAGTGAACTTTCCATTCACAAGCATAAAATAACTCAAAGAAAAAACATTCTGAAATTTTAATATGCCATGTTGTCCCCTAAAACCAGCCGTATTCCCTCTTCAGCCTCTCAGAAAGCTCAACAGAATGCCCGGTGCCCTGCTGCGTGCCCAGCTACCACAGACAACGTGTCTGTGGTGTCACAAGGCAAATAACATGGCCAGAGCCCCTGTTTTAATCTTCCAGTTGACATCTGAATGGAGGCAGTTGTTTTAAAGTAGCAATTAGCTGCACCCTCTGGGAATTGATTTCCAAAATTTACGCTAGTCCTTATGTGTCTCATTATTTTGCTTATGTAGGCTGTCTTGTTCAGCTAAATAAAGCTATGTGGTGATTATCTGCTTTCCTTAGGAGTTCTACTTTAAATTTGATAGACAGAGAGAATGATAGTTATGCCTGCAGTCTGCCCCAGAGTCAAAGACATGATGTAACACTATGGGGATATTTATTTGGTTCCTAGACTTTATTTTGAACTTACAAAAGAGTAGAAATTCAGGTATTTTTATAGATTATGATGTGCTTAGACCCGAGGAGATAAACTCCAGACATCTAGCTACATGTTGGAAAATATAGAAAAGACTGATTTGAGAATTTGGTTGGCAGTGATTTCCAGCTTTGGTCCTAAAGTAAAATCTAAATTGTACTGATTTGTTCTTTCCACAGTGTGTCATAAGATAAGCTTCAACTTTAACATTGGCCCTCCCCCTGCTCAAGTATAGATCCAAAATACTCTGTTAGAATTGTTATGCTGTCTCCTCAAAGAGCATGGAACAGAGGATGGGCCTAGAACTATGTGGAGTTAGCAAAATCGTGCCTTAACTTCCTACTAAGAGAAATTAGTACATATGTAACTAAATGGATCACTCATAAAAATTATAGGCATTTCTTCTTGAATATAATTGTCTTTAACTTTTTCTGAATCATAGTGGTTTTCCACTATAGTATATGCCTTATACTTTTCAATTCCTTGCTTATAAAGAGAAAGACTATGGAAAATACGAGTCAAGGATTTAGTCGATTTCAAACTTTCTTTGTTCAGACAGTTGATAATGAGAGTCACATCACAGTGAGATGGTCTGTGCTTGGGCCCCTTAGTAGTTTCCCGCTTACATCATGGACAGACCTCAGTGGTGAATTCCATACTGCCGGTATGATCTGATTGAGGAAGTCAGACTTACTGATTCCATTGGCCTTCCATTCATATGAAACTGCCAATCCCTCTCTTCTCTATGAAGGAGGAATTATAAGTAGAAGACATTCGCTATCCAGGCTCCCTACCCTCCAGTGCTAGAGGTAGTCCTTACCCAGCTCTGCAGAGCACAGTGATCACTCCACCTATCTCTTAACTAACCTGCCAGTTCATCAGTGTTTGCTTCATCCCTCAGTTGTGTCCGAGTCTCTGAGACCCCGTGGACTGTAGCCTGCCAGTCTCCTCTGTCCATGGGGATTCTCCAGGCAAGAATACTGGATTTGGGTTGCCACGCCCTCCTTCAGGTCCCCCGCATTGCAGGTGAATTCTTTACGGTTTGAGCCACCAGGGTCTCCATGAAACATACTGCTTAGGGCCAAGAGCACATGCAAGCGTCTTGCAAACCCGCTCCTCTCTGTTCTTGTGCACCTTTGCATCTATATGTAATATAGAGTTAGTTGTTTTATTTTTCAGTCAGGTTCCCTGGGAGGTGGATTCTGAGATAGAAATTAGCATACTTGAAGTTTATTAGGGAGTGCTCTTGAAACAACACCTGAAAAAGGAAAGGGAAGGAAACAGGCTTTAGCAGAGGGAGAAGTTGGGCTATAACAATTTCAAAAAAGCCTTCATCCACCACCACAAACAGGTCCTGAAATCTGGAATGCCACTTTAGAGATGTATCGGATTGGGAATCAAGGTGCTGGACCTTCTCCTGTCATGCTGACTGGTCATTGGCTTTGACCTGCTCCAGACACTGGCTTTCTCTTCTGCAGGAGGAGAGCTGGTGGCTAAGGACTGTTTGTGCTGCTCTCCCAGTATCTGGGGGAGCAAGGCCTTTCATCCTGAAGGGGGATCTGTTTCCACTAAATCTATTGATAAACATTGTAATTATCGCCAGTACATTTATTTAGTTAAATATTACTTAAATCCACATAAGATACAATCAGAAAGAGGTATTTCCTTCTATGGCAAGTAAATTGGTTTTCTTATTAAAGACTCAAAAATTAAAGTAAGAACTGAATTACATGCTAAGTATATAAATATTGCTCTTTTCATAGGTCCCAAATTTACCTTACGAAATGACCATTTTATAGGTTGTAAATGTTAAAGTTGACAATTTCATAAACACTAGTGTAAATGATTGGGAAAGTGTCATAGAAATATAGAACGAGTTTGCAAGCAAATAACTTTATAAGATGCTTCTTTCAGTTCTAACAGAAAATGAAACTGATAATTTTTGACTCAGTGGTATGGGCTTTTTTTTTTTAAATTTAAATGTGTTACACCAATCAGTGATCTATTCTCAGAGAAAATCCTTTGACCCTATATCAGACAACTGGTCAAGGAATATACCGTTAGACATTTCAAGTTAAAATGTTGGAAAAATTTAGTCTGGTAATAGTTGCCTCCTTTGCTGGCTTCTTATTTTTTTGGTGTCTCTGCCATTTTGTATTCCTTCCAAGTTGCTGACTGATACTCATTTTCGGAATAGGGATAGTTCTAGGATTTGTGCATATACAGTTTGGTGATCGTCAAGACAAGGGATATTGAACTAGGTATAAGTGATTACTTAGAATAAAAAAAAACACAAAAAATTAACTTTAGAAAGTTTATAAATAGTATAAAATTTATAAACATAACATTTTATTAATTGGTTGTATCTTTTAAAATGTTCATTTATTTTTTTAAATTGGAGGATAATTACTTTACAATATTGTGATGGTTTTTGCCTATGTCAATATGAATTGACCATAGGTATACATCTTATACCTCTATATCACTGCTCTCTTTTTTGTTTTTTTACAATTTTGCTTGCATACATTTTGATCACTTTTTAAATGAAAATAATTTTGTAATATTTTTTATAAAGGAAAATAGAAGAGTAGTTCGATCTATCCTCTAGCATGGTTGATAATTTAGATAAACCTCTTTTTATCTTTAAAACTCATCATTGGTAATCTTTTGTCAGTGTTTTCAGATTGTCAAGCAGAAGAAAACCTTTATCAAGTTTCAGATACAAACATTCTCAGAGTATTCAGAGCATAATACCTTTATTGGGGGAGTGTCGGATCTTAAATCCTCTTTGATTTCATAATCTTCAGTAACCAGTTTGTCACTGATGACATCATTAGAGAGTTTTACCTTATCTGAACTTTAGCCTTTTGCATAGTCAGCAGAAAGTTAAGTCTTTTTCCTGTATTTCACTTTTTTACCTTGTCTAATTTGTACTTTATTGGTGAGGTTGAAAACTCTTTCAGTGTTTTTTTTTTTTTTTAATTGCAAGATACTTGCTTTACAGTATTGTGCTGGTTTCTGCCATACATCAACATGAATCAGTCATAGGTATACATATGTGCTCTCCCTCTTAAATCTACCCCTCATCTCCCACCCCATCCCATCCCTCTAGGTTGTCACAGAGCACTGGGCTGAGCTCCCTGTGTTACACAGCAAAGTCCCACTGGCTGTCTGTTTTACATATGGTAATGGATATATTTCTATGCCACTCTCTCAATTCATTCACCCTGTCCCTCCTACACTGAGTTTCCAAATATTTTCTCTATATCTGTGTCACTATTGCTGCCCTGCAAATGGATTCATCAGTATTATCTTTCTAGATTCTATACACATACATTATTATACAATATTTGTCTTTCTCTTTCTGACTTGCTTCACTCTGTACAATAGCCTCTAGGTTCATCTACCTCATTAGGACTGACTCAGTACATTCTTTTGTAAAACTGAGTAACATTCCATTTTATATATGCACCACAATTTCTGCATCCATTCACCTGTCAATGGACATCTAGGTGCTTCCATGTCCTAGGTATTGTAAATAGTGCCACAACACTCGGGTACAAGAATCTCTTGCAGTTATGGTTTTCTCAAGGTATATGCCCAGTAGTGGGATTGCTGGGTCATATGTTAGTTCTATTCCTCGTTTTTAAAGGAATCTCCACACTGTTTTCCATAGTGGTTGTGTCAATTTGCATTCCCACCAGCAGTGCAAGGGGGTTCCTTTTTCTTCATATCCTCTCCAGGATTTATTGTTTGTAATCCTCTTTCACTGAAATTGTCACTCTGCATTGAAACACAGTTTACCTCTTACATTTAGCTCTGTCCCTAGTTTCTTCTTCACATTTTTTCCTTCTGGAATTTTAGCATACCACTCAGCTGAGGTCAGTTCAGTCACTTAGTCGTGTCTAACTCTTTGTGACCCCATGAATTGCAGCACACCAGGCCTCCCTGTCCATCACCAACTCTCAGAGTTTACTCAAACTCACGTCCATCAGGTCAGTGATGCCATCCAGGTCACATGTAGTTATAATAGAAATTTTGAAAAACAACACTCAAATAGATTCTAGAAGAAAAATATTTGATGAAAGTATATCTGTATTTAAATCAAAAGTTGTAAGAATAATACATAATCTTTATGAAGGAATTGTTGAAACTGGAGGAATACATTCTTCTATTCCTGTAAGTCAAATGGTACTACAAGGTGTTACTGACATACTATCTGTTAACAGGTTAACAAGAACGAAAGTCTTCCTCTGCCTAAACCTGGCTGATCGTCATACATCTGGTTTGAGATTATTTAGTGTGAGTGAACAAAGGAAATTTCTCTGAACACTGTCAGAAACTATTCCACGAAGAACTCCAGACACTACAACATGATAAATGGATACTTTGTTTATTTTAATTATTGGACAAGATGTTGGATGGCTAAGTTTTTATTTTGTATAAAGGTTCCTGTTTTATATTTCTTTGGGTTTTGATCTCCATTGGTCTACTTTCCCATTACAGCAGAACTTAGGTTCTTCATAGTTTAATATCATTCCTATTGATTGCATACTTTTTAGTGCTGTTAGATCACTGAATTATTTGACACAGATGGTCAAAAAAATATCCTTATAAGATAATTACATGTAATTTCAAACTACCAGAGCTGGGCCAATATAGGATAGGTTGTGATATGTTGTGTTTCACACATTTTCCCTGGTATTCCCAGCATTCCAGAAGCTCTGTTGAATTTTATTCTCTAGTACATGTTCTGGAGAAGGCAATGGCACCCCACTCCAGTACTCTCGCCTGGAAAATCCTATGGACGGAGGAGCCTGGTACGCTGCAGTCCATGGAGTCGCTGAGTCGAACACAACTAAGCGACTTCACTTTCACTTTTCCTTTCATGCATTGGAGAAGGAAATGGCAACCCACTCTAGTGTTCTTGCCTGGAGAATCCCAGGGACAGGGGAGCCTGGTGGGCTGCCGTCTCTGGGGTCGCACAGAGTCGGACGTGACTGAGGCGACTTAGCAGCAGCAGCAGCAGTACGTGCTCATTGACCTGTTCATAAATTGGAGGCCGTTCTCTGAAATCCCACTGTAGGAGCAGAGAAAATATGTGAGCCTAGCAGGTAGGTGAACAAGAATAACATCAGTATGAATAAAAAACTTCTATATATAAAATTACAACTTGCAACTGTAATGTGATAGCCTCTTTTTTTCTAATGAAACAGAAAATATTAGTTTAGTTTTTTTTAAAGTATTGCTCTTTCAAGCCTGAATTCTTGCTTTTGAAAAATAGGTTTTAAATTTCTGTTCTCTGCCATTTAAATAATTGTGTCAAGCTTTCAAAGAACTTTCCTTAAAGATGCCCACCTGTTCTTAAGAAGTTATGAGTGTGATTTTTAAAAAATGGTATTTTAGATTAATCTTTTTATTTGAAAAATAGAACCTTTTGTCCTTTCTCCATCTTCTAAAAGCAAAAACACTAAATACCAAGCATATGTGTGTATGGTATGTAGGTATTTCCGATGAGCCCGTAAAAAGTGAAGCCTTACATTTCCTTGTGAATTGATGATTTATTACCATAGTTGAATAGTTCTTTTCATTGGCATAGGATATTTTTTTCAAGGTATACTTCTTCATGATTAATGACTCTCACAAAATATTAGAGCCTCCAAAATCCTAAGTATGTGGCTTATCCATAACATGTTGATTACTTAAAAAATTGATGAACCTTAATTTTTTAAAATTTTGTGCAGCTATATTCTAGAAAATGTTTCTATTCAATGCAGATAAAATTGAAATAAATTTATGTCAATAAATTTAAATTATTTAAAAGTAGTGAATATATAGAAATAGCTCGTGTATATGATACATATGTACAGAAAATTATTTATATGCAACTGTCCAGTAAATGGGGCTTCCCAGTTTGTGCTAGTGGTAAAGAACCTGCCTGCCAATGCAGGAAACATAAGAAACATATGTTCAGTCCCTGGGTTGGAAAGATTCCCTGGAAGAGGGCACAGCAACCCACTCTAGTATTCTTGCCTGGAGAATCCCATGGACAGAGAAGCCTGGTGGGCTACATCCATGGGGTCACAGAGAGCTGGATGTGACTGAAGTGACTGAGAACACACACACACACATTCATTAAATGAAATGATATGCAAGAATAAATTTCAAAGTAACTTTAAACAGTTATACAGACTAACGTATTCCATATGCTAAAAAATTTTGGTATATGGGTCCATCCTAATTTTTGTTGTCCTTCACTAACTGACCAGATATATTACATAATAGTATATCACAACTAATTAATTCCTTTATAAATTTTAATCCTTCATAAATTAATAACTGATAGTCACCACCATATTATCCTATAGAGTCTAATACTGTCATTGTTTGAGTGGTTTGCTACAGTGTACATTTTGTCCAATTGAGAAAAAATGTGTTTCATAAAAATAGTAAATGTGTAAAAGTAGAATTGTACTTGGAAACTTTTTGAAGCTTCATTTTGTTCAAATTGGATTGTGTTCTGCCTGGAAAAAATTGTTTTTCAGGGTTTCCACACTTGGTGCTTAGTGATTCTACTGTATAGTGATTGAAAAACCTATCAAATAAAGTGATATATTGGATAAAAAACATTTAACCATTAAAATTAGACATAAACAGAATTGAAACAGATGTGAAAGGATCACAAAAACATGAAAAAAAAATTTTATAAACATCTTTAGTGGGACTAGGGGTTCCCTTGTGGCTCAGACGGTAAGGTGTCTGCTTACACTGCGGGAGACCCGGGTTTGAGCCCTGGGTCAGGAAGATCCTCTGGAGAAGGAAATGGCAACCCACTCCAGTACTCTTGCCTGGAAAATCCCTTGGACGGAGGAGCTCGGTAGGCTACAGTCCATGGGGTCACAAAGAGTCGGACACGACTGAGCGACTTCACTAGTAATTATTAATAAGACAAATGAGAAGTTGCATTCAAGTGATCATCATTAGTACATATCTTTTGAGTTCTGTTTTTGAGTCCATTTTTGAACTGGAAAAACAAGAGTGGTGTATGTTATGTCTGCTTTCTAGGAATTTAACTTCTATTTAGTGAGGCAAAAGCAGTTCATATAAAATAGCATATCCTACTTTTCATGTGATACATTATAAGAATACACTTTATTAATCAACTGTTCTCATAGAAACTGTCATATCATTTCAGTCCAAAAGTAAATGATTACTTGTATAGGTGCCTGATGATACAATAAAAAGAATCTGGAATTTGGTATCAGAAGACTAGCTGTGTCAGATTCCTCTTATGCCCAAAGTAGTATTATTTCAGCCTATAATTTTTCTCCAGTCATTACTGTAACAACCAGCTGGGGCTAGGGTAACCTGGTGGAACCTCACTTCTGCTGCATTGAATATTTGTCACCACGTTGCTTCTCAGCTGCCATCACATGGGAAATAATGGAAACTCACTCAGCAGTTCTGAAAGTGTGAGAAACACTTAGGTCACTAAGAAGTGTGAGCTGGTAGATAAATATTTCCCTCTCTTGTCCATCTGTAGCCAATTCTGGGATACATTTACTCCACTCCTCAGAGGGTACCCAGTAAGATGAAACCCCAGTTATCATCATAAGACAGCTTGATAAGGCATCCTTGAACTGGCTTTTCCTTCTTCTTCCTTTCACGAGTACAAATGCCCTGTTCCTAATTCCTAGGATCTATACATAAAGTCTGACACTGTTTCCCCATCTATTTCCCATGAAGTGATGGGACCAGATACCATGATCTTCGTTTTCTGAATGTTGAGCTTTAAGCCACCTTTTTCACTCTCCTCTTTCACTTTCATCAAGAGGCTTTTTAGTTCTTCTTCACTTTCTGCCATAAGGGTGGTGTCATCTGCATATCTCAGGTTATTGATATTTCTCCCGGCAATCTTGATTCCACTTTGTGCTTCTTCCAGCCCAGCGTTTCTCATGATGTACTCTGCATAGAAGTTAAATAAGCAGGGAGACAATATACAGCCTTGACGTACTCCTTTTCCTATTTGGAACCAGTCTGTTGTTCCATGTCGAGTTCTAACTGTTGCTTCCTGACCTGCGTATAGGTTTCTCAAGAGGCAGGTCAGGTGGTCTGGTATTCCCATCTCTTTCAGAATTTTCCACAGTTTCTTGTGATCCACACAGGATCACAGGCTTTGGCATAGTCAATAAAGCAGAAATAGATGTTTTTCTGGAACTCT
>SJYX01005868.1:123691-187823 GCA_006410675.1 Oreotragus oreotragus | reverse complement strand
ATTTCTTTTCCATGGGGATGGTCTTGATCCCTGTCTCTTATACACTGTCACGAACCTCATTCCATAGTTCATCAGGCACTCTGTCTATCAGATCTAGGCCCTTAAATTTATTTCTCACTTCCACTCTGTCTATCAGATCTAGGCCCTTAAATTTATTTCTCACTTCATAAGGGATTTGATTTAGGTCATACCTGAATGGTCTAGCGGTTTTCCCTACTTTCTTCAATTTAAGTCTGAATTTGGTAATAAGGAGTTCATGATCTGAGCTACAATCAGCTCCTGGTCTTGTTTTTGTTGACTGTATAGAGCTTCTCCATCTTTGGCTGCAAAGAATAAAATCAGTCTGATTTCGGTGTTGACCATCTGGTGATGTCCATGTGTAGAGTCTTCTCTTGTGTTGTTGGAAGAGGGTGTTTGACCAGTGCGCTCTCCTGGCAAAACTCTATTAGCCTTTGCCCTGCTTCATTCTGTATTCCAAGGCTAAATTTGCCTGTTACTCCAGGTATTTCTTGACTTCCTACTTTTGCATTCAAGTCCCCTATAACGAAAAGTACATCTTTTTTGGGTGTTAGCTCTAAAAGGTATTGTAGGTCTTCATAGAAATGTTCATGGGAAATAGATGGGGAAACAGTGGAAACAGTGTCAGACTTTATTTTTGGGGGGGTCCAAAATCACTGCAGATGGTGATTGCAGCCATGAAATTAAAAGACGCTTACTCCTTGGAAGGAAAGTTATGACCAACCTAGATAACACATTCAAAAGCAGAGACATTACTTTGCCAACAAAGGTCCATCTAGTCAAGCCTATGGTTTTTCCAGTGGTCATGTATGGATGTGAAAGTTGAACTGTGAAGAAAGCTGAACACCAAAGAATTGATGCTTTTGAACTGTGGTGTTGGAGAAGACTCTTGAGAGTCCCTTGGACTGCAAGGAGATCCAACCAGTTCATTCTAATCTTTCAAATATCGTTGGTTTTTTAATGTTTTTCCCTGATTTGAATAAATTTTTTCTCTTAAACTATCAAAAAATAAAAATAAAATCAATCATCAATGAAAAAAAAAAATAAAGGAGATCAGCCCTAGGTGTTCTTTGGAAGGAATGATGCTAAAGCTGAAACTCCAGTACTTTGGCCACCTCATGCGAAGAGTTGACTCATTAGAAAAGACCCTGATGCTGGGAGGGATTAGGGGCAGGAGGAAAAGGGGACGACAGAGGATGAGATGGCTGGATGGCATTATTGACTCGATGAACATGAGTTTGGGTGAACTCCGGGAGTTGGTGATGGAGAGGGAGGCCTGGCGTGCTGTGATTCATGGGGTCGCAAAGAGTCGGACATGACTGAGTGACTGAACTGTAATGATACATAAATTATTTGCACACAAATCTCAAGGAAATGGTTACCCTCTCCAGTATCTTTTGCAGGAAAATTCCACAGACAGAGGAGTCTAGGTAGCTTCAATCCATGGGGTCCCAAAGAGTTGAATACGACTGAGAAACTAACACTTTCACAGCTTTTATGACACTGTTTTTTAAGTATCTTTCATAACATTAAGATACTTTAAAAAAATATTTACTAAAAATGTGAACATGGCAAAACAAAAAACAATAAAATCCCCTTTCAATCAAGAGGCAGCCTGGATTTCTTGGGTTCAGGCTCAAAGTTAATTAGTGACTAGCTGTATGACCTTAGGCAGGCTAAGTCTTTTGTTTCCTGGTTTTAACACATAAGTGTGGTTAAAACTAGTGCCTACTTTGTAAGTGTTGCTGTGATGGTTAAACATAAGTCTCTTAGCAGTAACTGACTTAGCTGAGTAAGGCTCAAATGATTTCATTTATACAAGGCATTACAATAATGTCAGGCACAGTAATGACTTAAAACAATGCACACTTATTTTACAGTCTGGAGATCAAGATTTCCACAGGACTGTGCTCCTTGCTCTTTTAGCTCCTGGAGCCTCCTTACCGCAGGGGCCCTTCTTCCCCACTCCTCTTCTGTTGTCACATCTCCTCTCACTCTGGCTTCCCTGTTTTCTTCTTTTTGGGTTTACTAGGATAATCAGAATAACCTCCTTATCTCAACATATTTAATCACATTCACAAATTCTGTTTTGCCAGAACAGGCAAAGGTGACATTTTTATGGGTTTCAAGGATTAGAATGTGGATATCTTTGGGGAACAATTATTCTGTCTAACAAAGTGCTCAACGAAGTTGGCCGAATAAATTCCTCTGAGCCCCATGTACATCATTTATTGCAATCACAATAATTATAGTCAGGATGACATGATTTGGTAAGATTAAACAGAAACGGTCTATGTTTATTACATGTTTGTACCATTATAAAATCATACTTTAAAACTGCACTTTGGGGACTGCCCTGGTGGTCCCGTAGTTAACCCTCCATGCTTCCGATGCTGGGGGCCCAGGTCCCATCTCTGGTTGGGGGACTNCTTCTTCTTTTTGGGTTTACTAGGATAATCAGAATAACCTCCTTATCTCAACATATTTAATCACATTCACAAATTCTGTTTTGCCAGAACAGGCAAAGGTGACATTTTTATGGGTTTCAAGGATTAGAATGTGGATATCTTTGGGGAACAATTATTCTGTCTAACAAAGTGCTCAACGAAGTTGGCCGAATAAATTCCTCTGAGCCCCATGTACATCATTTATTGCAATCACAATAATTATAGTCAGGATGACATGATTTGGTAAGATTAAACAGGAACGGTCTATGTTTATTACATGTTTGTACCATTATAAAATCATACTTTAAAACTGCACTTTGGGGACTGCCCTGGTGGTCCCGTAGTTAACCCTCCATGCTTCCGATGCTGGGGGCCCAGGTCCCATCTCTGGTTGGGGGACTTAGATCCCACATGCCACAGCTAAAAATCCTGCATGCTGCAACCAAGACCAAGCACAGCCAAATAAAACTAACTAAATAAAATTGGTCTTTCAATGCTGTCTTAATCCTTACACTGATTCATAGGTAGCTTTATTTTCTCATGTTAAGTTTGAGCCCTGGTCATTCTAAGAGATTTGGAGTTCCCCAAACCCCCATGGTACTCAAGACTAACCTTTAGTTTTTAATTTGTCACTTTTTTTTTCTCCCTTAGAAGACTCTCAGCTTTTTGAAATGCTGTATCCTGGTTTTCTGTGAGTATTCTGTTTGGCCATGTCTAGAATGAAGTAATGATCACTAATTTCTGTTGAATGATCCATAGCCAAATGAATGTATGCATTTGTGAGAAAAGGCCAAGCACATTGAATACTTAAAGGATAGATTTTCAATCTGATGTTGTTTAATCTGTAACTGTTGAAATGATTAAGTGTAATTTTTTTTTTGCATTAAAGCTGCTAAACAGCAAAAATACAAAAATCAGTATTACAGTTGTACATATTTTGGTGGTCATATTTTGGGTTAATATGCTCAAGAAAGTATTGTGAGAAAGTGTGTACCCTACAAATAAACTTTAATTGCTGAGGGAAGAGAACTTAAATACAACTGAGTGTCAACTTCTCCCTCAGAAAGCAAGTGTAGAACTGATGATTCTATCACGTTTGTGTTGGAAAAACAAGACCTTGAAGCCACTTACATGGTAAAATACAGATGCAAGCCAATATCACCACTGTACTCTTTATGGTTGCAGCAAAAATATGCAGCTGTATAGTCAAATTAGGTAGTGCTGTTGGCAGTCTGGAATTTTGCCTCAGGTGACATGAGATTTTGATTGTACCCTGAAACTACATGCCAGAATGCTAGAAGTTTCCAATCTTAATTTTGTAGTGAAATTAGGTGTGAATGTGATGACGGATGTAATGTGTGCTATACTATCAGATTTATATTTGGCATTAATATGTTGCTTCTGGGTACAGTAGTGACTTTCCCAATTTTCCCTGTCCCTTAGCCTGTTGGAAGGAAGCCATCCAAACAGCATGAGGTCAGACCAAGTCTCATTTTTTCAGCTGCTGAAATCACATTTGATGTTGGACACTGAAGTATTTTGTGTGGTCCACAAATGCAAATTCAAGCTTTAAATGTCTTTCCTTTACATTAGTAGTGTTGTTTTTCAGTAGAATTGTGTTCCTTATTTGGAAAGTGTCTTTGTACAGTTATTCAAGATTTGATATGCCCAGATTTACAGACTCACGGAGGCTTTAAGATATGCTGCTTAGGACTTAGGATAGCAATACCAGTTTAAGTAATACTGCTCTTCTGTGATATTCATAGTTTTCCAAAATTTAAAGTTTACATGTGAGCCACTGTGATGGTTAATATATGTCAAATTGACTAGGCTACAGCATTGTTGTTTGGTCAGACACCAGTTTGGGTGTTGCTGTAAAGATATTTATTGGATGTGCTTGGTAACATTTACATTGGTAGACTATATACGGATGAGTATACAGATATGGGGAAAAATCATGAAGAAGTTTGGAAAACACTGGCCTGTGGAATATCTGGAATATTTTATTTCTTTAAGTTTCTAACTTTCAATTTGATATTTTGACTGAGTAATGGGATACTGGTTTTAAAATTTTGAAATGTATGGAAAGAAAAGCAATATGAATTGGACATCAAGAAGTTAAATGTAATATCTGGTAATACGATGCCTTTATAAGATACTAAAGATTATAAACTTGCAGTATAGCTATGGTAGAGGAATTAAGTACTAGATTATTTTGTCTCAAAGCAATTATTATTGATTCTAGATGGGGAAGTAAATACCATACACATATACACCTGTCTCTTATACNGTAATACGATGCCTTTATAAGATACTAAAGATTATAAACTTGCAGTATAGCTATGGTAGAGGAATTAAGTACTAGATTATTTTGTCTCAAAGCAATTATTATTGATTCTAGATGGGGAAGTAAATACCATACACATATACACACACCTACACACACACACACACACACATGCACATCATTTGTTCATTCATTCTTGTGTGTATAAAGTTGGAGAGAATAGCATTGCAGGTAATCAGGATCTATTTTATTCATTTCGGTCCAGTAAAGGAAATGTTTTGAAAGATAGTATTTGTAGATAATAGAAAATAACAGACGAATAAAATATTTCAAGGCAAAGAATACTTCAGTAGGAAGCTACAGTCTTAGATCCCTTACAGCTAGTCAGCAGTGCCTTCCCAAATTATGTTAGGAATTAAAGTATGTTTAGGGCTGTATTAGGTTTAGGAAAACAATGCAGTGTAACAATTCTATGAGTGTTTTGGGGCTAGGTTTGGATTCTAGATCTGTTTTGACTCAATGACTATGGCAAGCTTATTTAGCCTGCTTATCTATAAAATGGGGAGAAGCAACAGTAAGCAATTCTAGAGGATTCTGAGGATTAAAGGAACCACTAGAGTGAAGATTCTCCTGTCCTTTCATCCTCATATAGTTTTTAATACAAAATTTAAAAAAAGAAAACCTGGCAAGGGGTTATTTTACTTTTGTCTTAATGTTTTTAAAACATGTGGCTAAAGCCAATAGTCCCCACGTACTTTGTGAAAGTCGTCATTGTGCTACATTGAACAGCAAGAGAAATGGAGTGTCACTAGTGTGTTGCATGAATCTGCTTTTGTTGGCCCTGAAATATGATTTCTTGTGAACTGTTGAAATTTCTTAATTTCAATTTTGAGATCCTAATACATGTTGTTGTTTAAGTGCTTATGAAATGCAAAGCGTACACAGTTGCCATAAGGATGACAAGTAAAATTAATGGAGATTGTCTACAGTTTTCAGAACACATTAGACCTCAGAGACACTAAAAATAAATCAGTTGAGATGTATAAAAATAATCTGAGTGTGAATAAATGCCTTATTTGATATACTCTGCATACATATTCTGAACCTTCATTCATCCTTTCATCCTGTTGTCATAAACCCATGGATGGTATAACACTGCCATAATGCTTTTTCTTGTATCATATGGCAGTCTATGCAGGCTTTGAATGCATGTCTGATTTGATTCATTTTTATGGGAATTACTGTATGCAAATAAGGATGAATAATACTTGTTCTGTTTTCATTTCTTGCTTTGACCAGAATATCTTAATGTGAGTTACATCACAAAAAGTATACTTTAAATGTATTTTTTGCATCATGATGTCCAATTATTGGTCAGACCATTTCACTTCATCCTTATTCTTGACCATCTCTTGAATGCGCCTAGTGTTTATACCAGAATAACTCTCTTCAGCTGGATCATCTATACATATATAATTCCTCACATAGAGCTTCCTGCCATCTGTTTCACATTTTATTTCCCATGTATGCTTTCTTGTTTCATCATCTGTATTAGTTTGGAACTAATTCTTAAGTAAGAAGTAATGCTATTTCCTGAGTCTGTTCTAAATTGCTGGGGGTTTTGGAAAACCTCTTATGCAAAAACAGTGAGCATTATGGGTATTAGGGAAAATTATACTACTTTAAAATTTTGTGTTGAATCATCTTTCAGATTTAGGTACAACTCAGATAGTGTTTACTAACCTGACCTAATTTAGAAATCAATGTCTCTTTAATAATATATGGGAAAATTATATGATACTATAATATTTGATGGCATCACAAATTCACAGGGAAGTTTGAAACTTACACACAAAGGTTTAATAAAGAACCATTTTACGTGAAGAAGCTGGGGTTCCCCGATGGTAGAAGTAGTAAAGAGCCTGCCTGCCAATTCAGGAGACATAAGAGACGTGAGTTTGATCTCTGGGTCAAGAAGATCCCCTGGAGGAGGGCATGGCAACCCGCTCCAAGCCACTCTAGTATTCTTGCCTGGAGAATTCCATGGACAGAGGAGCATGGAAGGCTATGGTCTATAGTGTTGCAAAGGGCTGGACATGACTGAAGCAGCATAGCACAGACAAAAACCAAGATTTTCCTTCAGCATTTTCTGTAAAAGAGAAGTGTAATACTTTGGTGCTATCTTCATCTAAGCAAAGAGGTATATAGATAAGTGATAGCTTCTTCACCTTTGCCAGTGACATTTTCATCAAGAAATAGGGGCAATCTACACAGTAAGCTGGGCACTTCAAGTCCATACTTCACATTAATTGATATGTCAGCCAAAGTAAGTATTGGACACATTTCGTTATGGATGTTTCCAAGTCAGTTTTCAGTATCTTCAGCCTCAGGAGACTTGAGAAAATTGTAAACAATGCCAGTAAGTTTAAAAAAAAAAAAAAAAGACTTGAAGCCTTGATAGATGTCTTAGCCTGACTGAGCAAACTGGAAAATAATGGAAGCCAAGGATAGCATGTCCTTTGAACTTAGCAGAAGCACTGACGGCAGCATGTCCTGGGATTTTTAGGGTGAGTGGGGAGCAAGAAGTGCATGAGCAGGTCCTTATCTTAGTCTCTCTGAAAGGATGCCTTGGGTTTTGAGAAGACAACAACTCTTCTGAGGCATTACTTATTAAAGTTTTATGTCCTACTTTAAAAATGAAAATTAAACATAACTTGTTCTCTAGGAGATTCTAAATTTTGCCGAAGTCTAATTGTAATAAGTCACTTCAGTCATATCCGACTCTGTGAGACTCCATAGACGGCAGCCCACCATGCTCCCCCGTCCCTGGGATTCTCCAGGCAAGAACTTTGGACTGGGTTGCCATTTCCTTCTCCAATGCATGAAAGTGAAAAGTGAAAGTGAAGTCACTAAGTCATGTCCGACTGTTAGCGACCCCATGGACTGCAGCCCACCAGGCTCCTCCGTCCATGGGATTTTCCAGGCAAGAGTACTGGAGTGGGGTGCCATTGTAATAAAAATGTTCTTGTTAGACTCAGTCAGGCTTTCTTGGACCTGAGCACAATCAACATGTTCTACAGTGTTTACTTGGGTAAGAAAGAAACACCAGCAACTGGTTTGAGCAACCCTGAACAAGCAGATAGTGCTGGTGGAAGGCGTACTTTGGGCAGCAGTCTGATTGCCCCATGCAGGTGTAGCTTCTGAAATGTAAAGTCATATTTTAGGGTAAAAGCAATTTAGAAATAAAAGGATTCAGCCAACTTGTTTTCCATGAGCCATATTTTGATGCTTAAGTGCTATTTTTTCCTAGTTAATTGTGAAGAATTTAAAGAAAACACAGAATCATAAACAACATATATTATAGCAAATGGTATGGTCTTATTCATGTGGTTTACTTATGGGCAGAAAATTATCTTTATTCTGGTACTTTATAAGAATGCCTCAGTGGCATTAGAGCCATCAAGTTCAAGAAATGTTTAATCATTTTTCCATTAAGTGGTTAGCTTTACAGTAGCTGAACGACTTCACTTTCACTTTTCACTTTCATGCATTGGAGAAGGAAATGGCAACCCACTCCAGTACTCTTCCCTGGAGAATCCCAGGGACGGGGGAGTCTGGTGGGTTGCTGTCTATGGGGTCGCACAGAGTCGGACATGACCGAAGTGACTTAGCAGCAGCCTATTTCTATATACTTCACTACTCCACTACTAGAAAACAATTTTTTTAACAAAGGCTTTTTTTTTTTCTTTCTGGTATTTATTTCACTAAGCTGTTATTATTAAACATTCCTTTTGTCATATCTCTGCTGTCAGGTGATGCTAAAATAATAAAACTGCTTTGTATAATTCAGCAAAGAAAAAGGTAATCCATTTCTGTTTGACTGAAGAGTCTTTAGAATAAATCAATAAGACATGCTACATGTGTAATTATTTCAGGAAACAAAGCAGCCCTAAATACTAATTTTTCCATTTACCCTCTTTCCTGTTCAATTTCAGTTATTTCCAAGTTTCAAGAACTGGCAGGAGTAAACAGTTAAGTGCTTTCCTGCAGGGTTATGGTCTTGTTGGCGCTCTCATAACTGTGTATATAGAAAGGTTCCTAACTATTTATCTGCTGCTAATGGTTGTGACCCAAAGGGAGTGTTACAACCAGATTTATATGTATGTGTGTGTGTATATATACACATACACACACACATCATATATATATATATATGTATACATGTATACATACATATTAATAGCACTTGTGATGTGATGAAGGGAGAATATACTATATGCTACTTTCCATAAGGGATGAGATAAATGACTATTACTCAGCCCTCAAATGCATACCAACACAATATGAAAGCAGCTTGGCAGAAGAGGAATGTGCACCTAATTTGGGGGCAAAGAATTATGCAGAATGTGTCCAAGACACCTGCAGAAAATTAAAAGGCTTTACTTCTCTGTATGTGAAATTCTCATGAGGTAATTACCCTCAGTGTCAGACATAATACCGCTCCCCTTAGACAGAACACATTGAGGGAAAATTGAATAGACTTTTTGTCGAGAGTGCTCCTAAGGATTAATAGGGCTGTCTAAAGCAGTAATTGGAAGGTTTTCCCCCACTTTGCATGCAGCCATCCTCACTTGTGTCTTTCAGGTTTATTATTAGGCCATTGCCATTCTATTTACCATGGAGGCACAAGCATCTTCGTTGTTAACACTCCTGCCAGCATCTTTGTTTCTTCGGAATGGGCTGCTGCCTTTAACCACTTCCCTTTTTGTGCTGGCCTTGCCTTGCCTCCCTTTATGTCTCTCCATGGTCAGAGTGCCAAGAACTGGCAGAAAGGGGGGCTCCTTTTCCATGCATCGCAAAGATGAAAGTGACCAAATAGGGCTTGATCAGCTGAAGTATCTCACTTTGTTCCAGGGCTCTTTCATCCTCCAGGGAACTTCCTCAGCGGGGGTGGAGTGGAGAGCTAATCTTTCTGTGTTTTGGCATCTGTAACACTGATAGCCAGTTTATAGATCTATACAGCAGGTCTCTTTAATTTGGATGTTTAGTATGTCACTAATTATTGCATGATAAGATTTCTGAGCTAAAAGGATATTCAGAAATCTGTATCACATTATTTTCTCTGCTTCTTTAGCATATGTAGCTTATCACTAATGATGTTCTGGTTTAGGTTAAACTAAAAGTGACCTTAAAAGTACTGAATGTACAATCAGATTTTTATGTATCACAGTGACTGATTCAGGTGTGAGGTGTGTGTGTGTGAGTGTGTGTTGTCAGAAGTAGAGAGAGTTTGGGATGGGAAATGAGGAAGAAGAATATTTATGTAGGCTAATGATTTTGAGATTCTCCTTCTTAGGTATTGTACTTCTAGCTAGAAACTTTAACTCTGCCTTTCAGTGCACATTTGAACACTTATGTATTGAATGAAAAATATCAGAATGGAAAATGTTCTGCTGAGAACAAGGACCATTACTATTAACTGTGCTGAAATAAGTCACTGAGAATGAAGAGATACCACCTGTTCCTTCACTTTATTCCTATACATTCCTCTTTATTCTCTGAGTTGATTTTGTGACCAAATAATGCCATTTGAAACCACTGTGAATGGATTGGGGTTGACTTTTTTTAAAGACAACTATGTGATTTAGAGGATTACTGTTGCTGATATGTTCATCTTAATGTATTTATTTCAACTTAAGTATACTCCCTTTTCTTTTTAGGAGAACTCAAGGAAATCAAATATCTGATTCTGGTTAATTCTCATTATCTTTTACTTGTGTGTTTCTTATTCTTCTCACTAGAATATAACATCCTTAAAGATGGCTACCGTCTATCTGATCTCACTTTTGCATATCTTTCTTTCTTGACACAGCAAACTTTCAATAAATGCTTGTTAAATAGAACCTTTTAGGTTAATTGTGGGGCTTATCTGGTGGCTCAGAGGGGAAAGAATCTGCCTGCACTGCAGGAGACCTGGGTTTGATCCCTGGGTAGGGAAGATCCCCTGAACGAGGGCATGGCAACCCACTCCAGTATTCTTGCATGGGGAGTTCTCGTGGACAGAGGAGCCTGGTGGGCTATGTAGTCCATGGGGTCGCAAAGAGTTGGACACGACTGAGCGACTAAACCTAAACCCAGAGTAACTGTGACGGCTTTCACTAAATGACATACCAGCAGGTGTGTGCTTGTGCAGGGGAAAGGTTTGTTCACTTTCACTTTTAAACCAAGCAATTTTTTTTTTCTCTGATACTCAGGGTAAAGAATAAAATGATGACCAAGAAAAATTTTCGTTTCAAATATTGATCTTGCACGAATCTCTTTTGAGTTTAGTAAAATGATCACTCCTTAATCTATAATACTGTCCCTGTAGCTAATTTCATATATAGAGTTACTTATGAGATATATGAATATATATGAGATATAGACGTAAACTTTATTTCTTATTGAAGTATAGTTGACATTGTATTTAAATGAACATAATATTTATTGGATATTTCCTATTTATTAGGTACTTATTAGTAGTTTATATTCACTGTATCACTTAACTCTGAGACAGTTAATTATATTGTTATCCCCATTTCATGAATGGGGAAATTATAGTAACAGCAGATGATCCCTTGTTTGCTTGGGAAACAATGAGTATACACAGTAAACATATCTTGTCAAAGGGACAGGAAACCACTGTGTGTACAATCCGTGTGCACAGTGCCATGATTTATATACACAGTTAAAAGATTGATGATCTTAATGACCAGAAACACCTGATAAGGGCAGGTACTGTGCAGGATATCTAAATATTTCAATCTGAATGATCTTTAATTCAATATATAAATGAATAAACTTCAATTTTCTAAAATATACTCTTGTCTATAGAATGTGCTCCTAGGCACATGTAACTCTTTACCAGTTGAAAAGTCAGTGGTATAACTGAAAAAAGAAACTTTTACTTTTATATCATCTTGATTAATATGATTTAAATTTTAAAACTTAAAACTCTTTGTTGGACTACATCTTACTTTAACCTTTGTGTAGAATAAGATAGTACTGTCGTTTGTACAATAGGAAATTACTTATTTCCTAGTTTCACATGTTACACATGAATACTTATAAACTTTTATATGTAAATAATATGTATACATTTTTATATATATAAAAGATTATATATATAGGTATGTATTTAATAGTGTTATGCTCCAGTAAAGAGAGCAAAACATGGAGATTTTAACTTATGAGACTGATACATCATTGTTTTAATCAAAGGATTCAACATAGATAGCTTTTGCTAGATATTTAAATATAATTAAATATTTTAAGCTTAGACACAGAAGTATAAAGTGCATAATATAATGCCTCACACTTAGTAGGTGCTCACTAAAAATGACAGTTGTAATCACTATTCTTGTTACTACTTTTAGGCATGTGTAGTATAGTGGATCTAACACTGGACTTAAGCTTATGTTAATATTATATCCTGACTCATTCCTATACTCCCTGTGTGTACTCAGGCAAAGTTTTTACTAGAATTAAAATTTTCCACATCTTGTGATAGGTGAAGTCATTTGATAAATTGTAAATTTCTTTATGATTGGAGACCATTATTAATAATTTTTTACAGTTTATTTCCAGAACTGAATCTGTAGTATAACCCAGTTACATATAAAGCACATTTCCCTGATTATCTATTTATTCTAAGATTCTTCTGATCTGTGATTAATAAATTTTTAAACAGAATGCATTACAATGAACTGTGTGATATGTCAGTTACAGCACTTATGTAACTGAGTTTTTCAAAATAAAGGTCTATTCATCAAAGCACCTACATTTTTGAAATTTGGCCCTGCCAACTGAATACTGGTAGATGATCCAGACTGAGAGCTCTATGAGGTGTCAACAGAATGAGGTATCAGTGAAATTCCCTCTTTGTTTGACTGGACATACTACATTTACCAGGTGGCCTTGGCCAGGAGCCTCTGTGCCAACCTGGGGAGGACCACCACAGGCTATGAATGGCTGTTTAGTCTCCAGACTTCCTTGATTTCTGCCCACCCACACCCCCAGCAGATTTTAAGCAAAAGCCTAATTAATGGTGGTGACACCTGCCCACCGAAGAATGATGGAAGACCATCAGCTCAAGTCTTAAAGATCACTGAATGTCTAGTAGGTTATGAAAACATCTGATCATTACTCATACACCACTTGGACTAGGTTCAAAGTGGGGAAGCTAGTTTCTGGTTCCTTCAAAAATTAAGCTACCTCCTCTGAATAAAATACATAAACCACCTAAGTGTATAACGCATATATCCTCTGGGATTTTGGCTTTCACATGTTGACTGTTGTACACAGCCATGTAACATTATTATGCACATCTCTTTGTATGTGTTTGTTACCTTACATTAATAAAGAAATAAGAAACTTTTAAAGTATATTCATGTTGAAGTAATGTTTTCCTTTCACCTATATTTTTACACTAATAAAATGTGACTTGAGAAAACAGAGAATAAATTTTTCCTTCATGAACACTTACAAGGTGAAGCTAGTAATTTTCCTTTGCTTTATTACTAGAAAAATAGCCATTTAATCTTTATCTGTGTATCTATTTTGAATTTTTAATTCATTATACTTTTGAGGGTCACATAGTGACACATTGAAGACGGTGAGCTGATTTTCTTTAACAGTTTGTTCAAGATTTTAGACCCCCTTTATCCTCCCTACTTTACCTTGTTTATGCTGCTGTTGCTGCTAAGTCGCTTCAGTCGTGTCCGACTCTGTGCAAGATGGCAGCCCACCAGGCTCCGCCATCCCTAGGATTTTCCAGTTTTTTAAAATTATTTTTTCCCTATTACCATTCTTGTTAGACTTATTTTTTTCCTAGCTCAGTACAACATACCCTTTCTTAAACTGAGGAATTAAAATAAAACAATCTCTAAATTTTCAAAGTGGCAGATAAAATCTATTGGTTAAATTTTTCTCATCAAATATTTCATATCTTTTAATACATATGATAGTTTCCTTGAAAATATTTGGAAAATACATTATACAAAAGACTGTATAAATTCATACGTGCTGAAAATTGAAACATGAAAGTAACACTCATGTATCCATCATCTAGCTTAAGAAATAAAATCTATGCCATTGTTACCCTCCCAGATAACATTCTGTTCTCTTTCTCTATTTTGGGTCTAACTACATGTATATTCTATAACAGTATGTTTTGCTTACTGGTTTGAACTTTATTAATGGAATTTTAATGTATGATGTGTCTATCTATGCCTTATATCTTTTGTTCAAAATTATTCAAGATTCAATTTTGATGCTATGCATAGTAGCATATCATTCATTAGAATTTTAGTATATGAATATACCACAATTTATTTCTTTGCTCCATGTAACTCACATAACCACATAACAGCAATAGGTTTTGTGGTGCATTTGTTTTGATAAACATTTGTGATTGTTAGGAACAATGGTGCTGTGCATCTTGTTAAGCAAATCTGCCAGCATATCAGTTCAGTTCAGTCGCTCAGTCATGTCCAACTCTTTGTGACCCCATGAATCACAGCACGCCAGGCCTCCCTGTCCATCACCAACTCCTGGAGTTCACTCAGATTCACGTTCATCGAGTCAGTGATGCCATCCAGCTATCTCATCCTCTGTCGTCCCCTTCTCCTCCTGCCCCCAATCCCTCCCAGCATCAGGATCTTTTCCAATGAGTCAACTCTTCNTCTGTTTCTTCTTTTTATAAAATGTCTGTTTATGTCTATTGCAAGCTTTATTTGGGTTATTTGTCTTTTCTTTTTGATAATAAGAACTTTTACATGTCCTGAATGCTAATCCTTATTTATAGATGTTGAAAATTTTTTCTTGTAGGCAACAACTTCTCTTTATTCTCTTCATGGTGTATTTTAAAGAATAGAAAATACTTTTAACTAAATCATTTTAATGTAACTGAACTTATTACTTTCTTTATGACTAAATATTTTATATCATTAGTGGATCTTTTCCTCCCCCAATCTCATTAAGATATTATCCTAATTGTCAAATGAAGGCTTATAGATTTTATTTTATAAATGTGAAGTGCTTATTATATCTGGGGCTTATATTTTGTGTAGAGTGTGAAGTAATGATCACATATTTTTCTTCTTTTTTCCAAATGAGTAACAAATCTCCCAGCATCTTTTTGAATAGTCAGTCATTTCCTCACTAGTCTACAATGTCAGATGACACATTTATATATGTCTGGATTTATTTCTGTTCTATTTCTTTTCACTTATATTCTTATCTTTATACTTTTTATCTGTGATATTTATGAATCTCAATATTTGGCAAGGGAAATCATCCTGTCTTTTTTTTTTTTTTAGGCCTGTTTTTCTTGTTTCTAAGCCTTTATAATATGGTTACCCACTCCAGTATTCTTGCCTGGAGAACCCCATGGACAGAGGAGCCTGATGGGCTATGGTCCTTGGGTTGCAAATGAGTTGAACATGACTGAAGTGACTTAGAATGCATAGCTCATTTTGGGAAAATTTGCATCTCAACTATTCTTGGTATCTAAAACACATAATTATGCCTTTCCAAATAAAGAATATTAAAAAAATAGCTTTCAATGAGTATTTATAATTTTTGTCACATACATTTTGCAGAGTTTTTGTTAGATTTACTTTTATATTCCTTTTCTGGTTTAAAACTATTTATATATATACTTTTTAAGCTGGCACATATTATAAACAAACAAAAAGTGCCTGAAACACAAAGTTCAGCTTAATTATTAGAAATTCACACAGCTGTGTGACCAACCACCAGCTTAAGAAACAAAATAGTGATAGCTACTCTCTAGAAGCCTCATGTATGATCTCTTCTTGGCATAACTTCCTCATAATGTTTCTCTCTACCTACTCCCTTATCTTTCTTGTGCTTCATAGCTAAACATAAAAAGCATTATCTAAATTTGTTGCTGCCCTTTATTTCTTTGTTGATTTCTCAGCCTTCTGTAAAATAGCTTGTGCCCCTTTCCTAACTGCTGTTACCATAATTGGTAATGACAGTAAATCTAAGGAATGTATTTTAGGTCTTATTATTTGTGTTACAGAAATATATGATATGATCAATCATTATTTTCTTCATGAAGCATTTTATTTTGACTCCTATGATTCTAAGATCAACATATTTTTCCTCTAGTCTACTTAGCCACACCTTCTTAACTTTTTCTTTTTTTTCCCATAATTCTCATGTTCTGATAGATTCTATTCAGGGCCCTTCTTCTTTCACTCTAAATATACAACCTGGGTAATCTCATCCACTCTGACTGTCTCAATCATCATTGATAGACTGATGATTCATCCTGATTTCCACTCTCCTGAGCCTCAGGTGTCCCTGCTCAAATGCATATTCTGCAAATGCATGTTCCTCAGGTACTAGACACTCATCATTCCAAATTAAACTTGCCATCTTTTCTCCTTTCCTGCGCCCTCTCTGTGATTTCAATCATAGCACATGCCACCACAACCTAGGCAAGACAAAAGAAAAACTAAGTTATTCTTCACTGATTCTCTCCTTTTCATTCAACACCCCAGTCTGAAAAATTATCATTTTCTGTTGATTTTAATACCTTTTGAATATCTCTACTTCTTTTCATCACCACTAATGTCACCATAGATCAGCCTCCACGAGCTCTTTGTTGAATTTCTAAACTACCTTCCCAAGAGATTTTAGTAGCCCCACTCATCATTCTTCTAAAGTGTACAGAAAAATGTGATTGTGGTACTCCTTATTTAAAACTTCTAATTGCTTCCCTTTTATCTCAGTTTAAAAACAGCAAAAGAAAGCATCCGTTTTCTGTACATGGTCAACATGACCATGTATGATTATTATCCTCTCCTTTCCTCATTTCCTCTTTATTTCCTTTTCTATCACTTCTGTCAGGCTTCACCTCTCCCCCAACTCTCTACCATATGGTTTCTGTAGAGCTCTGTATTTCATGTCTTCTAGAACACATGGGACACTTGCACTTAAAATTTGTCTTGCTTGAATTTCTCCTTCATTAAGCTCTGTGAGTAGGGTTACCAAAGTTTTGAACAAAACGTACAATTTAGATTACTATAATAAAAAGTCATGATATGGAAATTGTAACGGCAGTAATCTATACTATTATATTATAAATTGATATTTTGCATTGTTTCATTGCCTCATTGTATATCATAGTGTAATACTGGGTTGGCCAACATGTTAGAACTGGACATGGAACAACAGACTGGTTCCAAATAGGAAAAGGAGTACGTCAAGGCTGTATATTGTCTCCCTGCTTATTTAACTTCTATGCAGAGTACATCATGAGAAACGCTGGGCTGGAAGAAACACAAGCTGGAGTCAAGATTGCTGAGAGAAATATCAATAACCTCAGATATGCAGATGACACCACCCTTATGGCAGAAAGTGAAGAGGAACTAGAAAGCCTCCTGATGAAAGTAAAAGAGGAGAGTGAAAAAGTTGGCTTAAAGCTCAACATTCAGAAAATGAAGATCATGTCATCTGGTCCCATTGCTTCAGGGGAAATAGATGGGGAAACAGTGGAAACAGTGTCAGACTTTGTTTTTTGGGCTCCAAAATCATTGCAGATGGTGATTGCAGTCATGAAATTAAAAGACGCTTAGTCCTTGGAAGAAAGGTTATGAGCAACCTAGATAGTATATTCAAAAGCAGAGACATTACTTTGCCGACTAAGGTCCGTCTAGTCAAGGCTATGGTTTTTCCAGTAGTCATGTATGGATGTGAGAGTTGGACTGTGAAGACAGCTGAGCACCGAAGAATTGATGCTTTTGAACCGTGGTGTTGGAGAAGACTCTTGAGAGTCCCTTGGACTGCAAGGAGGTCCAGCCAGTCCATTCTGAAGGAGATCAGCCCTGGGATTTCTTCGGAAGGAATGATGCTAAAGCTGAAAGTGCAGTACTTTGGCCACCTCGTGCGAAGAGTTGACTCATTGGAAAAGCCTTTGATGCTGGGAGGGATTAGGGGCAGGGGAAGAAGGGGACGACGGAGGATGAGATGACTGGATGGCATCACTGACTTGATGGACACGAGTCTGAGTGAATTCCGGGAGTTGGTGATGGACAGGGAGGCCTGGCATGCTGCGATTCATGGGGTCACGAAGAGTCGGACACGACTGAGCGACTAATCTGATCTGATCTGAATAATATACTTAATCTGGGAATAAAGGACATTTATGTACTGTGAAGAAGGCTGAGCACCGGAGAATTGATGCTTTTGAACTGTGGTGTTGGAGAAGACTCCTGAGAGTCCCTTGGACTGCAAGGAGATCCAACCAGTCCATTCTGAAGGAGATCAACCCTGGGATTTCTTTGGAAGGAATGATGCTAAAGCTGAAACTCCAGTACTTTGGTTTGATTCTTTTCTATTTATTCATAAGTTCAAAAATAAGACCATCTGGTTCAAAATTTGCACCTGAAAAAGCTTTCTGTGAAAGCTGACCCATGTTCATATGTTGGTCATTATATACCAAGTCCCTAGCACAGGACTTGACTCATCATAAGTCCTCATTAGATAGTTGTTGAGTGAGTGAATGAATGAGAGAGTGTGGAGGAGCATGAAGAAATAATTAAGTGTTGGTATTTATCTGGAAAAATTAGGAGAGAAGTTACTCATCTAACAAATCAAGCATATGTCAGTAAAGGACAGTTGTAGTAAAGGGATAAAGGTTTGGGGATTTAGTGTTTCTACAATCACTATTTTATCTTGGTTATTCCTGACCTCATTTTCATCACAGCAGTTCAGTTAAATTCTCAATTTTAGAATAAATCATTTTGTTAAGAATAGACATTGTTTTGAAGATAATCTATTTTTTCCTGCAGTAATATTCATATGAAATTTCCACCTGTATCATGCTGGGCATTCACCACCTCTGCTTCTATTTACTTCTGTTTAAGAATAACCACTACTGAGACAACAATAAATATCCTCTAGATCAGTGTTAAGTGAGTTAAGTGAAGTCACTCTGTTGTGTCCGACTCTTTGCGACCCCGTGGACTGTAACCTACTAGGCTGTTAGATAAACTTTATCTGTAAAAGGCTAGACAGTAAATGTTTTTAACTTTGTGGGCCCTAGGGTCCCTTTGCAACTACTCAGCTCTGACTTTGTAGTGGGAAAGGAATATAGATGATGTGTAAATAAGTGTGTGTGGCTGTGTTGCAATAGTTTATTTACAAAAACTAGTTGAAGGATGTGTTACCCTCATGGGCCATATTTTTGCAACTCCACTCTAGATGAACTATTGAAGGGAGGGGGAAAGTATTTGAGAATAACCCTAGATTAGAGCTCAGCTCTGTATTTAGGCGTTTTTCTCCAAGAGCCGGTGAAGATGAGCAACAAGGCCTCTTCTAGGCAAAAGAGAAGTTAGGCAACTGTGCCTTCCATCCCTCTTCTGCATTGACAGTTTCACCAAACGTGTTCCTTTGTGTTTCCAAGCTCCATGATGGTGCTTTGACTTTTAGTTTGAAAAGCAACTGGTTTAGAAAAATAGTTTCTCTGGAATAATGGTTTCAATATTTATTTTACACGAGCAAGATATGTTTGAGATAAATTTGGTCTGCTTCCAAGGTAGCTCTGGGGACTTCTGTGGTCTATCTGTAAGTGTTTACAAGGCAGAGTTTGCAGATTATTTTTAAACCAGGAATAGCTTGGTAACTGAATGTTTCCTCATTGAAAGGGCAATGGATTTCCCCAACAAAAAACAAGCACGCTAAGAACAGTCTGACCACTTCAACAGAATTTTAATAAGTTCCAGGATATGTGGCAAGTGTGGATATGGCAGAAAAGCAACCATTTTTCTAACATATGCTTCTACCCATGTGCTGTGTGTGTATGTCTCAACTGTGCCATTGGCACTATAATCTAGTTTGGGAAAGAAATGTCAGTAAGAATACTGAAATTCATATTATATGTTGTATAATATTTTTGAAAAGCTCTATGCCATGATTTCTCTTGATGCCATAAGAATTAACCTATTTCATTCAAGTTTTATGTCTGGTATCCTACTGGGACATTTTCCCAGCATTGTTATACCCTACTCATTTGGGTTACATGACAGTCTGTAGTAAGATACTGGTCCTATTCAAAAAAGTGCTACATAAGTCTTCTTCAGGGGACCATCACTGCAAACTGAGGGTTGTGTGGACTCAAAACTTTAAAACAGGGTTTCCCTGTTTCCTCAGTGGTAAAGAATCAGCCTGTCAATGGAGGAGGCACAGGTTTGATCCCTGGTCCAGGAAAATCCCACATGCCATGGAAGAACTAAGCTTGTATGCCACAACTATTGAGCCTGTTCTCTAGAGCCCAGAAATCACAACTCCTGAGCCCACATGCCCTAAGCCATCACAATGTGAAGCCTGCACATCACAATGAGAGGGTAGCCCCACTCTCCATAACTAGAGAAAAGCCCTCACAGCAACAGAGACCCAGTACATTCAAAAATAAATATATAAATAAAAATTTAAAAGAGACTTTAAAACTGAGAAAAAATAGAATAACTTTAAAAATTAAGACTTTATTTTTTAGGGCAGGTGTAGGTTTAAAAACAGTGGCTTAAAATTTTTTAAGATCACCAGACAAACTTGTGTACATGATTGAGATTTGGCTATAGAGAATACGATTGCATGTATCTAAAGAGATACCCAAGAATCTCCTTTCATTCATCATTGTAGATAATTCTGAAGGAGTTGGTCCCCAGACTTCACTTTGAGAACACTGTTCTTAAAGCTTATTCTTTTTGTGCCGTATGGGTCTGTAGCAAATAGCTCTTTGGGATAGAAATTGTATTTCACCATTGGGTTGCCTCCAAAGTGTTCTCTGGTGTATGAAAAACTTTATGATTTGAATTGTGCACTTCATTCAGCAAGAGCCTACTGGCTCACACATTCAACAATAATACCATGGAAGCCACAATAAAGAGGCAGATGCCTGGATCCTGCTGTTCATGTGATAGAAATGACTGTATTCAGCAGCAAAATCCAGAGAGACTGGATGAAACCTAATCAGGCAAGTCAGTTTCCAGAAATATAATCCATTCCTAAGAATGAAGAACAATACTATGCAACAAATTAAAATCATTACATCAGTCTTGCATTTGAAGAAGAGCTTTTAATGTTTCTGCCTTGTTTTATATATAGCCAGACCTCTTAATCCTATAATTCTCTCCTCTGACTGCCAAGAAGACACTCGAAGAATGAATTGAAATGACATTTCATGGGCTTCACACTTGAAATGATCAAGCATGTTTGGTGATAAAAGCTGAATTATTCATAAATAAATAGTCTGGAGACATATACTATTGTTTTGTGGTTGAAGAGCTATAGTTATTTCCCCTAAAAGCTCCCTTTTATTCTTTGAATAGTTACTCAGGACATATTTAAAAGAAATGTAGTTCATCTAGTTGTAGTTTCAGATGCCTTCCTTCTCCCTCTCTTTCTCCTCTTTCTCTTTCCTCTTTTTCACCTTTTTTTTTTTTTTAATGGACACACTTTGGGAACAGCTTTGTTAGATTTTACAATGAAACAGGCTAGTGAAGATTTTTCTTTTATATTCATACTCTTATTGATTAAAACATTGTTGAGCCACTATTTTATCAATGACTATTTTTTTCTATTTTTATGGAGAGTAAGATGATACTGTCTCTACAGCTAAAGGCATATAAACAATGGAAGTAATATAGAAATCTTAGCTTATTCTAAACTAATAATAGGTAAGCACAGATATTACTGTCTTCCATAAGAGATTATGTTAATTTAAGCTCACTTGTTTTGAAATTGAATTGTATAGGTTTGTTTAAATCACCACTACATTCCTGAGGAGTAATACTGCATGTGCCAGAGAAGAAGCCCCTTTCTGGAGTTTTATCTTGACTTTAATGGTGCCTGACCCTCTGGTGAGTAACTGCTCGTAAAATAAGTTGTTGACACTAGTGAAGAGAATACATTCTTTCAGGGCTCTGGCAAGCTCCATAACTTACATCTGATCTATCTTAAAACTAAGCCCTGTTTGTTACACTGTCATAGCATTGGTTACTTATTTTTAGCTCCTTAACAATATTTAGAAATTATTTAATTGTACAACATACTGAAAAGGATGTAATTTCGTTTTGGCAGCATAAGGCATCGTTTGTGCTAATTTAGATGCACGCCATAAGAACATCGGTTAGTTCCTGTTTGTTAGTTAGAGCCTCAGTGCTTCTTTCTGATGCTCTCAGGAGACCAACATAGAACCTGGTTTGTGACTCCCGCATCCCTCCTATAGATTTCCATGTATAGCCTAACTGTGATTTTGGAGTTCTTGTCATTTATTGTCAAAGAGATATCAGGAGGAAAATAATGTTTAGATGAAGAAAACAGCCTGCAGAGAAACAACTGAATATTGTCAGACATCCCTTTGCACATTAAGGTCTGTGTAGTCGAAGCTATATGTTTTTTCTAGTAGTCAGGCATGGATGTGAGAGGTGGACCATAAAGAAGGCAGAGCACCAAAGAAATGATGCTTTCAAATTGTGATGCCAGAGGAGACTTCTGAGAGTCCTTTGGACATCATGGAGATCAAACCAGTCAATCCTAAGGGAACTCAACCCTGAATATTCATTGGAAGGACTGGTACTGAAGCAGAAGCTCCAGTACTTTGACCACCTGACGTGAAGAGCTGACTCATTGGAAAAAACTTTGATGCTGAGAAAGACTGAAGTCAAAAGAAGGGGGCAGCAGAGGATGAGAATTGTTAGATGGTATCACTTAACTCAGTGAATTTGAGCAAACTCAAAGAGATAGTGAGGTATAGGGAAGCCTGGTGGGCTGCAGTCCATGGGGTCGCAAAGAGTGAGACACAACTTAGTGGCTGGAAAACAACAGCAACACCTTGTTGAAATTGTACTGACTTGATGAAATTAACATTAACCTCCAGGAGGTAGGGAAAAAGATACTAGACTAGGAACCGGAGACCTGATAGCGTCCCTCCCTGAATGACAGGGGCGAGTCATTTAACCTCTCCGAATTTTATTTTTCCTGTCTTTATGTCTGTAACTTAAAATAATAAAACAGATTTTTGTTGGATTAAAAGAGATAATCTGCTTTACACTGTATTTTGAACTCTAAAGTGCTGTATGCTATGTGGAATTACAGCTCTTGGTGTTGAATTTGTATCTGGTAGATTAAAAATCTGTGAATTGGAAACGTTAGTCTAAGAATTGACTGTTTTCCAATGAGTGTATAGTGTACTAGTATACTTTCAGTAAAAATATTTTTTTCTATTGTCCTCCAGAACATAATGTTGACACAGTCTTAACCAGAGACTATCCAGAAGTAATGTTTTCATGATCAGATGGGTTATGATTGAATATTCTTTTCTCTGTGTCAGCTGAGTCTTAACAATGGAAAAACCCATCAACTGCTTTTGATTTATATGTTATTGTTTCTTTGTCTCTCACACCACCTTCTCAGAAAAGATTATTCATCTGGTTGGTTGAAATAATGACACATTCAGACTAGAGCTTCTGAAGTATCAAGAATGGAGTACACCTGGTGGCTTTGTAAACAGTGGTTAAAACACTAATTAGTTCATAGAACCTTAAGAAGATTTGATGAAACTATGAACTTCTCTCCCTTTCTTAGCCCATCCCATAGGAAAAAATGAGTAGTTTAGAATTTGGGAGGTAGGGGAGAGAAAAAAAGGTGTTTGTATTTTGAAAATGCTCCCTGGAAAATCAGAGTGATCCCCTTCTGAAATCGTTTTCCCCTCCTTCTTCATTTTATTGTCCCTCTGTCCCATGGGTATATGTCTATTTCAAAAAGCTTATTAAAAGTAAGTTTTGTTGTAGATAATGACATTCTCTCCAGTGGGAAACAAATGAGAAATTTGGTAAGTATATAAGAAACTGAAGACTGCTGAAACCTTGGTTTAGTACACGGCTGCCTGGGAGGTGGTGTTCCTTTTATTAATCTATATTTGTAATTTTTATTTTCCTGGGATGAAGTAAAATGTGATAAATGCTAATACCTGGGGTTATTAAGATTGTTAAGGAAGAGACACAGGAACGTAGATTTTGGCAGGATATTGTATATGATAGTTTCAGAATCTAGGCAATCATAATGTGCCTTTTTAAAATCTCTTTTCACTTTCACACACTTGCAATAAAATAATAAGTGGTATATAGGAGAGAATTCACTGGATACCACCAGGGTTGTGTGGGCTTAGTTTTCTGATTGTGACTTTTAGGAAAGTGCTCCTGTGGGAAGAAGTGTGAAAATGAAAGAAGAAAAAATGGTAGCACTGTGGGGAAGGAACCAGGGGTTTTTCCTTCCTTTGCATCCCATAACACTTGAACCACCAAATACCCATGCTGGTTTCAATGCATAGGTATGTATGTGTCAAATGTGGATTCTGACAAGGGTTGGGAGTTTAGCACCGTGATATTGAAAGCAAGAGTTATTGCTGAGACACTGAGCTGGGAGCTACTTGGGCAAAGACACTTTCTGAATCCCCTAAGCATGGATTCACAGGTGTTTTATGAAATGAGATTTTTTTTTTCAGAGAATTCTGTTTCTGTGTTCATTCTGTAGGTTTGATGTTTGCTTTATTGTTTTGTATTCATTGAACGTCTTTGTATAGGCTCGTGTGAAACAAGAGGATGATGTTGGCTATCCAATGAATGAAATGTTCTGGATGTCTTGTATTAAGATCAGTATGAACTGAACTGAGCTAAACTATGGGAGTAATCTGGGCTCTCATGTTTTATTGTGCAGCTGTATAGGAAGGACCTAAGTAATTGATTAATTGTATTTTTTTCTGTTTCAAATCATTTTAAAGTGATTTTAAAAGTTATGTAAAATAGAACAAATTAGAATATGCTAAAAATTTGCAAGAGAAAAACTAAAGCCATTTAGGGAAATGACATAAAATGGAGAGGTAAAAAGCATAGGACAGATACGCTTATGTCAAAAGTTACTCAGTTACTTTGAGTTAGTGCTGAAATATGGTCCTAAAATTTCTAGCAGCCAGTAAGAAAACTTCAGTTACTCAATTTCATGTGTCTATTAAAACAAAAATTGCTCAAGAGAATTACTGTAAAAGTGCTATTCTCCTTGGTTACTTTAAAAAAGTAAAATACAATATGTTATAGAACTCTAGTCTTCAAAATAATCTGATTTTTTACAACTTGGAACTCTCGGAATTCACTGTGTGAGATTGTAATGCCAAGACTGTAGAGCTACAGACTCCAAATCAGAAACTCAGAATCTTGTCCATGTGTTGATTCTGGGCTTTCTTATCATCATGTGTTAATAATGAATACCTTTGTTGTGTTCTGAAGTGATAAAACCAAAAATTAAGTAGCATTCAAATTTAAGAAATTAGTTGTAGTCATCCAGTGAAGACACCTAATACTTTATAATTCTACTAACCTGGAATGATATGCAATTGCTTTTTTTTTTTTTTTTTTTAACAGAGTCTCTTCACCTGGACAGCTTTTNTTATCATCATGTGTTAATAATGAATACCTTTGTTGTGTTCTGAAGTGATAAAACCAAAAATTAAGTAGCATTCAAATTTAAGAAATTAGTTGTAGTCATCCAGTGAAGACACCTAATACTTTATAATTCTACTAACCTGGAATGATATGCAATTGCTTTTTTTTTTTTTTTTTAACAGAGTCTCTTCACCTGGACAGTTTTTTTTTTTTTTTTTCCTGCCTGATATTCCATACATTCATTTATGACTCTGCAATGAAGGGATGCACGACATCTGTTTCAAATCAGATTTTCCCTAATTTTTATGTATGCCCTCTTGTTCCATCATCCGCATTAAAATTCACAAGCAGACATGATCCATTCCACACCGGATTTCATCTTCTGTACTGCAGATCTATAAAACCTATCTTTACTGCCTCGTTTCACATGTCTCTTCTGTAAGAATTTGTCTTCTTGGCATTTCTTTCTTTCACCTTTGACCAGAAATCAGGCATAATTTTGGGTCCTTTCTTTGGCATGTCAATGACTAAAGCATCTTTCTGTAAAGGAGAAGAGCTAATCAAGTTGGCAATCCAAGAGAGGTCTGTGTATTCTCACTTCTCATATTTGCAACACCTTCTCATTGTTCTCTCAGTGCCTCTTCTTATTTCTGTGGAGTTTTAAAAATTATTCCCCTGCACAGTGAAGACATCTGGACATTCTGAACATGTGTCTGGTTGTATGTTGCGTATGTGTTTTCCTTTAAAAAGAGGCAAATTCCAGCCCTTTTGCTTGTGTTCATTCTTACAGAATTGGTAAAATTCTTACTTTGTATGGAGTCATTCTTTCCCAGCAAGGTGAACTTTGAGAAATTTTGTTGGAAACATCTGTATGACATCTCTTCTATCCTGGAAAGCAGCCTGCTTGGGTAGTGCTGAGGGATTCATTTAATTAAGAGGGGCAGGAGCCTGCTTTGAATGGCAAAGTGGTGCATTTCTGAATTCTCCAGTCTCCCCATAAGAACTCTGGTCTTTGCAGCACATCACTGTGAGATACAAGAAGAGTTTTACACTTTTAGGGAATATCCTGCTATTTAAATGAGTGGATTTTGAGAGAGTAACATAATGAGAAACTTTGTGATTTCTATACCCTATTAAGGCTGGTAGCTTATTAAGTGTATTTAAATAATTTGCTTAGAACCTACTGTTCTTAACAAATATACCTATATTATTTTTATCTTTGACTTGTAGAAATGATGACTAATATATTGTTCATGCCTCTAAATTCACAATCTAATTGGAAAACATCAGGTGGTTATTTTAATGTTGATCTTTAGAAAGAGTTGTACTGTGCAATGGAAGAAAACTGTTCCAATATCTTCACATAATAGTCTTTTGCTTCTTTCTACTTTGTTTTCAAATTCTGTGGTTTGAAGCATGTTTTGTGGGGGAGGCTTACCAAATGTTCTGCAATATCTTTGTTCTTCTTTCCATTTGTTCAAACATCTAAAAATTCCTTTACATTTGTAAAACCAGTGATTTCTAATTCTTGGACTTAATCCTATTGCAAGTAGGTGGATAGATTAAAAATATTTTGTTTTGGTTTTCATGTATTTCCAGCTACTGTAGTTACCTAGTGACAATTTTCTGTATTTTTGACTGGTTATTTGCATAACCTGTAACTGATAACTGGCATATCAGTTTATGGCAAATTATTATTTGGAATGCCCTCTTGATTGTCTGGAGACTTAGAGTATGGCCTTTGAGGTAAGAAGATATTTAATATTGGGTTTTTATGATAGATAGGAATCATACTATTGTTTGTAAATTTAGCCATCTCTTGGTCCACTCCTATTATTTTACTACTAAACATTTTTAAGAAGATATTATTAGAATTTATACCTAATTGTGGTTTATTTATTTTTAAAGATTTTTTGATGTGGACCTTTTTTAAAGTCTTTATTGAATTTGTTGCAATATTGCTTCTTTTTTATGTTTTTTTTTTTGTCTGTGAGTCATGTGGGATCTTAGTTCCCTAACTAGGAATCAAACCCATATGCCCTACAATTGGAAAGTGAGGTCTTAACCATTGGAGCACCAGGAAAGTCCCTATATCTAATCTTTAAGATATTCCTTTAATATGTTCTCTAAATCTGTACATATAGTTGTGGTAATCTTGCTGACTAATAGGCAATATCAGGAATATAAGGAATTGTGTAACTGACAATTGGTGGAGTGTTGAGACATCAATATTGAACACAAGCTGGAAAGCTACAGCCTATGAGCCAAATCTCGGCCACCACCAATTTTTGTAAATAAAGATTTTTGTGATGCAGCCTTACCCATTTGTTTACCTATTACCTGTGGCTGATTTTGTACTATAAAGGCAGAGTCTAGTAAGTTGCAACAATGACCATATGGTGTGCAAAGCCTAAAATAATTAGCATCCGGTCTTTGCAGAAAGTTTGTTGATCCCTGTACTTGAGGATCACTTGATTTACTACTATGTAACTGCCCAGTGCATTGAAGCCAGAGTTCATTTTGTTTCTCTTACAGAACCTGATCATTTAGTTTTCTTCTGCAAATTAGAATTTAGGAAATTCTCTCGATGTGGCTGGGAACTCAGTGATTTCATGTAAATCAGTTCATTTCAAACTCATTCTAGTGACAAGTTGGCCAACTCTTGATTGATTTAGCATTTTGATACTTTTAATAGGTAATGATGTAGTGATATAATTAAGCCATTAATTTTAATGACTTCTCAGGAAAAGGAAGTAAATTAGTTGAGCGCCTCCCATGATACAGGCTCTTTGCTAGATTCCAGTCTCCAAGTGGCAGTTAAAATTCAGAAAGTAATATATCAGCAACACAGAGAAAAAAGGTTCCAAATAAGACAGTCCATTTCTCATATTCTCTTCTACCCAATTTTTTTTTAACTGATGAGAAAATTAAATTCAGTAGGTTTAAATAACTTGATTTGAATTACAAATTAGAAAATGGCAGAGTTGACTTTTGTGTGTAGACCTGCAGGTTTTCAGAGCCCAAGCTTCTTATGTTAAACTGTATTGCTTAGCATGTTACATCAAGATATATGGAGTCTTCAAAATAATCTACTTGTGGATTGTGGCCTAAATAGAATTTTCCCCAGAAGTTAACCACTTATAATACCTTACTAACCCAATGGATAAGAAGATATTGATCAGGTCTAATATAATCCTATTTGGATACAGGAATATCAAAATCATAGCCACTTCAAGAAATTATTTAATCAGCCACTTTTATCATAGCCACTTCAAGAAACCAACAGAGCTGACAATAAAAGGGCTATCTGGTGTTAAAATCACTCTCAATTGTGACTGCATGCATTTTATCCCTTCGTACATGTGGAAAAAATGTATATTTCTCTCCAAAGTTATTTTGTCTAGGGTGTTCTTTTTCAGAGAGTATTACTATTTTTATTATTACTTTTATATGATAGGATTAATGGAGAATAACTTGAAAGCAAGGAGCATTAGTGATCCAGCAGGACAGTCAACAAGCTTTAGAGCCTAAAAAAAAAATTTAATTTTTTTTTAAGCTCAGTCATGTCTGACTCTTTGTGACCCTATAGACTGTAGCCTGCCAGGCTCCTGTGTCCATGGGATTCTCTAGGCAAGAATACTGGAGTGAGTTGGCATACCCTTCTCCAGGGGAGCTTCCTGACCCAGGGCTCAAAACTGTGTCTCCAGCGGCTCTTGCATTGCAAGCAGATTCTTTTACCACTGAGCCACTGGGGAAGCCCTTAGACTATATTACAGGCCCCGATATAATGCTTGATGTACCAATCAAAATGAATGCCAATTCTGTCTTGCCCGTTGATGCTGATTCCTTTGGGTTCTTTATAAATGGCAAACTCCTGTGATTGTTATTGACTGACACTGACATCACTTGGAGTAAAATTAGCAGCTACTCAAGAACTCCAGACTTGTAGAAATATTTGTAATACTTTAGTTATTTTGTGACAAGTCACTGGGTCTGGTTAACAAACCAAAAATGAAATGGGCTTTTCTAAGAATTGCAAAATATCTGTGGATTGTCTCTTTTGTCATCATTTTTCCCTCTAAGTAATATGGCTTTAACTTGGCTGACTGATTCGAGCCCTGAAGCAATTATAAACTGTTTATAATTATTTGAAATAGTGTGCAATTTGCATATATGTATAGCTTAGGTTTAAGAATGGATAAATCTATTGAATTACACTCCCGACCTATTCTAATTCTGTTTCATTTTTTTGCATATAGATGTCAAATAATTAAGGCCACATTGAGTATATTAATTTCTTATTTAAGGTAATATAGAGCACATTAGGTCAGAAGGAATCAGGAAGCAGATACTTTGTTTACTACTTTATGTAGGTATAACAAACTCTAACCTATATATAGACTCTGCTGCCAAGTGAAATCTTTGGTTATGATGGGACAAAAATAAAGAAATTGATTGTTTTGGCTCAACTCTCTAGGTAGTGCTAAGTATAAGACTGTGTCAGGGGGGTAAAAATTTTAGAGGATGTGGATAAAAAGAGTTGAAAAAATACATATATTCCACATTTTCTGCATGTAAAATTGTAACCATATCATAACAGAAAACATATGTGGTGCCACTAGCTTGACTTGAGTTACTAAACATGCATATAGGCCCCTTTCTCCAGTGTTTTAAAGAATGTCATAAATTCTAAAGGTTGTTTTAAGAGGGCACGTCAAACCAACCTAATGATTACATAATATCAGAAAATAAGAAACAATTTGAAGTATGGGAGAAAACACTGTCCTACAAATTCAGACCTTAAATTAATAAATAAGGAGATGAATTTCAATAATAATAAGCTGGCATTTAAGGACTTTTTTTCCAAATGTACAAATCATGCTAATCTTGTTGTCTGGAGGTGATTAGCTTATTATGACAGACTGTGAGGTCATTAAGGGAATTAACATATTCCAGGTGTATTATTCTGCTGGCACAACGCCATTGGGGAAATGTGTTTATTCATATGAAACCAAGAAAATGTAATTTAATTCACATGTGCAAGATAAAGCTAAGTTCAAAACTTCAAGTGATATTTCCCCCCAACTGGCATCAAAAAACAAAACCTGAATTTTTAACAATATGTTTTAGCAAATCACACAGTTTTCATGAGAATTTTCAACTTCAAATTCCATCAACACAGTGAACTGGGGTATGGTCTAATATGTTTTGGGGTGCTGATTTGCATTATTTTACAGGGGGAATAGTCATATATCAAGTTTTATGAAAGTTAGGTTAATGAATTTAAATACACACTCATAAACATCTATCTAATTGATTAATCAATTTAATAAAAAAGTTGAATGCTTGCTATGTATCATGCTCTGGTCTTAGGCATATATTGCTGAATAAAACATCTCCCAAGTTAAAATATCTTTTATGTTCAGTTTGTTCTGAAAATAACTTTCATTTGTGAATTAAAAAAAAGTAAAAGATTTGAAAAGATGTATTACTTTCCCTAGGATTTGATTAACTTTATTTAATTAGTAAACTAGTTACTTGGAGTGTTTTGGAAGAGACCCAAATATTTAAAATTTGAAGTAGCAATGAATTTTTTGAAATATAGGAAATATTGATATTCTTATTATAAAAAAGCATAAAATTAAGTCTAGGTATATCTTGATTTAAGGTGAATTGTTTATGAGCTTCTCAGTATAGTTTTAGCCTTTTAAGTCTTTTCAATTTCACAACAGAATTAGTATTTGTCACTCAAAATGCTCTTATAAAGATTCTCTTTTTACTTATTTTGTCAGTTTTTCACAACTGAGAGAGGAGAATTTGGCTTTTATGGAGTGGTACAGTGTTTCTGATTATGTGGGGAAAATAAAAACTACTTTTCTATAGCATAAATTTCCCTCTAATAACATTCTGGGAGTGCCAGGTTAGAATATGCCAGAATTATTTTATATATTTTTCCTAAAGTAAGTCAATTTTTAATTAAGTCACTTTTATCTCTTTAGTCTAATAGTAGTGAATGACAGTTGGAAAGAAAAGAAAAAAATCTCCAGCTGGAATTCAAGTTTCACTAGATCACAGTGGAGGGGAAATTTCCCTTCTGAAAATACAGATGCCTTTTAAGTTGCTGTTTTTGCATCACAGTGTGTTCATATGTCACAGGGAAGGCTGAAAAACATGATCAGAAATAGAGCCTTGACACTTCCTTCTTGTTGTTGTTCAGATGCTAAGTCATGTCCAGCTGTTTGTGACCCCATGGACTGCAGCACGCCAGGCTTCCCTGTTCTTCACTGTTTCATGGAGCTTGCTCAGTAATGTCCATTGAGTCGATGATGCAATCCAGTTATCTCATCCTCTCTCACTTGCTTCTCTCCAACCCAGGAACATGGAATATCTCTCCATCTGTTTTATGTTGCCTTTGATTTCTTCAGTGAATGTCTTACAGTTTTCTGTTTACTTCTCTTTTTGTCTCCTGAGGTAGGTTTATTCCTAGGTATGTTATTTTTATTGCAATGGTAAATGGGATTGATTCCTTAATATCTCTTTTTGCTTTTTCATTGTTAGCGTAAAGGAATGCTAGTGATTTTTGTGTATTGATTTTGTATCCTGTGAATTTACTAAATTCACTGATTAGCTCTAGTAATTTTCTGAAAATATCTTTGAGTTTTTCTGTGTATAGATAGTATCATGTCATCAGCAAACAGTGAGAGTTTAACTTCTCTTCCAATCTGGATTCTTCTAATTTAAATCCCTTTTTTTCTTGTTAACTCTGACTAATTGTCAATTTTATCTCATCAAAGAACTGCTTTAGTTTTATTAAGCTTTAATATTTTTTCCTTCATTTCTTTTTCACTTTTTTCTGCTCTGATCTTTATGATTTAGTTCCCTTCTACTAACTTTGAAGTATTTTTTGTTGTTGTTGTTCTTTTTCGAGTTGTTTTAGATGTGAAGTTAGGTTATTTGGTATTTTTCTTGTTTCTTCAGTGTATCACTGTAAGCTACACAAATTGTAGAATAATTTGTTCTAGTTCTGTGAAAATGCTATTGGTGTTTTGATAGAGATTGTATTAAGTTTGTAGATTGCCTTGGGTAGTATGTTTATTTTAACAATGTTAATTCTTTCAGTCCATGAGCTGACTGTGTCTTTCCATTTGTTTGTATACTCCTAAATTTCTTTCAACAGTATCCTTTAGTTTTCTGAATGCAGATTTTTATAACTCCTTCAGTTCAGTTCAGTTCAGTTGCTCAGTTGTGTCCGACTCTTTGTGACCCCATGAATAACAGCATGCCAGGCCTGCCTGTCCATTACCAACTCCTGGAGTTCACTCAAACTCATGTCCATCGAGTCGGTGATGCCATCCAGCCATCTCATCCTCTGTCGTCCCCTTCTACTCCTTAGTTAACTTTATTCTTAGGTGTTTTATTCTTTGTTTGCCTTACTTCACTTATAGTCTCTAGGTCCATCCACGTTGCTGCAAGTGGCATTATTTCATTCTATTTTATGATATTTACATAAATATCATATATGTATATATATATATATATACACACATACATACATACATACCATATCTTTATCTGTTCCTCCATTGATGGATATTTAGGTTGCTTCCATGTCTCGGCTATTGTAAATAGTGCTACTGTGAACACTGAAGTGCATGCATCTTTTCAAATTAGAGTTTTCTCTGAATATATGCTCAGGAAGGAGATTGCTGGATCATCATACTCAATGATAAAAAGCTGAAAGCATTCCCTCTAATATCAGAAACAAGACAAGCATGCCCTCTCATGCTACTTTATTCAATGTAGCTTTGGAAATCCTAACCATAGCACTTAGAGAAGAAAAAGAAATAAATATAATCCAAATTGGAAAGGAAGACATAAAATCGTCACTGTTTGCAGACGACATGATGCTATACACAGAAAATCCTAAAGATGCTATCAGAAAGCTAGTTAACATTTCAGGGTACAAAGTTAATTTACCCAAATCTGTTGCATTTCTATAAACTAACAATTAAATATCATAAAGAGAAATTAAGGGAACAATCCCACTTACCATCACATCAAAAATAGTAAACTATCTAGGAATAATTCTACCTAAGGAGGTAAAAGGCTTATACTCTCAAGACTATAAAATCTGATGAAAGAAATAGAAGACAGTAGGAACAGATGGAAAAAATATGCTGTGGTTTTGGATGGGAAGAATCAATATTGTTAAAATGACCATACTACTCAAGAAATCAGTACAATCCCTATCAAGTTACTAATGGCATTTTCCACAAAACTAGAACAAAAATGTTAAAATTTGTATGGAAACAAAAAAAAAATACCCTAAATAGTGAAAACAATCTTAAGAAAGAAAAATGGAGCTGGAAAAATCATGCTCCTTGATTTCAGACTATACTACAAAGCCAAACAGTATAATACTGGCACAAAGACAGACTTATAGATCAATGGAACAGGATAGAAATCCTAGAAATAAATTTGTGCATTTGTGGTCATTTAATCCATGGCAAAGGAGGCAATAATATACAGTGGAGAAAAGACAATCTTTCCAGTTAAGTGGTGCTGGAAAACTGTACAATTACATGTACAAAAATGACAATAACAAATTATCTTACACCATATAAAAATAAACTCAAAATGGATTAAAGACCTAAATCTAAGACTCGATACTCTAAAACTGCTAGAGAAAAATATAGGCAGGACACTCTTTGACATAAATAGCAGCACTATATTTTTGGATCTATCTCCTAGAGTAATGGAAATAAAAACAAAAATAAACAAATGGGTCCTAATTAAACTTAAAAGCTTTTGCATAGCAAAGGAAACCATAAGCAAAATGAAACAACAGCCTGCAGAATGGGAGAATATATTTACAAATGACAGGGATTGATTTCCCCAATATAGAAACAGCTCATACGACTCAGTATAAAAAACATAAAACAGCCAAATTAAAAAAAAAATTGGGGAGGGCTCCCACCCCCGAGGCCTTCTCTGTAATGCTTTTCGGCTCTCCCCTTCCCCTGACTCCCCTCCTCATTCCTCAGGACTCAGCTGAAATGTCCCCTCCCCCAGGAAGACCTCCTTGACTGGTTTGGCTGAGCTGAGTGGTGGGGGATGTCATTCGACATTCTTTTCTGTGACATTCAAGCTCAGGGGCCAGTTCAGCTTTGTAACCTGCTGGACACCGATAGTCGTGAGGGGAGACTGAGCCTGTCTCTGTCACGGCAGCTGCGCCAGCGCCCAGCACAGCCCTGGCCCACACGGTGGCAGATGGTGGTTCAGTGGCTAAGTCGTGTCCAGCTTTTGTGACCCCAAGGACTGCAGCCCTCCAGGCTCCCCTGTCTGTAGGATTTTCCAGGCAAGGATACTGAAGTGGGCTGCCAGCTTCTCCTGCAGGGGATCTTTCCAACCCAGCAGTCAAAGCTGGGTCTCCTGTAGTGCAGGCAGATTCTTTACCGAATGACTTGCCACGGCCCTCGTGAGCACTTGGTAAAAGTTTGTTGAATGAATACATGAATCCATACAATCCGATCCAATTTTCTCCTGCCCATTCTTAAATCCTCTTTTATTAGTTATTGTCCTTTTGAGGGCACGGGCTGATATAAGGCCATCACCCTGAGGTGTTGCCCCGAGGGTCCTGGTGATCCCCACCTCCTTAGGGTCACACTTTTGAATAATTCATCCCCTTGAATGTGGGCTGGACTCATTGCTTCACTGCTGTCAGGTAGAACATGCCAGAAAAGATGGAATTCACTTCTAATTTTCTATTTGGAGGGCTCTTTCTCACTGTCTCTTGGGTTACTAGTCCCAGGGGTAGCCAGTCACCATGTTGTAAGGCTGCTCAGCAGAGGGACTCATGTGCATGAGCCTTGATGCAAATCTACCAAGGCCTGCCGAAAGCCACAGGGCTGAGCTTCAGACAGACCCTGCTCGCCTCAGCTGTGAGATACCTGCAGCCCTGGCAGACACCTTGATAGCAGCCATGTGAGAGATCTTGAGCTAGAGGCCATCAGCTTGGCTGGGCCCAGCTGCTGCTGCTGCTAAGTCACTTCAGTCGTGTCCGACTCTGTGTGACCCCATAGACGGCAGCCCACCAGGCTCCCCCATCCCTGGGATTCTCCAGGCAAGAACACTGGAGTGGGTTGCCATTTCCTTCTCCAGTGCATGAAAGAGAAAAGTGAAAGTGAAGTCGCTCAGTCTGTCCGACTGTTAGCGACCCCATGAACTGCAGCCCACCAGGCTACTCCATCCATTGGATTTTCCAGGCAAGAGTACTGGGGTGGGGTGCCATTGCCTTCCCCGGCTGGGCCCAGACCCCTGCCCAAAAAAGCTACAAGATAGTAAAGAGCCACTACGTTTTGAGGTCCCTTACTACACAGCAATCAGTTCAGTTCAGTTCAGTTCACTTGCTCAGTTGTGTCTGACTCTTTGTGATCCCAAGAACCACAGCGCACCAGGCCTCTCTGTCCAACTGCCGGAGTCCACCCAAACCCATGTCCATTGAGTCAGTGATACCATCCAACCGTCTCATTCTCTGTTGTTCCCTTCTTTTCCTGCCTTCAATCCTTCCCAGAATCAGGGTCTTTTCCAATGAGTCAGCTCTTCACATCAGGTGGCCAAAGTATTAGAGTTTCAGCTTCAACTAGGCTACTCCATCCATTGGATTTTCCAGGCAAGAGTACTGGGGTGGGGTGCCATTGCCTTGCTGGTGGAATGTAAATTGGTGCAGCCACTATGGAGAACAGTATGGAGGTTCCTTGAAAAACTAAAAATAGAGTTACCATATGGATTTTATTCTTCAGTTTGTTAATGTGGTGTATCACATTGATTTATTTGTGTATATTAAGACATCTTTGCATTTTTAGTATAAATCCCACTTGATCATGATATATGATACTTTTAGTGTATTGCTGGATTCAGTTTGCTAGGATTTTGTTCAGGAGTTTTTGCATCTATGTTCATCAGTGATATTGGCCTGTAATTGTGTGTGTGTGTGTGTGTGTGATATCTTTGTTTGGTTTTAGTATCAGGATCATGGTCACTTCATAGAATGAGTTGTGAAGCATTCTTTCCTCTGCACATTTTTTGAAATAGTTTTTGAAGTAGAACTCTATAATGTTTGGTATAATTCATCTATGAAGCCACCTGGTCACTGACTTTTGTTGGGAGGTTTTTGTTTTTGTTTTTAACTGCTGATTCAGTTTTATTATTGATGCTTGTTTGGTTCATATTTTCTGTTTTCTTGCTGATTCAGTCTTTGGAGACAGTACATTTCTAGGAATGTATGCATTTCTTTTAGGTTGTCCATTGACATGTAATTGTAATAGTCTCTTATGATTCTTTGCATTTCTATGAGTCAGTTGTAGCATCTCTTTTTGACTTGTGCCTACTCCCTTTTATTCTCGATGAGTCTGGCTAAAAGCTTATCAATTATGTTTATCTTTTCAAAAAACCAGGTTCTAGTTTAATTGATCTTTTCTGTGTGTGTGTTTCTCTTTTTAGACAGTATTTATTTCTGCTCTGATAGTTATTACTTCTTTTTTGCTGACTCTGCATTTGTTATTGTTATTTTCTTTTTTCCTTTATCTGTGCAGTTAGATTGATTTTTTTTTTCTTATTTCCTGGGGTAGGCTTGTATCAGCATAACTTCCCACTTAGAACTGCATCTGCTGTATTTTATAGATATTTGATAATTTTGTTTCCAATTTTATTTGTCTCCAATTATTTTTATATTTTCTTTTTGATTTCTTCAATGATCCATTCATTGGTTGTTTAGTAGAATATTATTCAGCTTCCATGTGCTGCTTTTTTTTTTTTTCCTGCAGTTTTTTCATATAATGGATTTCTGGTTTCATAATGTCATGGTTGGAGAAGATATTTGAAATGCTTTCAGTCTTCTTAAATTCATATCTGAGGGATGACCTTGTGGTTATTCTTTGTTGTAGTTTTTTTTCCCCATCACTTTAAATATATTGTGCCACTCCTTTCTGGCTTGCAAATTTTGTGTTGAAAAGTCAAACTGAAAGTTCCCATGTTTTCATCTCACTTTGCCTAATTCTCTGTGCTTATTTGTGTATATATTAGTTAGGTTGGATACATTTCCCAGTCTTGTTAGTTAGAATTAGTTTTATGTAGGAAGTGTTTTGTGGGGCCAGCAGCACAGTCTCCCCTACTCACCACAAATCTATGTTCTAGGGTTGGCCCCTATGTGGCCTGAGTGGGCCCTTCTGTTGGGACTGAGTCAACTACTGTGGTGTGAAGTTAAGAAGAGCTGTAAAATAAATAAATTTATATTAAAAAAAAGAAGAACTGTTCCCTGACTTGGCTGGTTCCTGCCCATGGCCTGTGGGACCATGTCCCGGCAGATCTGGATTCGGGTCTGGGTGAACTGGCTACTGGAACCACGGGCAAGTGCAGCGGTCACTGCACCCTGGTCACCTTCTGCTGCCTGCAGCTGTCTCTCCCATCAGGAAGCTGCCATAAACCTCTTATCCTTATCAATCAGAGGGTAGACAGAATGAAAACCACAATCACAGAAAACTAATCAATCTGATCACATGGACAACAGTCTTGTATAACTCAGCCTTGTGAAACTATGAGCCATGCTGTGTAGGGTCCCCGAGATGGACGGGTCATGGTGGAGAGTTCTGACAAAATGTGGTCCACTGGACAAGGGAATGGCAAACCACTNGAAAACCACAATCACAGAAAACTAATCAATCTGATCACATGGACAACAGTCTTGAATAACTCAGCCTTGTGAAACTATGAGCCATGCTGTGTAGGGTCCCCGAGATGGACGGGTCATGGTGGAGAGTTCTGACAAAATGTGGTCCACTGGACAAGGGAATGGCAAACCACTTCAGTATTCTTGCCTCAAGAACTCCATGAACAGTATAAAAAGGCAAAAAGATAGAACACTGAAAGATGAACTTCCCAGGTTGGTAGGTGCCCAATATGCTACTAGAGAAGAGTGGAGAAATAACTCTAGAAAGAATGATGAGATGGAGCCAAAGTGAAAACAACGCCCAGTTGTGGATGTGACTGGTAATGGAAGTGAAGTCTGATGCTGTAAACAGCAAAATGCATAGGAACCTGGAATGTTAGGTCCATGAATCAAGGTAAATTAGAAGTGGTCATACAGGAGATGGCAAGAGTGAATGTTGACATTTTAGGAATCAGTGAACTAAAATGGACTGGAATAGGAGAATTTAATTCAGATGACCATTATATCTACTACCGTGGACAAGAATCCCTTAGAAGAAATAGAGTAGCCCTCATAGCCAGCAAAAGAGTCCGAAATGCAGTACTTGGATGCAACCTCAAAAATGACAGAATGATCTCTCTTTGTTTCCAAGGCAAACCATTCAGTATCAAAATAATCCAAGTTTATGCCCCAACCAAAAATGCTGAAGAAACTGAGGTTGAATGGTTCTATGAAGACCTACAAGACCTTCTAGAAATAATATACAAAAAACATGTCCTTTTTATCATAGGGAACTGTAATGCAAAAGTAGGAAGTCAAGAGATACCTTAAGTAAATGGCAAATTTGGCCTTGGAGTACAAAACGAAGCAGGGCAAAGTTTAATAGAGTTTTGCCAAGAGAATGTACTGATCATAGCAAACACCCTCTTCCAAAAACACAAGTGAAGACTATACATGGACATCACCAGATGGTTTCAATGTCAAAATCAGCTGGATTATATTATTTGTAGCTGAAGATGGAGAATCTCTGCAGATGGAGAATCTACAGCCAGCAAAAAACAAGACCGGAAGCTGACTGTCGCTCAGATCATAAACTCCTTATTGCCAAATTCAGACTTAGATTTGACTTACTTGAAGAAAGTAGGGAAAACCATTAGACCATTCAGGTATGACCTAAATCAAATCATTTGTGATTATACAGTGGAAGTGACAAATAGATCCAAGGGATTAGATCTGATAGACAGAGTGCCTGAAGAATTATGGACAGAGGTTTGTGACACTGTACAGGAGGCAGTGATCAAGACCATCCCCCAGAAAAAGAAATGCAAAAAGGCAAAATGGTTGTCTGAAGAGCACTTACAAATAGCTGAGAAAAGAAGAGAAGAGAAAGGCAAAGGAGAAAAGGAAAGATATAAGCATCTGAACGCAGAGTTCCAAAGAATAGCAAGGAGAGATAAGAAAGCCTTCCTCAGTGATCAGTGCAAAAAATAGAGGAAAGCAATAGAATGGTAAAGGCTAGATATCTCTTCAAGAAAATTCAAGATACCAAGGGAATCATGCAAAGATGGGCACAGTAAGGGACAGAACTGTTATGGAACTAAAAGAAGCAGAAGATATTAAGAAGAGATGACAAGAATACACTGAAGAACTATACAAAAAAGATCTTCATGACCCAGATAACCACGATGGTGTGATCAGTAGACTAGATCTGGACATCCTGGAATGCAAAGTCAAGTGGGCCTTAGGAAGCATCACTACGAACAAAGCTAGTGAAGGTGATGGAATTCCAGTTGAGCTATTTCAAATCCTAAAAGATGATGCTGTTAAAGTGCTGCACTCAATATGCCAACAAATTTGGAAAACTCAGAAGGGGCCACATGACTGGAAAAGTCAGTTTTCATTCCAATCCCAAAGAAAGGCAATGCCAAAGAATGTTCTATACAAACTACCACACATACATGAACTGAGAACTTCCATATGTTCAAGTTGGATTTAGAAAAAGCAAAGGAACCAGAGATCAAATTGCCAACATCAATTAGATCATAGAAAGAACAAGAGAATTCCAGGAAAAAACTTCTGCTTTATTGACAATGCCAAAGCGTTTGTGTAGATCACAAGAAACTGTGAAAAATTCTTCAAGAGATGGAATTCCAGACCACCTTACCTGCCATCTGAGAAACCTGTATGCACGTCAAGAAGCAACAGTTAGAACCTGACATAGAGCAACAGACTGGTTCCAAATTGGGAAAGGAGTACATAAAGGCTGTATATTGTCACCCTGCTTGTTTAACTTATATGCAGAGTACATCATGAGAAACGCTGGACTNCACTGAAGAACTATACAAAAAAGATCTTCATGACCCAGATAACCACGATGGTGTGATCAGTAGACTAGATCTGGACATCCTGGAATGCAAAGTCAAGTGGGCCTTAGGAAGCATCACTACGAACAAAGCTAGTGAAGGTGATGGAATTCCAGTTGAGCTATTTCAAATCCTAAAAGATGATGCTGTTAAAGTGCTGCACTCAATATGCCAACAAATTTGGAAAACTCAGAAGGGGCCACATGACTGGAAAAGTCAGTTTTCATTCCAATCCCAAAGAAAGGCAATGCCAAAGAATGTTCTATACAAACTACCACACATACATGAACTGAGAACTTCCATATGTTCAAGTTGGATTTAGAAAAAGCAAAGGAACCAGAGATCAAATTGCCAACATCAATTAGATCATAGAAAGAACAAGAGAATTCCAGGAAAAAACTTCTGCTTTATTGACAATGCCAAAGCGTTTGTGTAGATCACAAGAAACTGTGAAAAATTCTTCAAGAGATGGAATTCCAGACCACCTTACCTGCCATCTGAGAAACCTGTATGCACGTCAAGAAGCAACAGTTAGAACCTGACATAGAGCAACAGACTGGTTCCAAATTGGGAAAGGAGTACATAAAGGCTGTATATTGTCACCCTGCTTGTTTAACTTATATGCAGAGTACATCATGAGAAACGCTGGACTGAGTGAAGCACAAGCTGGAATCAAGATTGTCCAGAGAAATATCAATTAACCTCAGATACGCAGGTGACACCACCCTTATGGAGGAAAAGTGAAGAAGAACCAAAGAGTGTATTGATGGAAAAGGAGAGTGAAAAAGCTGTGTTAAACTCGGCATTCAAAAAACAAAGGTCATGGCATCTGGTCCCATCACTTCATGGCAAATAGATTGGGAAACAGTGGAAACAGTGGCAGACTCTATTTTCTTGGGCTCCAAAATCACGGCCAATGGTGACCACAGGCATGAAATTAAAAGATGTTTGCTTCTTGGAAGAAAAGCTATGACCAACCTAGACAGCATATTAAAAAGCAGAGACATTATTTTGCCAACAAAGGTCTGTCTAGTCAAAGCATGGTTTTTCCAGTAGTCATGAGTGGATGTGGAGGTTGGACTATAAAGAAAGCTGAACGCCAAAGAATTGATGCTTTTGAACTGTGGTGTTGGAGAAGACTCTCGAGAGTCCCGTGGACTGCAAGGAGATCAAAGCAGTCAATCCTAAAGGAAATCAGTCCTGAATATTCTTTGGAAGGACTGATGCTGAAGCTGAAACTCCAATACTTTGGCCACCTGATGCAAAGAACTCACTCACTGGAAAAGACCCTGATGCTGGGAAAGATTGAAGGCAGAAGGAGAAGGGGATGACAGAGTATGAGATGGTTGGATGGCATCACTGACTTGGTGGACATGAGTTTGAGCAAACACTGGGAGTTTGTGATGGACAGGGAAGCCTGGCATGCTACAGTCCATGGGGTCGCAAAGAATAGGACATGACTGAGTGACTGAACTGAACTGACTCCAGGGCCTAGGAGTTCTGAGCTGGTGCTCTCCTGCTGGTGGGTGGTGTTGAGTCCTGACACCCACTTTCCTCCTCCACATCAGTGCCTCGTTGTGGATTCCAAGGGGTCTTGTTGCTACTTCTGGCCCACTAGTGGGCATAGTGGAAGGAACTGATGCAGAATTCGGGTCTTTTCCTCCTTGTGGAGAACTTCTGCAATTTTGAAACATGCTGGAACATAGGACCCTTTGCTTCAGAGCTGCTATGCTTGTACTTGGACAGATGTCTCCTTGTGCAACAAAATACAAAGAAACTGTAAGGGACTAAAAATAACTGCATACATTTGCAGTTATGGCAAATTCTGGATTGAAGATACATAAAGACCAGAAAAAGTGAACTGCCACTTCTGCGAGCAAATCAGTGTGTCGGGAGCAAAATGTTACTAGGCATGTCCCCTGCACCTAGAGCCACAAAAGGGTGGCATACCCCCTAAGCCACACCTCAGGCCCAACCCCTAGACACATCTCTGCTCTCAACCCCATCCAACGGACTAGCTCATCTGCCCGTTAGGGAGTGAGCTAACAAGGGAACCTGCTACTTGCTCTTGTAGAGGCCTTCCTGCAGTAGAAGCCCCAATAAAAATCTTTCCTGAATTTCTTGTCTGGGCTCTAATCAGTTTCCACTGATTAAGGAGGCCAAGCGGGGAAGGCAATGGCACCCCACCCCAGTACTCTTGCCTGGAAAATCCAATGGATGGAGTAGCCTGGTGGGCTGCAGTCCATGGGGTCGCTAACAGTCGGACAGACTGAGCGACTTCACTTTCACTTTTCTCTTACATGCATTGGAGAAGGAAATGGCAACCCACTCCAGTGTTCTTTCCTGGAGAATCCCAGGGATGGGGGAGCCTGGTGGGCTGCCATCTATGGGGTCACACAGAGTCGGACACGACTGAAGTGACTTAGCAGCAGTAGCAGCAGCAAGGAGGCCAAGAACCCTGGCCAGTAACAAATTAACTGTTCTTCCATTTGTGGGTGACCTGTCTAGGGAACAGGTCTTGTTTGGTCCACATATCCACTCCTCCTACTCTTCTCATTGTGGGTTTATATTGAATTGTAGAAGGTCTTTTCTGCTGGTCTTCAGGTTATTCTCACCTACAGCTCCTCTGTAAATAGTTGTAATTTTGGTGCTCCAGGGAGAGGGCATGAACTCGGGGTCTTTCTATTCCACCATCTTGGCCACTTGTCCAAAGTTAGTTCTTAAACAACAACTCTGTTACAAAATTGTTTGGAAAATTGCTGACACATCTGCTTTTTAACATAATTATGTCATTTTAGTATTAGGGCTTGTATACTCAAATTATATCTTTTTATCCTTAATTAATAGTCTCTTTGAAAAAAATATTATGTAGTTTATGTTGAATCTTCAGTGTTTTGAAATGGAATTAGAAAGTTTTTGTATGTTTAAAAGACTCCACAACTGTTTAGAAAACTATGAGGCTACAGAAATTACAGAACACTGCAGTGTATTATGAAGATTGGTAAGACTGAGAGGTTACAAAACTGAGCACATGATGCAAGAGGTCTGAGATGAGAAATATTCACTCATTCATATTATCCATGATGATCAGGGTATTAAAGTTGAAGTAAGGAGACATTCTGGGTTTTAAGAAATACATCTGCTAACTATTAAGGAAGGTAGAATTGAGAAACAGGCCACGTTACATTGTTACCTATATAACTCTTTTTCTAGATCACCATAGCTATGGCCTTGGCTGTGCATCCAGAATCTACAAACAGGAATTAGTACTTTCTTTTCATTAGGGTAAAAAAAAAGGTAAACTTAAGTAGATGATATCTGCTAGAATACTTAACATATGGTTTTGCTGCACAGATCTCCCTTTTGACAGAAAAGGAACATTTCTAGAAGGAGCCAGGGCTTATGGAATCTGGTCACCATTGTTTTAGTCAATGTCAACAAGTCTGATTATTCAGTCTTATGAACCAAAATGCTTGATTTTTTGAATGTAAAGTAGGTATGTGGAAGTTTGTGAAGTTTAAAAAATTGAGTCACTGACTACCATTCTTGTATTTTTAATAAGCAAATTTAAATGAATGGTAATGAAAATGACTGAATAATTTAGAGGGGAAAAAAAAAACAGTTATCACTTATTTGTTAAAATAGTTCCTGTGGGAAAACTTCCTAGAATGGTTATGTAAATATGCCTTTGTGTCTGATTCAATCTAAGTTTCTTAATTACTTTTTATATAATATTTTTATGATTCTGAACTTTTAGTTAGTCAATAGGTTTAGCTTTTCTCATATGTATTTTGGTTATGTTTTCTCTTTCTGGCTTATCAGTAGTCTATGATTTTTAAAATAGTATGAATAGGAGCCTTGACCAACACTTTTTCATGGTTATACCTGTTTCACATATTTTAATTCTGGAGCAGATTTCATTCTCAAACTTTTTTAGTGTCCTGAACTGAAATAGATTTAAAAAGTCATAAGTCATTCATTACATGATAAGTGATATGTCTTTTTTGTCACCATCCCGAATGGGGAAATAACATGTCCTATATTTTTACTGGTAATTCAACTGAGTGGACCCTTTTTCAAAATAATTTCTTTATCAAATTTTATTCAAGATACATAGGTGTTAAATAGGAAAAAATGTTGTAATATAAAGGAACAGCTGGCATAGAGAGATCTAAACTGATTTCTTTTTCCTGTCAAGGTATATGAAATTCTATATTTTTTCCCTATTTTGTAATCTTAGGTAGATTATATTTTGTCCAAAACAGACTAGTTATATATTGTCCTTTGGACAAACTCAATTAATATTTGCTTTTTGGAAACGCTAATATACTGATAACATTGAGGCACCACTGTCTCCTCACATTTAAAATGCTTACTTTCTTATTAAAGAAACTGTCCAGTCTTAACTAAAAAAAATTGACAAGTAAAATAGAAAAATATTTAAGTTTTAATTGTAGTTTAGACCAAGAGACCTAGTTTGATTCTATTAGAATATTCAAAGTTTTTGAGACCCAGATCATTCTTTCTGTCATTTTTCTAAATCTATATACATAAAATCATCACAACTTAATTACATCAAGTGAACTATGTTCTGATATGTATCATGGTAAAAAGTATGTATGAATCCCTGCATTTTAGCTATTTGTGATATTTGAGTTATTTTATATCTTGCTCTGCATGTTTTTGTTCAGCATATTAACAGATAAAATTTGAATGCTTTGACCAAGAATCTGAACTTTTGGAGGTCAGAGAGTTTAACGATAAAGGTAATATATTAGGAAAAAAGCTGTTTTCTGTGCTTAATGAAATGAATTTTAGAAATATCATGTACTTAACAATCACTTCTAGATAGGTTTACAAAGATAAAAATTACTACAAATCATGATTGTTAAATCAAACTGTTTTACAGTGCTGATAAAGTTTAAGAAAATAGGAAGATAGTTTAGTATAGCATGGATATGAAACTCTGTATGTAAGTCTTTTGTTAAGAAACTATCTTATGTTTTCTGTGATAAATTTAAAATTCCTTAATCAGGTAAATAACTCAGATGAACTCAGTTTAATGACCTATTTCGTATTTAGTGTGTATTTTAAAAGTTACTAGATGAAGAAGCTAAGATCCAGAGAGGCTCCATGGTTTCTTTTTTTGGGGGGGGTTAGGGGTCAATATCATAATATTTGTTTGTTGTAGGACCAGAACCAAAGTGGAACTTTGGGTATTCCAACTGCTATGTTCTCACTTCAAACTAGACTATACTATTTTAATGTATATAAACTTTTTATCCCCTATCCCTAAAGATGCCTGTATTCCTTATCCTAGATACTTTTAAGTATGTTAGTTTACATGGCAAAGGGAAATTAAGGTTGAAGATGGAATTAAGGTTGTTAGTCAATTAAATTTCCATCCAGGAAAATAACTGGATTACCCAGGTGTCCCAATGTAATTGTGAGGTGGAGAGTAGCCCAAATTACCCAGGTGTTCCTAATGTCGTTAGGAGGCTCCTAAACTGTGGAAGAGGGAGGGGGAAGAGCAGAGTCAGAGTAATGGCCTGGCAGAAAGCTATAGCTGGCCTTTGTTGTCCTTGAATGTGGACCAAGATGGCTATGAGTCCAAGAACGTAAGCAAATTCTAGAAAGGTAAAAAGCCTAGACAGATTCTTCCCAGAGCCTCAGAAAGAACGCGACCTTTCAGAAATCTTGATTTTAGTTCAGTGAAGCCTGTTTCAGACCTGTGACGTCCGGAAAGGTTAGTAAGATGCTAAGTCCTGTTTGTGGCCGCTAAATTTATAGTGCCTTGTTATTGTAGTACTTGGAAACCAATACGAGTTAGAAATGGAAATATGATGTAAATTGTAAATTGAATGATTTCTACACCTAAGGAATCTCGTTAAAGGAAAATTAAGAATAAAAAGGCTCTATGTGGATTCTTTCTCTGTTTTAGGGTTCACAAATAAGTTTGTTTTCTTTCCCAGTTCTTTCAGCTCAGTGTGCATAATTCAGTGGGTAGATATTTGTCTACAGTTGGAGAAACATACATTTGTTTTGTTGTCTTTTTAAGGTTTCTTTTAGAACCTGTATGGCCTACTTTGTTTAAAAACAAGTTTTCTACTCTATCAATTTATGGTTGTGCCTTAAGAACTTTATTATTTGTCTTTCAAAAAAAAAAAACCCTGCAAAATGGGAGTAATGCTACTCATATCATAGATAAGGTTAGGATTTTCTTTTTGAAGACAATGCGGTAGAAAAATTCACTTGCATTTTTAATTTTTACAATAGAGAGATGTCGTATATAAAAAAGTCCTGATGCTTTGATCTTATTCTTTGACAAACAGGTTTACTAAAACTACCTTGTTTTCTTTATTTTTGTTCAGACACTTAAATTTGCTTTATTGGGGATTATTTGGGTCCACTGCTATTTTCATGACAGCTTAAGAACTGTAGCAGTGACCTGATTCAACTGCGGTTATAATAGCTTCCACCCTTTGTTTCCTGGGTCCCTTTTAGCAGTCATGGTGAAAGCAGTTTCATAAAGACTGGGCATATTTGATTTCTTGGAAAGATTCCTGGGAACATTGTCACATGAACTTTACCAAAGTCTGTATCTGGTACTCAAAGATTTTATTGAGATTCAGGCAGCAGGGTGGGTAATTTGGCACAGCTGGAAAACAGGCCAACTTCCCACAACAATATGTCCTCTAGTTGTTAGCCCTTCATAGTGGCTGGTTCGTTTTCTTGTAGGAGTTACACCAAATGGTGTCACTACAGTAAGGATGTACCTCAGAGGTGCTTTGTAATTGTGACTTTAATCTTTAAAATAACATGATATACAACTTTTCAAATTGAAACTTAATTTTAGTCAAACTAGACCCTTGCCTTCCTTTTATGTCTGTCATCAGGATTAGAAACCTTAAAAACTATAAAGACTCATTACTCTCATGTTAACTGATAGATTTCCAATTGGTAGATTAAATTCCAGCGAGTTAATGCCTGGACTTATAACCTTATTTATGTAACAAAAATACTAAATTTGTTAATTTCTAGGGAGAGCCTCTGTAGAACATGTTAACAATAACTTCCTTTATTTGGATGGCTTTCATTGGTTATGCAAGGATATGCTGAACAATTTTATTTAATGCAGGTGTTGTATAAGGAAGCATTTGGCTGATATTTGTCCCTGGTTCCTGGAATTTCCCAAGCAATAGGAGTACCTTTGTTGTTAAGGTGGACATCTGGGACCACACCTGAGTTTATGTTAACAAGATGACTCATCATGGGCCCTAGATAGTTTCATCGTGGGGGATGACCATGCTGAGAAGGCCATCCTGGTGACTAGATGAGTGACTTTGAACCACACAATATAGACCTGACATCCTGACCTTAGAAGGAAAGGGGAACTGGGGATAGAGTTCAGTTACAACAGCCAATGATTCAATCAACCATGTCTCCATGATGAAATTGCAATAAAATTCTGGATGTCTGAAGCTTGGATGAGCTTACTTGTTGGTGATATCAATGTGTCAAGAGGGTAATGTGTCCTGAGGATGCAGAAGCTTTGCATCTGGGACCCTCCCAGACCTCCCCTATGCATCTTTTTCTTTGGCTGGCTCTTATTTATATATTTTAATAACAAAACTATAATCATATGTTTTCCTGAGTACTGTGAGTCATCTCAGCCAAGTATTGAGCCTGAGGGGGTAGTGGGAACCCCAGAAGTTGTATACAACTGGTCAGAAGTATTGGTAACCTGGGGACCCCAGAGATGGTAGCTCTGTTTTAAATGGGGAGAGTCTTGTGAAGGACTGTGCCCTTAACTTGTGAAGTTTAAGTTAACTCCAGGAAATTTATGTCATAATTGCGTTATAGCCAATTAGAACTTGATACCTAGAAATATGTATCAATTTATGTATATCTGCATCATAGAGTTAATTTTGCTGTTTAATTTAGAACTTTGATTTTTTTATCCTCATACATAATATACTGAACTAACAATGCTTTAAAATAATTTTCAATACATTTTAAATAGTTGTTTTTTAGTGAAAAGTCATGTAGGAAGGATTTCTTCTAGTCTTCTGATGAAACTAAAATGGTTTATTCTTTGATTATTCAAATACTTGCTTCCATTTACAACAAAATTTGACAAAGAATGCTGAGGTGGTTGCTTGATAATCCTAATAAAGTACTGATACACATAATGTTGCTAGGTTAAGGTATGCCATTTACCTAATCATATCCTAAATAATTTCTGTATCCTGGACTCAGGGACTATTGTGATGACAGAATTGTTCTTTGATTATCATCCAAATGTCTGCTACCATTCATTATAATTGTTAGAATTAAACACTAAAAACTTGCTTGACGTTCTTTTAAATTGAAACAAAATGGTCATGATACAGATACTAATGTTACCTTTAATAATGATGAGGAAATTGAGGCATAAAAACTTTATGTAAATTATGAAGGTTACAGAAGTAGTGGGTGGCAGAGCCAGTAATCAACCCCAGTCCACCTTGCTGTGTCCTTGACCACTGAACATTTCATTGGCTGGCCGTGTTTACATCTTACTTTTATAAAGTGATGATAATTTTCAGACTCTGTTGCAATTAAAATATAATTGGATACATTGGATTCAGTGTCAATGATTCATTTTCAGTTCATAGAGCATCTGTCATGTGTCACACACTGAGCAGGTACTGGGGATACAGCCCAAAATTAACAGAATTATTTTACTTTACTTCAGGGCAGACTGTGTGCATCAGATATTCCTGTCAGACCTAACCTTTCCCAATACACTCACTCATGGGGAAAATTCTAGACTTGGTTTACTGTGTACCTTTTGTGTCTGTGACGAGAATCCAGGAAGAGATAAAAGGAGATAAGGGAAGCAGAGTCAATTCAGACTAGAAAAAATGTAATAGAAGAACTGCGTAAAACTGATCACTTTACTTGTTCACATTTTCACATCCTATTTTTTAGTCCTTTGCAGTTAGAAATATCAATCAATCTATTTAAATTTCAGTGGGATTTTACAGTTCTGAGGTTGTGTTACCAGAACATTCTCATATTTAAGATTCCTTTGACCTTACATATTTCTTTATTTCTATTCATTTTTTTCCTTCTCTTGGCCATTTGAGGCCCCAAATTCTGGCTCTCCCACTACCCCAAATTCCTTGACTTTTGACTTTCCTTCTCTCCCTCTCTCTCTGTGTCACACACACACACACACACAATTAAGGAAAAGCTGATTTTTCACATAGGATAAAATATAAAACTGCTTCAAATGTAAACTGTTTTTGAGCTTCCACAGGACTCAGTGTCAAATTTAAGTCACGAGAAGACTTGAACATAAAAATCTATAAAATATTTAGGTAAATCATATTATAGATTAATGTTTGGTACAATATAATGTATATTCTTAAATTTTGTGCCTTCATTCTCCCTCTCTCTCTGTGTCACACACACACACACACACAATTAAGGAAAAGCTGATTTTTCACATAGGATAAAATATAAAACTGCTTCAAATGTAAACTGTTTTTGAGCTTCCACAGGACTCAGTGTCAAATTTAAGTCACGAGAAGACTTGAACATAAAAATCTATAAAATATTTAGGTAAATCATATTATAGATTAATGTTTGGTACAATATAATGTATATTCTTAAATTTTGTGCCTTCATGAAATTCTGGGTTCTTTTTAATCTAAATGTAGTACTATGTATGTTATAGTAATTATTTCACTTTATATTATATATATTTCATCAATGGGCATATTATATTTTAAATCATTTAGAATTTGTGCAGTTGCTCTAATTGGTCCATCAAACTGGGGATTCAAAAAAAGTAATTTTATGCCATTTGTTTCAAGAAATTGTTAAGATACTTTGAAATTATTTACCTGGGTTCTCTACATGGTAACTGAAGTGTATAATTGAGATAGCTATATGAATTACTTCAGAAAGTATATTTTAATCAACTGTATATATTTTTATTTGATTTTGTAACTATTTGGCCTAATAATTTGGGTAATATTTTAACTTTTTAGTAGTCCTATACGCATAAGCATGCCAACATACTTTTTATAACATTTTTTATATCATGTGAGTTCCCATTTAAGGATTATTATTAAAATAAATGAAAATAATATTATTTAAAAATAAAGCTATGTTTGGGAGTTCGTGTAAAAAAAATAAATAAATACAAAAAATAAAAAAAAATAATAATAAAAAAAAAATAAAGGCAATGTAACGTACTTTAAGAATATTTAATTTAACAAAATTAATTTTACCTCAAAGCCAAAAGATAAATCTGTTGTGCTCTAGCAGTAGTTCATTTAAACTCCCTTTTCAAAGTGTTCATTAACAAAAAAAGAAACTTAGGAGAGGATTAAAGGAAGATGTATCAGTTGTTTCAATTCCCTTCAATCTTCCTCTCAGGTCAATAAAATACAGGTAGGTATATGTGCTGGGGGAGGCCTGCCAGGCAGTTTGATGGAACTTGGAAACTTTGCTCACTACTGAATATCTGTGAAGAAACACATTGGTTTCTTTTGGGCAATGTACTATCTAAATGCTTAGTACTAAGTATTAAGTAATATACTATCTACATGGTAGTCAGAAAAGTGTTCATTATTTATTTTTTCATTATATTATATGTTTATACATTGTTTACTTTTGCCTTGATGCATTATATCACATAAGAAAGAAAGCAAAAGCGTAATTTTAATGAGGGAATAAAACAAAAAATAGACAAATAATAGCTGTTCATGGTGACTGGTGAAAACATTATAAACATAGCAATTTGTTTTTACGTGTTCAATACAATTTTAGGCAGTGGTTTCAAAAATTAGATAAAGCTATATACAAATTTATATGAAAGAATGAATGTCCTGGAACAATCAAGAAAGATATTAGAAGTATATTAAGTGGATATTGGCTTTGCCTGATACTGAAACTTGCTACTATATCATTGTAATCAAAATGGCATGGCATTGGCACAAGAGTAGAAAAGCAGATTAGTTTAACACAGTAGGAATTCAGACATAAAATCAAGGCATAAGAGACTTAAAATAACAGATAAAATGATAGTACATTTTAGTGGAAAAATAAGTTATTTCATGAGAGATGCTTGTTTCTCTCTCTGACAAAGACTTTAACAAAGCTGAGGTTTCAGAAGATCAAAGGTAAAAACCTAATAGTAAAACAGTAAACTGTTAGCCCAATGTAGAAAAAGTCTTTCAAAAGAAGAGAGAAAAATAAGAAAAGATAAATATATTTGAGAATTGAAGAATGAAAAATTTGAGTGTTAAGATTATACCAAAGTCATAAGGAAGACTGCTACTGCTAAGTTGCTTCAGTCGTGTCCGACTCTGTGCGACCCCATAGATGGCAGCCCACCAGGCTCCCCCGTCCCTGGGATTCTCCAGGCAAGAACAGTGGAGTGGTTGCCATTTCCTTCTCCAGTGCATGAAAGTGAAAAGTGAAAGTGAAGTCACTCAGTCGTGTCTGTCTCTTCGCGACCCCATGGACTGCAGGCTACAGGCTCCTCCGTCCATGGGATTTTCCAGGCAAGAGTACTGGAGTGGGGTGCCATTGCCTTCTCCGAAAAGGAAGACTATTGACTAGGAAAAATTACATTGTCTATGACAGTTTGGTCAGTATTTCCAATATGCCAATGACTTATAAATTAAAAAGATAAAAATCATAGTTGAAAAAAATGGGTATAGAAAATGTCTATGCAGGGAATTCTATCTGCATGGAATTATCCCCAAAATTATTCACCATATTGGAACTCACATCACTATTTATGGTGTTGAATTTATTAAGATAGCACATTTACATATAAATTTGTTTATGATTTAGCCTTTATTTAAGTATATTCAATGTACAGTTTAATATTGGTTTCAGGTGGACAACATGATGATTCTATAATTATTTACATTATGAAATCACCACCACAGTAAGTCTTACTATACTGCCTGTCACCATTATATAGTTAGAAAATGTCTTTTCTTTTCTTTTCCTCTTGTCATGAGGACTTTTACTCTCCCAGCAATTTTCAAATAGGTGATATGTATTGTGAAGTATAGTCACCATTTTGTGTACTACATCCTTATAAATTATTTATTTTATAACTAGAAGTTTGTACATTTTGATCTCTTATACTCATTTCATCAATAACTTCAGATATGCAGATGACACCACCATTATGGCAGGGCAGAAAGTGAAGAGGAACTAAAAAGCCTCTTGATGAAAGTGAAAGACAAGAGTGAAAAAGTTGACTTTTGGGCCTCAGGAAGAAGTCACAGGCAAAAGCTGGGGAAAGCCCTCATGTTTTATACTGTTTTATATACCTTTCGCTTTCTATATATCTTTTACTTTTTATATATCTTTCAGTATTATAAACAGTATGATCTTTTCTACTGGCTCAAGGTATAAATATCATCCCCTCTATATGTTTTTAAATTACTTGCTTCTTTGCTTACCTGAACTATTCACCTGGAATATAGTACTTTATTTATGAAGCCTACCACCTCAAAATTTTCCAAGAGCACTGGGGCCTATTTAGTTGAAAGGGATTTCATGCTTTGTACAGTGAAAGAAAGTAGAAGGTTGAGAAGAAGGAGGAAAAAGAAGAGAGAATAAGAATGGGATCTGTTGTTTCTTGGAACCTCAAGAGTGTTTCTTTTAAAGATTGGTCATAAGCATCTGTAGATGAGGCTTCCCTGCTGCCTTATCTCACTCTCTTTATCCTTTCTGAAGGCACAGCAGTGATCCACTTTGGGTACACGTTTGGAACTCCCTAGCTCATATTTCACTGCTCAGCTCTTGTGCCCCAAAGGCTACCAATGTGCCAGCCTAACATTCTCTCTTTCCTGACCCTAGCTCTTGAGTGCTACCCTGGTCCATTCTGACATGACCCTTCTATGTCCCATTTCTGTGAGTAGGGATTGCGAGTCTTGGATGATCCTTTCCCAAAGACCTGGTACTCTTTATTCAGATTGATCTGCTTCTCCATAATGACGGACTTTTCATGGCAGAGGTCTCAATAAAAGGTAGTCTTGACTGAGCCATGCAAGATTTTGTTAGACGTTTTGTCCTAGACAAAAAGAATCTATTCATCCTACTTTCATATAATGACAAATCAGACTTTTAGGAGACTCTTTTTTGAATAATGGTCTTCTCCAAGATGACTGGCCACCATACCTGGATATAAGAGAAGCTGGCATAATTCTCCATCTTTTTATTTTCCTTTTTTTCTTATTTTGGCTGTGCTGGCTTTTCGTTGTGACACACAGTTTTTCTCTAGTTGTGGCACATGGGCTCAGTTGCCCACAGCATGTAGGAACTTAGTTGCCCAGTCAAGGATCAAATCCACATCCCTTGCCTTGGAAGGTGGATTCTTAGCCACTGGACTACCAGAGAAGTACTGTCCAACATCTTTCTCACTTGGTATCCCCATCCTGTTATATAACTCATTGAAGCACCTGGAGCTATTTATGTCTATCTCAAAGATATAGAAACTGAGATTCAGGAAGCTTAATGATGTTCAAGGTCACACACTGATACATTTGATACCTCAACATAGTGTTGTTGGCTAAAAGACAGGGACCTCAGCAGGGCAGGGAATTATAAATCTTATTAACAGTAGTATTGAGTAACAGAGAATGTATGCTGGTTAGACAGTTTTGTATTAATGGAATTTTTAATGAATATGCATATGGATGTGTTTCTATAGAAATGTGGTTTTACAGTAGTAGAATATAAAAAGAGGATGGAAGATTTATTCTGGAAACATTCTCTAAACAAGAGCTTGCCCTTTATAGTGAAAGAATGAGAATTTATAATAACAAACCAGTGGACTTTTCTAGAGTCTTTGAAAGTTGGCATTCACAGACAGAAAGATTAAGAGGGAAAGAATCTCAGAGACTCTCTGGATTGTGAAACACTGAGTTTATGTGACATGTACTATCATTTTCCTTAACACTAGCAATAACAATTCTGTTCTCTGTATCTATGAGCTTGGTTTTTTTATTCCTTTATTTCTTTTGCTTTTTAAGATGTCAATATAGAATATTTGTATGTCTCTCTCTGACCTTTTTTTTCACTGAGCATAATGCCCTCCAGATCCATTCATGTTTTTGTAAATGGCAGCATTGCATTCATTTTTAATGGCTGAAAAGTATTTCATTATATGTACTTGCAGATTTCCCCAATGTGAAAGCAGATTTTTCCTGTTAAATACCTCATAAGCAGAAATAGCATAAGGTGAAGCAGTTACCTTTTTGCATAAAATTGAATATCCTCTTTGGATATTTTCCATATAACAAAAATAACTACTAATGTATGTTTTTTGTGAAAGTGAAGCTGTGAAAGCAAACTTCCTAAAAGTGAGGGTTACCTGGATCACATTGCCTTTATTCATTCATTTATCAATGAGTGGGTAAGCTGTTTTCCATATTTTGGCTATTGTCAGTTCAGTTGCTAGGTCGTGTCCAACTATTTGCGACCCCATGGACTGCGGCACGCCAGGCATCCCTGTCCATCACCAACTCTCAGAGCTTGCTCAAACTCAAGTCCATTGAGTCAGTGATGCCATCCAACCATCACATCTTCTGTCATCCCCTTCTCCTCCTGCCTTCAATCTTTCCGAGCATCAGGGTCTTTTCCAGTGAGTCAGTTCCTCACATTAGGTGACCAAACTATTGGAGTCTCAGCTTTAGCATCAGTCCTTCCAATGAATATTCAGGACTGATTTCCTTTAGGATGGACAGCTTTGATCTCCTTGCAGTCCAAGGGACCCTCAAGAGTCTTCTCCAACACCACAGTTCAAAAGCATCAGTTCTTCGGCACTCAGCTTTCTTTATAGTCCAACTCTTACATCCATTCATGACTACTGTAAAAACCATAGCTTTGACTAGATGATGTACCTTTGTCGGCAAGATAATGTCTCTGCTTTTTAATATATTGTCTAGGTTGGCTTAGATCTGTTAGACAGAATGCCTGAAGAACTACAGACAGGTTCATGATATTGTACTTGAGGGAGTGATCATCCCCAAGAAAAAGAAATGCAAAAAGGCAAAATGACTGTCTAAGGAGGCCTTACAATAGTGAGAAAAAAAGAGAAGTGAAAGGCAGAAAAGAAAAGGAAAGATATAAGCATCTGAATGCAGAGTTCCAAAGAATAGGAAGGAGAGGTAAGAAAGCCTTTCTCGGTGATCAGTGAAAAGAAATAGAGGAAAACAATAGAATGAGAATGACTAGAGATCACTTCAAGAAAATTCGAGATACCAAGGGAATGTTTCATGCAAAGATGGCCACAATAAAGGACAGAAATGTTATGGACCTAACAGAAGCAAAAGATATTAAGAGAAGGTGGCAAGAATACAAAGAAGAAGTATACAAAAGGATCTTCATGACCCGGATAACCATGATGGTGTGATCAGTAGACTAGAGCCAGATATCCTGGAATGTGAAGTCAAGTGGGCCTTAGGAAGCATCACTATGAACAAAGCTAGGGGAGGTGATGGAATTACAGTTGAACTATTTCAAATCCTAAAAGATGATGCTGTGAAGGTGCTGTACTCAATATGCCAGCTAATTTGGAAAACTCAGCAGTAGCCACAGGACTGGAAAAGATCCATTTTCATTCCAATCCCAAAGAAAGGCAATGCCAAAGAATGTTCAAACTACCGCACAATAGCACTCATTTCACTCGCTAGCAAAATAATGCTCAAAATTCTCCAAGCCCATCTTCAACAGTATATAAACTGAGAATTTCCAAATGTTCAAGCTCGATAAAGAAAGGCAGGGGAACCAGAGATCAAATTGCCAACATCGATTCGATCATAGAAAAAGCAAGAGGATTGGTGTTTATCCTTCTTTGAATGTTTGAGAAATCACCATTTCTATTGGCATTGAATTGTTGATAGTAATCTCTTCTGATCTTTTATACTTCTATGGTATCAGTTTTAATATCTGCTTCATTTTTTATTTTTTTATTTGAGCCCTCTCTTTCTCTTTGTGAGTTCAGCTAAATGTCACTTTGCTTATCTTTTTAAAGAGGTAGCTCTTAGTTTCACTGATCTTCTCTGTATCCATTTTAATCTTTGTTCATTTACTTACACTTTCTCTGATCTTTGTTATTTCCTGTCTTCTACTAACCTTTGGATTTTGTTTGCTCTTCTTTTTCTAGTTATTTGAGGTAAAATATTATACTGTTTACTTGAGACTTTTCTTGTTTCTTGAGGAAGGAATGTATGTAGTTCTATGTATTTCCCTCTTAGAAGTACTCTTGTTGTATCATATAGATTTTGGTATATTATATTTGCATTTGCTTTTGTTTGCAGATATCTTTTGATTTCTTCTCTGGTTTCTTCAGTGATTAATTTATTTTTCAGTAGCATGTTGTTTAGTCTCCATATATGTGTGAATTTTCCAGTTATGAGTGATTTCTAGCCTTGAATTTTTGTGGTTGGAAAAGATGCTTGATATGATTTCAATCTTAGATATATTGAAACTTATTTTTTTGCTTAACATATGATCAATCTGCATATGATATGCAGAGTACATTGTGAGAAATTCTGGACTGGATGAAGCACAAGCAAGAATCAAGATTGCCAGGAGAAATATCAATAACCTCAGTCATGCAGGTGACACCACCCTTATGGCAGAAAGTGAAGAGGAACTAAAGAGCCTCTTGATGAAAGTGAAAGAGAAAAGTGAAAAAGCTGGCTTAAAACTCAGTATTCAGAAAACTAAGATCATGGCATCCAGTCCCATCACTTCATGGCAAGTAGATGGCAAAACAATGAAAACAGTGAGAGACTTTATTTTGGGGGGCTCCAAAATCACTGCAGATGGTGACTGTAGCCATGAAATTAAAAGACACTTGCTCCTTGGAAGAAAAGCTATGACCAAGCTAGACAGCATATTAAAAAGCAGAGACATTACTCTGCCAACAAAGGTCCATCTAGTCAAAGCTATGGTTTTTCCAGTAGTCATGTATGGATGTGAGAGTTGAACTATAAAGAAAACTGAGCGCCAAAGAATTGATGCTTTTGAACTGTGGTGCTGGAGAAGACTCTTGAGAGTCCCTTGGATTGCAAGGATGAAATCGTTGGATGGCATCACTGACTCTATGGACATGAGTTTGAGTAAGCTCTAAGAGTTGGTGATGGACAGGGAAGCCTGCCATGCTGCAGTCCATGGGGTCACAAAGAGTCAGACCTGACTGAGTAACTGGACTGAACTGATGATTGATCTAAGAGAGTATTCCATGTTCACCTGAGAAAAATGTGTATTTTCTGTTACTTTTGGATAGAATCTGAATCTGAATCAATGAAAATGGAAGTCGCTCAGTCATGTCCGACTCTTTGTGACCCCATAGACTGTACAGTCCATGGAATTCTCCAGGCCAGAGTACTGGAGTGGGTAGCCTTTCCCTTCTCCTGGGGACCTTCCCAACCCAGGGACTGAACCAAAGTCTCCTACAATGCAGGAAGATTCTTTACCAGCTGAGCCACAAGTGAAGCCCAACAATACTGGAGTGGGTAGCCTATTCCTTCTCCAGCAGATCTTCCTGCCCCAGGAATTGAATTGGGGTCACCTGCATTGCAGGTGGTTTCTTTACCAACTGAGCTATGGATGGAATTCTTTGTATATATTAAGACTGTTGTGCTGTGCTTAGTGGCTCAGTTGTGTCTGACTCATTGTGACCCGATAGACTGTAGCCTGCCAGGCTTCTCTGTCTATGGGTTTTCTCCAGGTGAGAATACTGGATTGGGTTTCCATGTCCTTCTCCAGGAGTCTTCCCAACCCAGGGATCGAATGCAGGTCTCCTGCATTGCAGGCAGATTCTCTACCATCTGAGCCCCCAGGGAAGCCCATTAAGACTGGTAGATCTAACATTGTTTCCTTAGTGATTTTCTCTGGAAAAATCTCTGTTGTCAGTGGGTGTTAATGTTCCCTATTACTATATTGCTGTCTCGTTCTCTATTTAGGTTGTTTAATATTTCCTTTATATGTTTAGGTACTCCTGTGTTGGCAGCACACATATTTACAAATGTCATATCCTTTTGTTGCATTGACCTCTTGATCATTATATAATGCCCTTCTTTGTATTTTATTATTCTTTTTGTTTTAACCTCTATTTCATCTGATATAATTACAGTTACCATAGCTGCTTTCTTTTAGTTTTCATTTGTGTGAAACATCTTTTTCCATTCTTTTACTTTCAGTTTATGTGTATCCTTACATCTGAATTGAATTTCTTGTAGGCAGTTTATAGATGTCTTGTTTTTATTTTTATATTCAATGTATTTTTCTTGGAGAATTTAGTCCATTTAAATGTAATTATTGACACACCTGTAATTAAAAAAAAATGTTTTCTGGCTGTTTTTTAGTTGCTCTCTGTTCCTTTATCATTCTCTTGCTCTGTTCCTTGCAGTTTTATTACTTTCATAGGTGGTATGCTTAGATTCATTTCTCATTATCTTTTATGTGTCTACTATAGGCTTTTACTTTGTGGTTACCCTGAGTTTTACATATCATAACCTATATTTATACAACAATGTATTTTAAACTAGCAACAACTTATGGTTGACACATTCTAAAATACTGCAGTTTTACTTTTTACCTCCAATTCAGATTTTGATGTTACATTTATATTTTTTTGTCTGCTGTGTCCCTTATTATAGTTTTACATATAGTACTTTTGGCTTTTAATCTTCATACTTCACACTTTGAAGTTTTATAAATCATTAATCTACTACTTCTTCTATATATTTATCTTTACCAGTGAGATTTATACTTTCACACTAATTACTAATTAGTGCCCCTTTCAGTTTAAAAATATCCTTTAACAGTTTCTTGTAAGGCTATTTTAGCGATGATAATTCCCTTAGCTTTTGCATGTCTGGAAAATTATGTCTCCTTCAGTTTGAATGGTAATGTAGAGTATTCTGTGTTAGGTAGACTATTCTTGATTGAAAGATTTTTCTTTCAGGATTTTAAATATATCACACCACTCTTTTCTGACCTACAAATTTTGTGAGGAAAAATCTGATTGTATTCTTATGGAAGTTCCCTTGTGTGTGTAACAAGTTGTTTTTCTCTTGCTGCTTTTAAGATTCACTCTTTTAGATTCTGACATTTTAATTATAATGTCTTGGTGTGGATCTCTTTGGCTTACTTAATTATTAAGTCTTTGAGCTTCCTAGATCTGGATATCTGTTTCTTTCCCCAACCTAGGGAAGATTCAGCCACTTTTTTTTTTTTTTTTTTTTTTTGTAAAATTTCTGTTTCTTCTTCTTTTAGGATTCCTATAATGCAAGTACTANCAACCTAGGGAAGATTCAGCCATTTTTTTTTTTTTTTTTTTTTTTTTGAGTAAAATTTCTGTTTCTTCTTCTGTTAGGAGTCCTATAATGCAAGTACTAGTCTTCTTGATGTTGTCCCATAAGACCCTTAAACTATCTTGACTTTTCAGATTTCTTTTTGCTGCTCTGATTGGGTGAATTTCAGTGCTAATGGACCTGAACACAAAAAGTGGCCTCTTTATCAGAAAGACTGGGGATGTGCTTCATTCTGCTGTCTGTGCAGTGCAGTGGGCATGGCAGTCTGCCAAAAACTCTACAAATGTTACAGTTCAGGAGACTTAAGAATGCAAACCCTCCTGGCTTCCAGAGCTTTAGGAGGCCAGACCCTCAAGGTGGGTGGGGTGGCAGGCTTGAGTTATAATTGAGAAAACTGAGGCAGACGTGTACGAAAACTTCCCTGCAGCAGCTTCTGTTTCTGTGGAGTGTGACTGAAACAGAGTGCAGAAATGCAGAAATGGCAGCACACCCTAAGGAAAAAAGGAGAAAAGAAAAAAAAAGGTAATGTTGTCCACTGGCTTTAACAAGGCTAAAGATGGTGCTTCTGGCTGGGGATTTAAAATGCCATGGAGAGAAAAAAAAAGAAGTGCCTGCTGTCCACTGGCTTTAACAAGTAGAGGACAGTGTGAACATGGCCTCTGCCAGTGCCTCACTCCCTGGAGAGTATCCCAGCAGGGATATGGACACTGTCAGATTAGCAAATGAATCTATGCCTCAGCTGGTAAAGAACCTACCTGCCATTGCAGGAGATGTGAAAGATACAGTTCTATCACTGGGTTGAGAAGATCCCTTGGAGCAGGAAACAGCCACCCATTCCAGTATTCTTGCTTGGAAAGTCCAGTGGACAGAAGAGCCTGGTGGGCTGCAGTCCATGGGATCGCAAAGAGTCAGACACAACTGAGTACGCACATGTACCGCTGAGCATTTTCCAAACTACTGCCTTTGCACCAAGCCATGGGGTGAGTGCTTATGCTTGCAAACCCTTTAAAAGCAGATTCTCAGTTTGCTATAAACCTTTGAGCACCATTGGATTTCAGACTGAGATGTCTTGGGGCCTCATCTCTCACATGCTGGTCTGAAGAGTTAGAGTACCTGATTGGAGAGTGAACCCTTTGCTTCTCAGAGAGAGGTTCTGGATTTGTGGGTATCCTCCTGACTGTGGGATGCTGTGCCAAGCGTGGGGATTATAGCAAGACTGCATCTAGGAATCTCCTACCCAGCTCAGCATGGCTTTTTTCTTATTTGATGTTCAACTAGTTTTCTGGTATTTTCAGAGAGAACTGTTCCATATGTAGCTGTAGATTTGGCATGGCTAGGGGAGCAGGTGAATTCAGGGTTTTCCTACATTGTTATCTTGGGCCATATCTCTCTATTTATCCACTATTTAAAAATATCAGATATGGAGAAGTGTTGATAATATTCAGTTGAATATTGACAATGGATTTAATAACTTTTCCTGTAACTGAACAGTTGCCAACATGCTTACCATGCCAATACATGTTTTCCTAATAAAGTAATGGAGTAGTGAAAATTAAATCAGTGCTTTAAAAGGAATCATGGTAATAAACTTGAAAGATATATAAGATGTTTCATTCATCAGAGGGTTAAAGGTTTTACTTAGTGTGTTCAAACATCTTCTAATCAGAAGGATAAACACTATGTTTCATATAAAATTGCAAAATGCTATAATTGATACAGCACAAGGGGCTAAAACACCTTTTCTGTTGAATATGTGTGTGCCCTTGCTTCAGTCATGTCCGACTCTTTGCAACCCTGTGGACCTTTGCCCACCAGACTCCTCGTTTACGAGATTCTCCAGGCAAGAATAGTGGAGTGGGTTGCCATGTCCTCCTCCAGTGGAATCTTCCTGACCCAGGGATCGAACTTGCATCTCTTTTGTCTCCTGCATTGGCAGATGCTTTCTTTACCAGTAGTACTACCTGGGAAGCCCTTTCTATGATTGAGAGAGATCCAAAATATAATAATCTTAATTATTTCATTTATGAGTGGTATTTAAGTAATATTGTCAGGATGGTGAAAAACATTGAAATGTTTTTATAAAATGAACAGCAGTCAAGTGAATTTTCATCCTAGTAATGAAGTTTTATTGGTGGCATATGAAATGTTTGTATGAACATTTCATTTCAAGCAATGAAATAATCAGAGTAAATGTGTCATAATTATACATGATGGCAGTAAAAGGTTATTAATATATAAAATATCTGAAGGTAATTCACATAAAAAATGTCCAATGTAATCTAATCTCATTGCTTATACCAGAGGCATAGAGCAAGGTATAATTGCTTACTATATATGTTTTCAGTCAGTTGAGTACACTAGTATCAGATCATTTAGGAATTCATTGCCTTATACTTTGATACCTCTTGATCTCTGAAACCTAAGTGAAACATTCAACAAACTAATGAATATTATTTTAGATTATATTAAAATATGATTAACCATTTGATTAATATTGTACAACAGTCTCATTCTGTGCATGGTAGATGGATTTCTAAAGTAAATTGTTTAAAATTTTAAAAATTTGAGAGGAGGAGATCAAGATGGCAGGGTAAGAAGGTACTGAGCTTCCCTACCCCTACAAACACATAAACAATAAATCAACATGTGGAGCATTTCTTACCAATAACAAATTGGAGACTGGTGGAAAGTCTCCTGCAATCAAGGCTGTGAAGAAAGATCCACACTGAGTCAGGTAGGAATGGAAGAGAGGTGATGAGATTGGGATACATTCCCCAAGGAGGGTGCACAGAAGAAGAGAATATGATGGCTTGGATAGCCTCCCTGGAGAGTGATGCATTCAGAGCACATACTAGGCACCCCAGCCCTGTGATTTGACACTGAGAAGAAGAATCTTTCAGCTGGATTGAAACCCAGTGGGACTTAGACTGCTGTAAGAAACTGAAAAACTCACAAAGAGTACACATGCTTGCTTGCTCCTTTGTGTAAAGTGGAAGAACTGGATTAAAACTGCCTAGGGCTCTGTCTGATTTTCGTGTGACTGTCTCAGTGTGTTTGTGCAAAGCTCACCATACATCTGTTCTTATCCCCTGCAACTCTGGTGCAGATCCCCACTAGGGTCAAAAACACAATAAAAAGTAAGAATTTATAGTAAAGGAAAAATCCTACTAGTAAAATCAAACATAAAATAATACCTGTTTTCAACCACTTAAAAAATAAGCTAGTAAAAACATTAAAAGACAGAAGTCGTAGAATCACCTATAACCACAATAAACAGTTAATACTGTAAAGTAATTATCTTCCAATTAAAATAAATTAAAAAGAGAGATAACATATGAAAATGTAAAGGATGACATCAAAAATGCAAAATGTGGGGTAGAGGAGTAAATAATTTTGGAAGTCCTAGCCATACTATCAGAGAAATAAAGGGAATCCAAATTGGAAAAGAAGAAATAAAACTGTCACTGTTTGAAGATGACATGATACTACATGTAGAAAATCCTAAAATTACTATCAGAAAATTATTGGAGCTCATCAATGAGTTTGGCAAAGTTGCAGGATACAAAATTAATACCCAGAAATCTCTTGCATTCTTGTACACTAACAATGGAAGATCAGAAAGAGAGTAAGGAGACAATTCAGTTTACCATTGATTGCATCAAAAAGTATGAAATACCTAAGAATATACCTACCTCAGGAGGCAAAATCCCTGTACTCAGAAAATTGTAAGACACTGATGAAAGAAATAAAAGATAACACAAACAGTTGAAAAAATATACCATGTTCTTGAGTTGGAAGAATCAATATTATGAAAGTGACTGTACTACCTAAGGCAACCTAAAGATAAAGTGCAATCCCTATCGAATTACCAAGTGCATTTTTCACAGAATTAGAACAAAGAGCTTACATTTTGTATGGAAACACAAAAGACTTCAAATAGCAGAAACAATCTTGAGAAAGAAGATTGGATCAGGAGGAATCAGACTCTCTGACTCCAGATATCAGATGATTACAGTCATCAAAACAGTATGGTAATGGCACACAGAAATACAGATCAATGGAACAGGATGGAAAGTTCAGAGATAAACCCAGGCACCTACGGCCACTTGCTGCTACTGCTGCTGCTAAGTCGCTTCAGTCGTGTCCGACTCTGTACGACCCCATAGACGGCAGCCCACCAGGCTCCCCTATCCCTGGGATTCTCCAGGTAAGAACACTGGAGTAGGTTGCCATTTCCTTCTCCAATACATGAAAGTGAAAATTGAAAGTGAAGTTGCTCAGTCGTGTCCAACTCTTAGTGACCTCATGGACTGCAGCCTACCAGGCTCCTCCGTCCATGGGATTTTCCAGGCAGAGTACTGGAGTAGGGTGCTATTGCCTTCTGGAGGCAAGAATGTACAACGGAGAAAAGACAGTCCCTTCAGTAAGTGGTGTTGGGAAAACTGGAAATAA
>SJYX01005868.1:62196-121835 GCA_006410675.1 Oreotragus oreotragus | reverse complement strand
ATGTATGTAATATCATAGATGAAAAATAAACTCAAAAAGACCTAAATGTAAGGCCAGACACTATAAAAGTCTTAAAGAATATCATAAGCAGAACACCCTTTGACATAAGTTGCAACAAGGTCCTCTTTGACTCAACTCCTAAAGTAACGGAAATAAACAAATGGGACCCAATTAAAATGAAAAGCTTTGGTGCAACAAAGGAAACCATAAAGAAGACAAAAATACAGGGCTCAGAAAGGCAGAAAATAATTGCAAATGAAGCAGTTGACGAAGGATTTATCTCCAAAATATACAAAGAGCTCCTGCAGTTCAATATCAGAAAAACAAACAACTCAATCAAAAACTGGACAGAAGACCTAAATAAACTTCTTCAAAGAAGACATATACATGACCAACAAAACATGAAGAGATGCTCAACATCACTCATTATTAGAGAAATAAAAATAAAAACTATGATGAGTTATCACCTCACACCAGTCAGAATGGCCATCATCAAAAAATCTACAAACAAAATGGTGGAGAGAATGTGGAGAAAAATAAACCCTCTTGCATTGTTGGTGGGAATGTAAATTGATAGAACCACTAATGAGAAACTAGGGAGGTTCCTTAAGAAGCTAGTGATAAAACTACATATGACCCAGCAATTCCACTACTGGGCATATATACTGAGAAAACCATAATTCAAAAAGGTACATGTACCCCAGTATTCATAGTAGTACTATTTACATAGCAAGGACATGAAAGCAACCTAAATGTCCATCAACAGATGAATGAAAAAAGAAATTGTTATAGATATACACAATGGAATATTACTCAGCCATAAAAAGAAATGCATTTGAATCAGTTCTAATGAGGTGGATGAACTGAGCCTATTATACAGAGTGAAGTAAGTCTGGTAACTTACTTCAACAAACATCGTGTACTAACACATCTATATGGAATATAGAAAGATGGTACTGATGAACCTATTTTCAGGCTAGGAATAGAGACACAGATGTAGAGAATTGACTTGTGGACTCAGAAGAGATGGAGAGAGTGGGATGAACTGAGAGAGTACCATTAACATATATGCATAACCATGTATAAAATAGTATGTGGAGAAATGTCTGTTTAGTTCTTTGGCCCATTTTTTGATTGGGTCGTTTATTTTTCTGGTATTGAGCTGCATGAGCTGTTTGTATATTTTTGAGCTTAATTCTTTGTCAGTTGCTTCATTTGCTATTATTCATTTGCTCCCACTCTGAAGGCAGTCTTTTCACATTGCTTATGGTTTCCTCCATTGTGCAAACCTTTTAAGTTTAATTATTTTGTTTATTTTTGTTTTATTTCCATTACTCTGGAGGTGGGTCATAGTGGATCTTGCTGTGATCTACGTCAGAAAGTGTTCTGCCTATGTTTTCCCCTCGGAGTTTTATAGTTTCTGATCTTACATTTAGATCTTTAATCCATTTTTAGTTTATTTTTTGTATATGGTGTTAGAAAGTTTTCTAGTTTCATTCTTTTACAGGTTCCCAGCACCACTTGTTAAAGAGATTGTCTTTTCTCCATTGTATATTTTTGCCTCCTTTGTCAAATATAAGGTGTCCCTAGGCATGTTGATTTATCGCTGGGCTTTCTATTTTGTTCCATTTATCTATATTTCTGTCTTTGTGCCAGTACCATACTGTCTTGATGTCTGTAGCTTTGTAATATAGTCTGAAGTCAAGCAGGTTGATTTCTCTAGTTCCATTCTTCTTTCTCAAGATTGCTTTGCCAATTTGAGTTTTTGTGTTTTTTTTTTTTTCTATTTCTCTAGGCATGTCGATTTATCGCTGGGCTTTCTATTTTGTTCCATTTATCTATATTTCTGTCTTTGTGCCAGTACCATACTGTCTTGATGTCTGTAGCTTTGTAATATAGTCTGAAGTCAAGCAGGTTGATTTCTCTAGTTCCATTCTTCTTTCTCAAGATTGCTTTGCCAATTTGAGTTTTTGTGTTTTTTTTTTTTTCTATTTCTGTAAAAATTCACTTTAATAAACAAGACGAAGACACTTTTTGTGGTAACCATCGAACTATCTCCAACGTAACTTAGATATCTAACGAAACCCATCATATGATTAAAAGTGATATAACTAAGAAGACTAGGTACTTGTATAATATAAAGAGGTAGATAAAAATAGTAGAAACTAATGAAAGTAGTCACAAAATATCTTTTCTATATGTAGATCTTTTGTTTTTAAACAGACATTTCTCCAAAGAAGATGTACATATGGCTAACAAACACATGGGAAAATGCTCAACATCACTCATTATCAGAGAAAGGCAAATCAAACCACAGTGAGGTACCATCTCACGTCGGTCAGAATGGCTGCTGTCAAAAAGTCTACAAACAATAAATGCTGGAGAGGGTGCAAAGAAAAGGGAACCCTCTTACACTGTTGGTGGGAATGAAAACTAGTACAGCCATTATGGAGAACAGTGTGGAGATTCCTTTAAAAAAGTGAAACTAGAACTGTCATATGACCCAGTGATCCCACTGCTGGGCATACACACTGAGGAAACCAGAATTGAAAGAGACACATGTATCCCAATGTTCATCACAGCACTGTTTATGATAGCTAGGACATGGAAGCAACCTAGATTTCCATTGGCAGATGAATGGATAAGAAAGCTGTGGTATATATACACAATGGAATATTACTCAGCCATTAAAAAGAATACATTTGAATCCGTTCTAATGAGGTGGGTGAAACTGGAGTCTATTACACAGAGTGAAGTAAGCCAGAAAGAAAAACACCAATACAGTACATTAGCACATATATATGGAATTTAGAAAGATGGTAACAACAACCCTATATGTGAGACAACAAAAGAGACACAGATATAAAGAACAGACTTTTGGACTCTGTGGGAGAAGGCGAGGGTGGGATGATTTGAGAAAATAGCATCAGAATATGTAAATTACCATATTGAAATAGATCACTGTCCAAGTTCAATGCAGAGAACAGGGCACTCAGAGAACAGGGAGAGGGGTTCAGGATGGGGAGCACATGTACACATGTGGCTGATTCATGTCAAAGTATGTCAAAAACCACCACAATATTGTAAAGTAGTTAGCCTCCAATTAAATTTAAAAAAATAAAATTAAGTTTCTATTGAAGATAAAAAAAAAAGTATGTGGAAAGCACTGTATAACAAAGGAGCTCAGCTTGGTGCTGTGTGATGACCTAGAGAAACGAGAAGGGGGTGTGGTGTGGGAAGGAGGCTCAAGAGGAAAGGGGTATATATGTACTTATAGCTGATTCACGTTGTACAGTGGAAACTAGCACAACATTATAAAGGAATTATCTTCAAATTAAAAACAAAGTCAACTGGAAGAAATATTTAAAAAAATGATAACTATATATAGGTGATACCTATGACTAATTTCAAGTTGGCAAACAATTACATTTAATTTCAGGATGGTAAAGGAAATGGTAAAGGTGAACATCGACATATTGGGAAACAGTGAACTAAAATGGACTGTAATGGGCAACCAGATGACCATTATATCTACTACTGGTGGCGAGAACCCCTTAGAAGAAATGGAGCAGCCATCATAGTCAAAAAAAGAGTCCAAAATGCAGTACTTGGATGCCATCTCAAAAACGATAGACTGATCTCTGTTCGTTTCCAAGGTAAACCATTCAATATCATAGTAATGCAAATCTGTGCCTCAGCCAGTAATGCTGAAGAAGCTGAAGTTTAAAGGTTCTATGAACACCTAGAAGACCTTCTAGGACTAACACCCAAAAAGATGTCCTTTCATCATAGGGGACTAGAATACAAAAGTAGGAAGTTAAGAAATTCCTGGAGTAACAGACGAATTGGGCCTTGGAGTACAAAATGAAGCAGGGCAAAGGCTAACAGAGTTTTGCCAAAGGAATATACTGGTTATACCAAACATCCTCTTCCAACAACAGAAGAGAAAACTCTACACATGGACATCACTAGTTGGTCAACACCAAAATCAGATGGATTATATTCTTTGCAGCCAAAGATGGAAAAGCTCTACACATTCAGCAAAAACAAGACCAGGAGTGGACTGTAGCTCAGATCATGAACTCCTTATTGCCAAATTCAGACTTAAATTGAAGAAAGTGGGGAAAACCACTAGACCATTCAAATATGACCTAAATCAAATCACTTATTTTTATACAGTGAAAGTGACAAATAGATCCAATGGATTATACCTAATAGACAGAGTGCCTGAAACGGTGGACAGAAGTTTGTAACAGTGTATAGGATGCAGTGATCAAGACCATCCTCAAGAAAAAAAATGCAAAAAGGAAAAATGGTTGTCTGAGGAGACCTTACAAATAGCTGAAAAAAGAAGACAAGTGAAAGGCATAGGAGAAAAGGAAAGATATACCCATTTGAATGCAGAATTCCAAAGAACATCAAGGAGAGATAAGAAAGCCTTCCTCAGTGATCAGTGCAAAGAAATAGAGGAAAACAATAGAATGGGAAAGACTAGAGATCTCTTCAAGAAAATTTGAGATACCAAGGGCACATTTCACGCAAAGATGAGCTCAATAAAGGACGGACCTAACAGAAGCAGAAGATATTAGGAGGATGTGGCAAGAATAGACAGAACTGTACAAAAAAGATCTTCATGACGCAGATGACCATGATGGTGTGATCAGTGGACTAGAGCCAAATATCCTGGAATGTGAAGTCAAGTGGGTCTTAGAAAGCATCACTACGAACAAAGCTAGTGAAGGTGCTGAAATTCCAGCTGAGCTAATTCAAATCCTAAAAGATTGTTATGAAAGTGCTGCACTCAATATGCCAGCAAATTTGAAAAGCTCAGCAGTACACAGGACTGAAAAAGGTCAGTTTTCATTCCAATCTTAATGAAAGGCACTGCCAAAGGATGTTTAAACTACCACACAACAGCACTCACCTCACATGCTAGCAAAGTAATGCTCTAACTTCTCCAAGCCAAGCTTCAACAGTATGTGAACCGAGAACTTCCATATGTTCAAGCTGGATTTAGAAAAGGCAGAGGAACCAGAGATCAAATTGCCAAAATCTATTGGATCATGGAAAAAGCAAGAGAGTTCCAGAAAAACATCTACTTCTGCTTTATTGCCTATGTCAAAGCCTTTGACAGCAAACTGAAAAATACTTAAAAATATGGCAGTACCAGACCACCTGTCCTGCCTCCTGATAAATCTGTGTGCAGGCTAAGAAGCAACAGTTAGCACTGGACATGGAGCAACATATTGTTTCCAAATTAGGAAAGGAGTATATCAAGGCTGTATATTTTCACCCTGATTATTTAACTTATATGAAGAGTACATCATGCTAAGTGCCAGGCTGATTGAAGCACATGCTGGAATCAAGACTGCCAGGAGAAATATCAATAAGCTTAGATATGCATTATAACACCCTTATGGCAGAAAGTGAAGAAGAACTAAAGAGCCTTTTGATGAAAGTGAAAGAGGAGAGTGAAAAAGTTGGCTTAAAACTCAACATTCAGAAAACTAAGATCATGGCATCTGGTCCTATCGCTTCATGGCAAATAGATGGGGAAACAGTGGCTGACTTTATTTTGGGGGGCTCCAAAATTACTGCAGATGGTGACTGCAGCCATGAAATTAAAAGATGTTTGCTGCTTGGAAGAGAAACTGTGACCAACCTAGACATCGTATTAAAAAACAGAGACATTATTTTGCCAACAAAGGTCCATCTAGTCAAAGCTATGGTTTTTTCAGTGGTCATGTATGGATGTGAAAGTTGGACTATAAAGAAAGCTGAGCACTAAAGATTTGATGCCTTTGAACTATGGTGTTGGAGAAGACTCTTGAGAGTCTCTTGGTCTACAATGAGATCCAACCAGTCCCTCCTAAAGGAAATCAGTCCTGAGTATTCCTTGGAAGCACTGATGTTGAAGCTGAAACTCCCAATACTTTGGCCACCTGATGCAAAGAACTGAGTCATTGTAAAAGACCCTGATGTTGGGAATGATTGAAGGCAGAGGAGAAGGGGATGACAGAGGATGAGATGGTTGGATGGCATCACTGACTCGATAGACATAAGTTTGAGCAAGCTCCAGAACTTGGTGATGAACAGGGAAGCTTGGGATGCTGCATTCCAAGGGGTTGCAAAGAGTCAGACATGACTGAGCGACTGAACTGAACTGAAAGGATGCATTAATAAACATGTCTAATAACAGCAGGTGCACAAACAAGTTTTAAAATTGTTTAGGGAAAAAAAATGTAGTGGAAAAGCTTATTTAGGTAGAAATTTAAAGGAGATATTTGAACAAAGTAGATCCAAAGGGTCTATACTAAAACAGTAATATATAAAATCATAATCTGAAAGAATGTTGAAGAGACTTTGTGTAACTGAGTGAAAGAAAAAAAAAATGAGTATTCCATTTTATTCCAGAAGCAAAGTTATGTATTTGGGCAGGAGAAGGAATGAGTTGTTAGTATGCATTCTGGTAAAATCTTTGTTATACATGTATGCCTAAGATACATATTTTGATGCTATTTCAGCGATTATTCTCATTAACAATATCAGTCCAGTTAAAAGAGACTTAAGTGCTTGTAAGGTTTAAATCTTGGTACAAGTCTGATATTGAAAATAGTAGAATATTAGTTTTGTTTCGCTCTCTGGGAGCCATGGACAGAGGAGCCTGGCAGGCTACTATCCATGGGGGTCACAAGAGTCAGACACAACTTATCAACTTAACCACCGCCACCTCTGGGAGCCATGAGAGTGTGCCTCAAAGTTCCACCTGCAAGTATATGATTGACAGAAGACTCCAGGTTCCCTGCTCTGAAGTCTATCAAGGCATTTTCACAGAAGCCATGCTTTCCATGGCCTGCTGCTCCTGTACAGCACAGGCGGGTCTCTAAAGTAGGCCTGTTCCTGGCAGACTCAGGGCTTCGCTGATAGGTGTCTGGTGCTGAGGCTCCCTGAGCGCCTGGCTGAAGCTCCCTTGATCTGCAGGACAGTCTAGGATGCTTCCATCAGGCCTTTATTTCATCTCTCCTTCCCTTGGAGCCAGGCTTGTATCAGGTGTTGGTGTCTCTCCCTGCCTCTCCTGGCTCCTTCCCCATTTCCTCACACAGACATTTTCCTTAATAAAATCCTTGCATGTTTAATCCCACCTTGGATCTGTTTTTAGGCAAGCCTGGTCTAATATTTCTCCTTATTTCAATGAAATTGCATGTTAAATGTATCTCATAAAGGTCTAACCCAAATAGGATTTGTGAGTATTTTTAATTTCTTTGACCTTTACAGTAATTATTCTAGGTGGTAGTTTTAAGCCTTTGTTCATTCCCTAAAGGAATCTAATTACATCTCTGGGATGTCAAATATCACTCATGATGACATGTTTTGGCTCAGCACAGTAGATTCTATCTTTACATCCCTTTTTTTTTTTTTTTTTTTTAAAGTAGAGGCAGTGAATTTTGGGGGTAACTACTAAAGCCGTTATCACCAAAGCCATTATCAGCATTCATGACATATACTGAGGTTTATATAGTTTTTAGTTACATTGATGGTATTAGGAGGTTTTTAGGATAATTGCTCTGAAGTTTGGGTTATAAGATGTCATTATTTTTCTCAAAGCAGTACAGGTTAGCATTGCATCTGATGGTATACCAGGAGTCATCAGTGTGAATTTAGGTAGAAACAAAAGCTTGAATGAGTTAGATGTATTTACAAATATGATTTGAAAAACTCAGCAGTGGCCACAGGACTGGAAAAGGTCAGTTTGCATTCCAATCCTAAAGAAAGGCAATGCCAAAGAATGCACAAACTACCACACAATAGCACTCATCTCACACACTAGTAAAATAATGCTCAAAATTCTCCAAGCCAGGCTTCAACAGTACGTGAACTGTGAACTTCCAGATGTTCAAGCTGGATTTAGAAAAGGCAGAGGAACCAGAGATCAAATTGTCAACATCCTCAGGATCATTGAAAAAGCAAAAGATTTCCAGAAAAAGATCTACTTTTGCATTATTGACTATGCCAACTTCTTTGACTGTGTGGATCACAACAAACTGTGGAAAATTCTGAAAGAGATGGGAATACCAGATCACCTGACCTGCCTCCTGAGAAATCTGTATGCAGGTCAAGAAGCAACAGTAATAACTGGAGATGGAACAACAGACTGGTTCCAAATAGGAAAAGGAGTGCATCAAGGTTGTATTTTGTCACCATGATTATTTAACTTATATGCAGTGTACATCATGAGAAACGCTGGGCTGGAAGAAGCACAAGCTGGAATCAAGATTGCCGGGAGAAATATCAATAACCTCAGATATGCAGATGACACCACCCTTATGGCAGAAAGCAAAGAAGAACTATAGAGTCTCTTGAAAGTGAAAGAGGAGAGTGAAAATGTTAGCTTAAAGCTCAACATTCAGAAAACTAAGATCATGGCATCTGGTCCCATCACTCCATGGCAAATAGATGGGGAAACAATGGAAACAGTGGCTGACTTTATTTTGGGGGGCCCCAAAATCACTCCAGATGGTGACTGTATCCATGAAGTTAAAAGAGACTTAATCTTTGGAAGAAAAGTTATGACCACCCTAGACAGCATATTAAAAAGCAGAGACATTACTTTGCCAACAAAGGCCCATCTAGTCAAAGCTATGGTTTTTCCAGTAGTCATGTATGGATATGATAGGTGAACTATAAAAAAGCTGAGCACCAAAGAATTGATGCTTTTGAACTATGGTGTTGAAGAAGACTTTTAAGAGTCCCTTGAACTGCAAGAAGGTGCAACCAGTCCACCCTAAAGGAAATCAGTCCTGAATATTCGTTGGAAGGACTGATGCTGAAGCTGAAACTGTAATACTTTGGCCACCTGATGTGAAGAACTGACTCATTTGAAAAGATCCTGATGCTGGGAATGATTGAAGGCAGGAGGAGAAGGGGATGATAGTGGATTGGATGGTTGGATGGCATCACTGACTCAATGGACATGAGTTTGAGGAAGTTCCGGGTGATGATAGACAGGGAAGCCTGGTGTGCAGCAGTCCTTGGGGTCACAGAATCAGACATGTCTGAGTAAATGAACTGAACTGAACAAATATGATAGCTCAGTTGGTAAAGAATCTGCAGGAGACCCTGGTTCAATTCCTGGGTTGGGAAGATCTGCTGGAGAAGGGACAGGCTACCCACTCCAGTATTCTTGGTCTTCCCTTGTGGCTCAGCAGGTAGAGAATCTGCCTGCAATAAGGGAGACCTGGGTTCTATCTCTGGGTTGGGAAAATCCCTGGAGAAAGGAAAGGCTCCCTACTCCAGTATCTGGTCTGGAGAATTCTGTGGACTGTATAATCCATGGGGTCACAAAGAGTTGGACATGACTGACTGACTTTCACTCTACCCACTCACTCTGCTCTGCGAATAAAAATACTTTCTCTTCAACTGGAAAGTTAAAACAATGATCACTTTATTATTCTGTCTGGAGTTCTCAGGAGAATTTTGAATACATTTTAAGACAAATGCTCTCTTTTAGTAATTTTTTTCTCATGGTTGATACTTATTAAACGTTTTCAGTGTCAATGTAATATCCTTATTTCTCCTTTCTTCTCAGATTAGTATATATGTTAGAAATTCAGTGATGAATTTAAGTGAGTTGGTAAATGTGTATTTGAGGGCAAATTTAGGAAAATTTTTAGAGATTCATTAGATTTAAGAAAGATGATGGCCATTGATCAGAAATAATTCATGAGGTCAGTTTCAATTCTGTAGTTATCTAAAGCCAACTCTAAAATCTATTGTCAAGGAATAGACAATAGCAAAATTAAATGTCTGCCATATGATGTAGAAGAGAAAATGCCTTTAGCTGTTAATCACTAAACCCTTTTTAAACAATGAGAGATAGTTAAAGGGAGTGAGACTGTTTCAGATCCACATGTGAACAACATAGTTATGTTAAGCTGGAGTAATTCTTATTTATTGTATTCCTTAATATTAAAACCATTGATTTTTTTAATGGGCAGACTCTTTACTGGTTTTTTAAAGTTATGTGCAATACAGAATATAGATTTTGATTATGAAAACTTACATGATTCTGTTTTCAATGGATGGCATCCATGTTCCATTGCTCTTCATGCTGCTTAATGTCTAGGTTAATGATACTGATATTGAAAAGGTTGCTGCTGAACCATGAAAGACGCTGGGTTTCTTGGCCTCCAGAGGAGAATTCAATCTGAGTGCAGAGACAAGGCTTGATCTCTCAGAACCTTTGTGTAATAAAATTTTATTAAAGTATAAAAGAGATAGAAAAAGCTTCTGATATAGACATCAGAAGGAGGTAGAAAGAGTACCCCCTCACTAGTGTTAGCAATGGAGTTATATACTTCCTGGTGGCTCAGAGGTTAAAGCATCTGCCTGGAATGCAGGAGACCCAGGTTCAATTCCTGGGTTGGGAAGATTCCCTGGAGAAAGAAATGGCAAACCCACTCCAGTACTTTTGCCTGGAGAATCCTATGGAGGGAAGAGCCTGGTAGGCTACAGTCCATGGGGTTGCAAAGAGTCGGATGACTCAGCGACTTCACTTAACTAGTTATAGTGAATCAAAAGAATGTCTGGAGGTTGTAAAGACCTTACTAGACCCACTACCATAATTTACATTTTAAGATAACAGGATTAGCCAGATTTTTCCAGAAAATGCCCTCAAGCAGGATATATTATTGTTATATAGTCCTAAGGAATGTAGAGGGGGAAAAAAAACCAAACCAAAACATTTGTCCTTTCCTCCTCCTTGAGAATTCCAGACCCCTCTCTCCTTGGGGACCCCCGGACTTCTTATCAACCTGCTTAGGAATTGCCTCTCTCAATATAGTGCAAGTGCAGAATCAATCCCTGCAATTGCATATCTCCTTAAAATTTTGAACCCTGGGTGCCATGGTTCCTTCACCCCAGTTCCAGCCCTGTTGTTATCCTCTCTCTTATGATACTATTTGGCAGGATTAACTTCCTGAAAGATATGTTACCCTGTAACAATACATCTTTGGAGAAGGCAATGGCACCCCACTCCAGTACCCTTGCCTGGAAAATGCCATGGATGGAGGAGCCTGGTAGGCTGCAGTCTATGAGGTCGCTAGGAGTCGGACACGACTGAGCGACTTCACTTTTACTTTTCACTTTCATCCACTGGAGAAGGAAATGGCAACCCACTCCAGTGTTCTTGCCTGAAGAATCCCAGGGACGGGGGAGCCTGGTGGGCTGCCGTCTCTGGGGTCGCACAGAGTCGGATGCGACTGAGGTGACTTAGCAGTAGCAACAATACATCTTAATTCCTTGACTTGACAGACACTTTTTCCAGTAATCTTTCTTTTCATTCACTTGTTTTCAGGGTCATACTTTAGACCTTGTTACTATCAAAGATTACACCACTTCCAAAACATAGATATCAAGCATCCCATTTCTTATCAACTCTATTAACTTTACAGTGTACTTGCTCCAGTATCCTCACTGGATGAATTCTCATGCCTAATTGAGAAACTGAATATTATTGTCCACATCATACTCTTTCTCATGTGCTCATTTTCCCATTTTCCATGCTTAGAGTCAGTTACTGAAATCATCACCTTACATGCATCTACATTTCTCCATCATCTAAATTTACCAGGTTAAATCTAAGCCTTCCGTTCCAAACCTATAACCAACAGGTGGGTATATTGGGGGGGGGGGGTAGAAAACAACCAACAAACAGAAAACTCCGTGACTGATGTTAGTTTCTACAGTTTAAGCTTTCCTTCAGCTCTGTCCAGTTATTCTACTAAACTTCCCTAGTCAACTTTTCTCCTATTTTTCAATATTTGTTTTACAGTTTCTCCTTGTCAGACCTTCAACATCTATTTCTTATTCTTCAGTCCCAGCTAATAAAGCAGTCAAAACACAAACCTCATCTTAATATATTACCCTCAATTTATCAATTTCCCTGTATTTGTGTTCATATTCTCAATCTTCTATTATGATGATGAACAGCTTCAAAATCTATATAAGACCATTCCTTTTGTTGTATTCCCATGTGCTTACTTAAGTATTTTACTTCTGAATTACCTCCTCCATATCCTGGGTCATCAATTTTTCCTTTTTACCAAATCAATCCACTAGTATAACCAATATGTCAAATTAATCATTCTGATCTTAAAAATTTAAGAAATCTATCCCCTTGACTTTATATCTGCATCTATATCCAGCTGTTTTATATTTCTTTCCTTCCCTTTAGAACAAAACTCCTTGAAAAGTTTTGTACTTGTAGGGAGAGAATGAGTGTTCTATAACAAGGATTAATTATAGGACTTCCCTGGTGGCTTAGACTGTAAAGCATCTGTCTACAATGCAGGAGACCTGGATTCGATCCCTGGGTTGGGAAGATCCCCTGGAGAAGGAAATGGCAATCCAGTCCAGTACTATTGCATGGAAAATCCCATGGACAGAGGAGCCTGGTAGGCTACAGTCTGTGGGGTCGCAAAGAGTTGGATACGACTGAGAAACTTCACTTCATTTCATGGCAGGGAGGAGCTGGGAACAAGACTACAGAAGGGGGAGTTGGAGGATCAAAGAAAAGTTTCTGATCACTCTTCTGAAACCCTGCTGTGAGTGAACAAGCTAGAGGCTTCTGGAAAGCCAGACAGGTCTAACTGCCAGAGTGGGGCCATGAAGCAGAGCTAGAGAAGTTCAGGGAAGGCTCTTGCCTCTGGACCTGGCGGTAGGTCAGGGGTTGCTGTTGGTTAGCAGGGCTTGCAATAAGGAAGAAGAATTACCTTTGGAACAAGAAGAGAGCAGTGGTGGCTGCTTCATTCTGTCCCAAGTTTCTTTGTTGTCCAGCTCTAATCCAGAACCATAGAGAATGGGTTTTTATAAAACACAGTTCCACTCTACTCAAGTCACCACAGTAGAGAAGCACCACAGCACCCATTGCATCAACTCTTCCTGCTTTTCATTGTTTTAATTCATTCATATCTACATTTTATTCCCATCATGTCATTTAGTAAGTTCTTATTAAGTTTACATGTAAACTCGTCATAAAATGCAATGATAATTTCTTAAACATTGTGTTCATTAACTTTTCAGCTGTATTTGATATAGCTCTTGAAAAAATTCTTTCCCTTGATTTAGGGATATACAGTCTGTATTTCTTTCTTCCTCATTGGCTAGATCCTTCCATTCTCCTTTGCAGGTTTTTTTCTTCTTCCTGATTTCTATCAGTTGGAGTACCCTAGATCTGCTTGCTTAGTCCTCATCTTCTCTGCTGCCTGCTGTTGGTCTGCAAGGCTTCCCAGGTGGAGCTAGTAGTAAAGAACATTTCTGCTGATACAGGAGACATAAGAAACGTGGGCTTGATCCCCGGGTTGGGAAGATCCCCTGGAGGAGGGCATGGCAACCCACTCCAATATTCTTGCCTGGAGAACCCCATGGATGGAGGAGCCTGGTGGGCTATAGTCCATAGGGTCACAGTCGCACAAAGTCAGTCATGACTGAAGCGACTTAGCATGCATTCACACATACATCACTCTACAGAGGATCTTACTAAGTCCCACTGTTTAAATATCATGTATATCCTGATATACACTCATATTATTTTGTTAGTCTTAACCTCTTCTCGAATTTCTAGACTTGTTTATATAGCTGCCAACTTGACACCCTTATCTCGGTGTCTAATAGAGATCTCAAACCTAACATTTCTGACAAGTCTTTACCACCCTCCTTAAATCTGATATTTCCCAAATTATTCCCCATAATATATATTATTTTCCCAGTTGCTTAGACACAAAATTAACCAAGTTATCCTTAGTTTCCTCCTACCCTAACTCTGCTCCTACCTTTAATTTTAAAATATTTTCCTTAATTAGATAATTTCTCACTACCTTCTCTTCTTCCACCCTACTACAAACTAGTACCAACTTTCAATAGACCCATGTAATAATCTCTTAAAATGTTTTACTGTTTCCACTCTTTTTTTTTTTNGAAAGGTTGCTGCTGAACCATGAAAGACGCTGGGTTTCTTGGCCTCCAGAGGAGAATTCAATCTGAGTGCAGAGACAAGGCTTGATCTCTCAGAACCTTTGTGTAATAAAATTTTATTAAAGTATAAAAGAGATAGAAAAAGCTTCTGATATAGACATCAGAAGGAGGTAGAAAGAGTACCCCCTCACTAGTGTTAGCAATGGAGTTATATACTTCCTGGTGGCTCAGAGGTTAAAGCATCTGCCTGGAATGCAGGAGACCCAGGTTCAATTCCTGGGTTGGGAAGATTCCCTGGAGAAAGAAATGGCAAACCCACTCCAGTACTTTTGCCTGGAGAATCCTATGGAGGGAAGAGCCTGGTAGGCTACAGTCCATGGGGTTGCAAAGAGTCGGATGACTCAGCGACTTCACTTAACTAGTTATAGTGAATCAAAAGAATGTCTGGAGGTTGTAAAGACCTTACTAGACCCACTACCATAATTTACATTTTAAGATAACAGGATTAGCCAGATTTTTCCAGAAAATGCCCTCAAGCAGGATATATTATTGTTATATAGTCCTAAGGAATGTAGAGGGGGAAAAAAAACCAAACCAAAACATTTGTCCTTTCCTCCTCCTTGAGAATTCCAGACCCCTCTCTCCTTGGGGACCCCCGGACTTCTTATCAACCTGCTTAGGAATTGCCTCTCTCAATATAGTGCAAGTGCAGAATCAATCCCTGCAATTGCATATCTCCTTAAAATTTTGAACCCTGGGTGCCATGGTTCCTTCACCCCAGTTCCAGCCCTGTTGTTATCCTCTCTCTTATGATACTATTTGGCAGGATTAACTTCCTGAAAGATATGTTACCCTGTAACAATACATCTTTGGAGAAGGCAATGGCACCCCACTCCAGTACCCTTGCCTGGAAAATGCCATGGATGGAGGAGCCTGGTAGGCTGCAGTCTATGAGGTCGCTAGGAGTCGGACACGACTGAGCGACTTCACTTTTACTTTTCACTTTCATCCACTGGAGAAGGAAATGGCAACCCACTCCAGTGTTCTTGCCTGAAGAATCCCAGGGACGGGGGAGCCTGGTGGGCTGCCGTCTCTGGGGTCGCACAGAGTCGGATGCGACTGAGGTGACTTAGCAGTAGCAACAATACATCTTAATTCCTTGACTTGACAGACACTTTTTCCAGTAATCTTTCTTTTCATTCACTTGTTTTCAGGGTCATACTTTAGACCTTGTTACTATCAAAGATTACACCACTTCCAAAACATAGATATCAAGCATCCCATTTCTTATCAACTCTATTAACTTTACAGTGTACTTGCTCCAGTATCCTCACTGGATGAATTCTCATGCCTAATTGAGAAACTGAATATTATTGTCCACATCATACTCTTTCTCATGTGCTCATTTTCCCATTTTCCATGCTTAGAGTCAGTTACTGAAATCATCACCTTACATGCATCTACATTTCTCCATCATCTAAATTTACCAGGTTAAATCTAAGCCTTCCGTTCCAAACCTATAACCAACAGGTGGGTATATTGGGGGGGGGGGGTAGAAAACAACCAACAAACAGAAAACTCCGTGACTGATGTTAGTTTCTACAGTTTAAGCTTTCCTTCAGCTCTGTCCAGTTATTCTACTAAACTTCCCTAGTCAACTTTTCTCCTATTTTTCAATATTTGTTTTACAGTTTCTCCTTGTCAGACCTTCAACATCTATTTCTTATTCTTCAGTCCCAGCTAATAAAGCAGTCAAAACACAAACCTCATCTTAATATATTACCCTCAATTTATCAATTTCCCTGTATTTGTGTTCATATTCTCAATCTTCTATTATGATGATGAACAGCTTCAAAATCTATATAAGACCATTCCTTTTGTTGTATTCCCATGTGCTTACTTAAGTATTTTACTTCTGAATTACCTCCTCCATATCCTGGGTCATCAATTTTTCCTTTTTACCAAATCAATCCACTAGTATAACCAATATGTCAAATTAATCATTCTGATCTTAAAAATTTAAGAAATCTATCCCCTTGACTTTATATCTGCATCTATATCCAGCTGTTTTATATTTCTTTCCTTCCCTTTAGAACAAAACTCCTTGAAAAGTTTTGTACTTGTAGGGAGAGAATGAGTGTTCTATAACAAGGATTAATTATAGGACTTCCCTGGTGGCTTAGACTGTAAAGCATCTGTCTACAATGCAGGAGACCTGGATTCGATCCCTGGGTTGGGAAGATCCCCTGGAGAAGGAAATGGCAATCCAGTCCAGTACTATTGCATGGAAAATCCCATGGACAGAGGAGCCTGGTAGGCTACAGTCTGTGGGNGACTTCCCTGGTGGCTTAGACTGTAAAGCATCTGTCTACAATGCAGGAGACCTGGATTCGATCCCTGGGTTGGGAAGATCCCCTGGAGAAGGAAATGGCAATCCAGTCCAGTACTATTGCATGGAAAATCCCATGGACAGAGGAGCCTGGTAGGCTACAGTCTGTGGGGTCGCAAAGAGTTGGATACGACTGAGAAACTTCACTTCATTTCATGGCAGGGAGGAGCTGGGAACAAGACTACAGAAGGGGGAGTTGGAGGATCAAAGAAAAGTTTCTGATCACTCTTCTGAAACCCTGCTGTGAGTGAACAAGCTAGAGGCTTCTGGAAAGCCAGACAGGTCTAACTGCCAGAGTGGGGCCATGAAGCAGAGCTAGAGAAGTTCAGGGAAGGCTCTTGCCTCTGGACCTGGCGGTAGGTCAGGGGTTGCTGTTGGTTAGCAGGGCTTGCAATAAGGAAGAAGAATTACCTTTGGAACAAGAAGAGAGCAGTGGTGGCTGCTTCATTCTGTCCCAAGTTTCTTTGTTGTCCAGCTCTAATCCAGAACCATAGAGAATGGGTTTTTATAAAACACAGTTCCACTCTACTCAAGTCACCACAGTAGAGAAGCACCACAGCACCCATTGCATCAACTCTTCCTGCTTTTCATTGTTTTAATTCATTCATATCTACATTTTATTCCCATCATGTCATTAAGTAAGTTTTTATTAAGTTTACATGTAAACTCGTCATAAAATGCAATGATAATTTCTTAAACATTGTGTTCATTAACTTTTCAGCTGTATTTGATATAGCTCTTGAAAAAATTCTTTCCCTTGATTTAGGGATATACAGTCTGTATTTCTTTCTTCCTCATTGGCTAGATCCTTCCATTCTCCTTTGCAGGTTTTTTTCTTCTTCCTGATTTCTATCAGTTGGAGTACCCTAGATCTGCTTGCTTAGTCCTCATCTTCTCTGCTGCCTGCTGTTGGTCTGCAAGGCTTCCCAGGTGGAGCTAGTAGTAAAGAACATTTCTGCTGATACAGGAGACATAAGAAACGTGGGCTTGATCCCCGGGTTGGGAAGATCCCCTGGAGGAGGGCATGGCAACCCACTCCAATATTCTTGCCTGGAGAACCCCATGGATGGAGGAGCCTGGTGGGCTATAGTCCATAGGGTCACAGTCGCACAAAGTCAGTCATGACTGAAGCGACTTAGCATGCATTCACACATACATCACTCTACAGAGGATCTCACTAAGTCCCACTGTTTAAATATCATGTATATCCTGATATACACTCATATTATTTTGTTAGTCTTAACCTCTTCTCAAATTTCTAGACTTGTTTATATAGCTGCCAACTTGACACCCTTATCTCGGTGTCTAATAGAGATCTCAAACCTAACATTTCTGACAAGTCTTTACCACCCTCCTTAAATCTGATATTTCCCAAATTATTCCCCATAATATATATTATTTTCCCAGTTGCTTAGACACAAAATTAACCAAGTTATCCTTAGTTTCCTCCTACCCTAACTCTGCTCCTACCTTTAATTTTAAAATATTTTCCTTAATTAGATAATTTCTCACTACCTTCTCTTCTTCCACCCTACTACAAACTAGTACCAACTTTCAATAGACCCATGTAATAATCTCTTAAAATGTTTTACTGTTTCCACTCTTTTTTTTTTTAATGGCTTAAAGTACCAATTTATTATTTCAGTGTTCTTTGATCAGAAGTCCAACACAGAAGGATTGGTTACTCTGCTCAGAAACCTACAAGGTTAAAATCAAGGTCTCAACCAGGTTGTGTTCCTTTCTGGAGACTGTATGGAAGATCCTGCTTTCAAGCTCAGGTCCATCATTGGCAAAGTTCAGTTCACTATAGTTATAGGACTGAGGTCTCCATTTGCTTGCCAGCCAGCCTCCTCCATGGAGAAGGTGGTGACACCCAACTCCAGTACTCTTGCCTGGAAAATCCCATGGACGGAGGATCCTGGTAGGCTGCAGGCCATGGGGTCGCTAAGAGTCGGACACGACCGAGTGACTTCACTTTCACCTTTCACTTTCATGTGTTGGAGAAGAAAATGGCAACCCACTCCATTGTTCTTGCCTGGAGAATCCCAGGTACGGGGGAGCCTGGTGGGCTGCCATCTATGTGGTTGCACAGAGTCAGACACGACTGAAGCAATTTTGCAGCAGTAGCAGCAGCAGCAGCAGCAACAGCAGCCTCCTCCATCTTCACACCAGCCTCAGCACATTGACTACTTCTCATACTTTGAATCACTTCAATTTCCTCTTTTGCCTCTGCTTTTAAGGCCTCCTGGGATTACATTAGGCCATCCTAGATAATCCAGGATAAAATCTCTATTTTGAGATTCAGTTCAATTCAGTTCAGTCGCTCAGTCGTGTCCGACTCTTTGCGACCCCATGAATCACAGCACGCCAGGCCTCCCTGTCCATCACCATCTCCCGGAGTTCACTCAGACTCACGTCCATCGAGTCCATGATGCCATCCAGCCATCTCATCCTCGGTCTTCCCCTTCTCCTCCCGCCCCCAATCCCTCCCATCATCAGAGTCTTTTCCAATGAGTCAGCTCTTCGCATGAGGTGGCCAAAGTACTGGAGTTTCAGCTTTAGCATCATTCCTTCCAAAGAAATCCCAGGGTTGATCTCCTTCAGAATGGACTGGTTGGATCTCTTGCAGCCCAAGGGACTCTCAGGAGTCTTCTCCAACANGGACAGTCGGGGGCAGGGGTGGGGGGATAGTCAGGGGCAAGGGGGATGCGGGTGTGCGCGGGCCCCTGATGCCCCCGCCATTGGGGTCCAGCATCCGGATTGTTGCGGTTCTTGAGCACCGGGCTCACCCTCCTGGACAACGTCTTCTAGTCGTAGACGAGGAAGTATTGATATACTTCTTCCCACTGTCCGTCTTGCGCTCGCCGCTTTCTGCTGTCCAGATGGTTGAGGATAAAGTCCACCTCCACTTTGCCCGAAGCCAGAGAAGCGCCTGCAGGGTGCGAAGGCGAGGGCGTCCCCGCTCACCGCGCAGGCGCAGTTCCGCCGCCAAGCCTGCGCGACCGCCGCCCGCGGGTGCGGGTGGGTGCGGAGCGGACCAGCCAGCCAGCCGCCCGCCTTGGAGTAGCGGTGTAGTGTACCCCTCTTTGGCCGCTCCGCTGGATGTGCAGGCCTCCGCCGAGATGGTGATGGACAGGGAGGCCTGGCGTGCTGCGATTCATGGGGTCGCAAAGAGTCGGACACGACTGAGCGACTGAACTGAACTGAACTGAAATCAAAACATTTCTATCCTCTCGGTCTGTCTCTCATACTGGGGACACAGGATTACTGAGCTTTGAAGATTTTATGGACTGTTCAAGAAAGGAAACCAGTCGTAAGCATGGAATGGAGAGTGTGAAGAAGGGGAAAGAAGGCTCTGGAGTCAGGAAGACCCAAACCGAGCCCAGTTTCTGTCTTCTGTGAACTGGGAGACCTTAGATAGATCACTGCCTCTCTCAGAGCTGTGATGGGACCAGCATTTATATCGGAGAGTTGTGAGAATAATGTGAGATGCCAGTTTTTATGTGTGTGAATTAGTGATACCAGTAGCATCTACCTCATTCGGTTGCTCTGAGAACTGAATGGAATAATGCACATCAGTTCAGTCGCCCAGTCGTGTCCGACTCTTTGCGACCCCATGAATCGCAGCACGCCAGGCTCGATCACCTGTTTCTTAGTAGACACTCAAAAATGTTGGCTCTTTTAAAAGTATTAATACAAAGAACAACTCATAGTCCTGCAGACCCTTAATCTCAGTTATTTCCCTTACAGCTCTAACCTCATCTGTTCTATAGATGTAGAAACAGGTCCAGAAAGGGTCGGTGCTTCCTCAGGATCACCTACAGAATGAGAATCAGGGTAGGGATCATTATCTTCCTTTAGTACCCAGTATAGTTGCGATTCATGGGGTCGCAAAGAGTCGGACACGACTGAGGAACTGAACTGAACTGAACTGATAAAGCCAGCAGCAAAGACAGAAATCCCAGGCTCTTAGGGTGAACTGTCAAAGAGGGTTTTTCTTCTTCTTTTGCTAAAGTTAGGAGGCCACCTGGATGGCAGAACAGACAGGACCTTGCCCACAGGCATGGGGGCTCAGCACCCAGCAGCTGATAAAGACTTCTGCACAGTACCCACCTCCTGCCCTTGACTTTGGACTTAGATCCACTTGGTTATTTCCAGGTGGCAGTTCAGCCTGCTTTCTGGGAGCTCAGAAGTCAAGGTCTTTTACCAATGAGTTATAATCGAATTCTTAATTCCATGCTTATCATCCTGTGTTCTCTCAACACCTTATGTTCCAGATACTTTAATTAATTAATCCAATAAATATTTGAGTGTCTCCTTTGTAGCCAGATCAGGGAGGTCTTGCTCCTTATAGGCTTGAAAGGGCAAGGGGAGGAGCTACCACTGGAACCTGGGGGAGTGGCAGGATGGAGAGGGTTGCCTGCCTGGCAGGATCTGTGCAACCAACCCATGAGACCCAGAAGGGAGGTAGTAGATAATAAGAAACATAGAAGAATGCAGGAACAAGGAAGCACATCTCTCAAAGATAGGCAGATTACTGTACTGAGGACCTAGTGTTAAAATTAACAGAAAATTGGAAAGAGTAAGAAAGAATCAAATGAAAATACTGAAATTATTTAAAAAAAGAAAAAGAAAAAGAGATGAAGAGCACTGGGCTTATCAGTAGACTTGAGATATCCAAGGAAATGATTACAGATATTAATGATAGGTCAATAAAAATTACCTAGACTGAAACACAAAGAGAAAAAGGAGTTAAAACAAACAACAGAGCTCTAAAGAGTTGCAGTACCATATTGAACAGTCTAACACCCATGTAGCTGAAATCCCAGAAGAAGAGATAGCAGAGCAGAAGTATTCAAAGAGGTAGGCTGAAAATGTTCCAAAAATAATGAAAGAGATGAAATCATAAATCCAAGAACACAGAGACTCTCAACAGGATTTTCTTTTTTTAATCTAGATGCATTAAATTAAAATAGCTGGAAACCAAAGGTAAAGTGAAAATGTTGAAGGCAGTCAGAGAAAGATACATTACATTCAGAGGAACAAAGACAAGAACTGCATCTTTAAAGAGCTGAAAGAAAAAAATATGGTGAATAGAAAAAGCTATACCAGTGAAAATATCTTTCAAAAATTTAGGCAAAAATACAGATGCTTTTGGACAAACAAAAGCCAAGAGAATGAATTCCCAATTGTCTTGTGCTATAAGAAACATTAAAGGAAGTTTTTCAGGCAGAAGATGTATGATATCAGAAAAAAACCTGGATTTATAGTAAGAAATGAGCAACATTTGAAGACAAATTAAAAATACTTTGGCGGGGGAGGGGGGGAAGAAAAATACTTTGGGGACTTCCCAGATACATAATCATACCACCTGCAACGGATGGATTGACTCCCTTTCTCCCCCATTCTTAAGCCTCTTCCTGATTTCTCTTAATTTTCTCCTAATGCCACCAGTACAATGTTGAGGGCCTCTTTGGTTTATTGCTGATCTTACAGAAATACCCTTAGCATTTCTGTGTTAAGTTAGATTCTGGCTTTAGGAACAAAGTGTATATATTTCATCATATTAAGAAATCACTCATAAATTTCACTGTGTGGAGTGGTTTGATCAGGAGCTTTTTCAGCATCTATGGAAATAACCATACGATTATCTTCCTAAATCTGTTAATCTGATGTAATATATTAATGGTTTCCCTAATCCTACCTGTTCATGGTATATGGTGACATGATGTTGGATTGTTTCCTAATGTTTTCAAGTATAATATTTCTATTTTCCAGGCAAGAATACTGGAGTGGTTTGCCATTTCTTCCTCCAGGGGATATTCCCAACTCAGGGATCAAACCCTTGTCTCCTATGTCTCTTGAGTTGGCAGGCAGATTCTTTACCACTGAGCCACCTGGGAAATCCATTTTATTCAAATAGTTTGCTTTAATATTCATAAGTAATTTAGTCTATAGTTCTCTTTTTCATGCTGTTTTCTACAAAATTGAGTTTAAATATCAATGTAATACTTGCTACAGAAGAAAGAAATTGGAAGTTTTTCTCATTTTAAAAGCATTGCAAACAATTTATGGTGCATCAGAGGTCTCTGTCTTTACAGATCTGGCTAACTTCCTTGAAACTCTCTGCAGCTGATTTGTGTGTGTGTGGGTGGCGGGGAAATTTGTTGGTAATGTTCTCTGTTTCTTCTATGGAAATTCATCTGCTTAAGTTTTCTATCATTAATTGGCTTGTTTGGTAAATTGTATTTCCTTAGGAAACAGTATCTAAACATGCAAATGTTTTTGCATTTAAGTTTGCAAAGTAGTTTCTTTTGATTTTTATTGATTTTCTTTATTTATTTTTTGGCATTCGACACAGCTTGTGAGATCTCACTTCCCTGACCAGGGATTGAACTTGGGTCCCAGCAGGGACAGCATTGAATCCTAAGCACTAGGACACTAGGGAGCTCCTTTTGATTTTTAAAATTTCTTCTATTTCAATTATATTTCCACTGTCCTTTCTTTCTTACCTTGTGTATCTGTGATTTGTCCCTTTTATTCTTGGTTACATTAGCAAGTAGTATGTTTTCTTTCATCCTTTTTTTAGAAAACTAAAAATTTAATTTATTCGTTAGAGCTGTTTTTTTCCAAACCTCTCATTCATTTCTACCTTTAGCATTATTATTTTCTTCCTGTGGTTTCTTTGTTGTTCTTTTGCTAGATATTGTGACGTGTGTCCCCTAAGTTGTGTCTGACTCTTTGTGATACCATGGACTGTGGCTCACAAGGCCCCTCTGTCCACAGGATTTTCTAGGCAAGAATACTGTAGTGGATTGCCATTACCTCCTCTGGGGGATCTTCCCAACCCAGGGGTCAAACCCAGGTCTCCTGTGTTGGCGGGCAGATTCTTTACCATTGAGCCACCTGGGAAGCCCAGATATCATGACTTGCGAATTAATTAATGTTTCCTTTCATTTTTATTCACATATGTGTTTCCTCAAAATGAACTGTGATTCAACAGTTTATGAATTCCAACATCCAAGAGAGAATATTTGAAAATTGTTGAGATTATTTCAAAATGTATATGGAAGAGTAGGAGTGAATTATAGCCTGGACACTTTTAAGATAGACGAGCAAGCAGGCTTGCCCTCCCAGATATAAGAACTAAATAAATAGTTAAGATTGTGTGGCACCAGCAGATATAGATAAATAGACCAATAAAAGTGAATAAGAGTCCTGACACAGCCCACATATGTGTAGAAATCTGTTATGACAGAGGTGGTACATTGCATCATTGGGGAACAGAGAGGTGTTCAACAAAAGGGACTGTCCAGAATGGTTCTCATATGTTAAAGATACAGTTGGAACCTAACGCATACTCATACTACATAAGCATCCAGAAAGGACTTACACATGAAAAACAAACTTTAAATTCTTAATGGTAAATATAGGCAAGAAAAATTTTCTGAATCAGACCAAGCAATGACTATTTAATAAAAGGCTGATAAATAGGAATATATTAAAATGTAAAATGTTTGTTCATCCAATGACACCTTAAAACACAAGCTAAAAATTGGGAGAAGAGATTCACAACATGTGTAACCAACAAAGGTTAGTATCATGAGTGTATTAGAAACTTCAAATTTAGGTAAAAAACACAAGAAACAGCTGATGCCGTGAACAGTGTAAGGGAGGCTTGCACTGATGTGAAGCCCAAGTACAGTGCTTCAGTTGCAGCTTTGCTGAGAAGTTGCGCAAGGGAGATGGCTCCAGAGACCTGTGCTCTGACCTTTTCAAGCACTAACAGCAGTGTGTTCAGAAAGCATAAACGAGAAGGGGATTCCTGTTGAAGGACTGGAGAGTTTATGGGCCACGGCAAAGAGAAGCCTGAAAGCTCTTCTTGACCTTGAAAGTCACCTTGAATGTGGACTCCTCAAATCAGGAAATTGAGTACTCTGGATCATGTCAATTAAAACTGAAGATAGCATTGATTTGACGAATTTAAGAGGGAGGAGTTTCCTTTCCTCCTCAATATTTTTTTCTCAGTTGTGAAAGATGAACCATCGCTCTTTGCTCTGAGATTTCTGGTTTTGGCATCACAGCAGGAACTCAGTGTTATGAATAATGGGATTATTTGGGATTGTGGTTGCAATCTGAATTAAATTCGCCCATTCCCGTCCATTTTAGTTCACTGATTCCTAAAATGTCAGAGTTTACTCTTGCCATCTTCTGTTTGACCACGTCCAATTTACCTTGACTTAACATTCCAGGTTCCTATGCAATATTATTCTTTACAGCATCGGACTTTACTGTCACCACCAGATGTATCCACAACTGAGCATCATGTCCACTTTGGCCCAGCCTCTTTTATCCTTTCTGGAGCTATTTCTCCACTCTTCCCCAGTAGCATATTGGAAACCTATTGACCTGGAGTGGGGTGGAGGCTCATCTTCCGGTGTCAAATCTTTTTGCCTTTTCATACTGTTCATGGGGTTCTCAAGGCAAGAATACTAAAGTGGTTTGCCATTCCCAGACTCTTTTGTTGACCATGATGGCTACTCCATTTCTTCTGAGGGATTCCTGCCAACAGTAGTAGATACAATGGTCATCTGAGTTAAATTCACCCATTCCAGTCCATTTTAGCTCGCTGATTCCTAGAATGTCAACGTTCACCCTTGCCATCTCTTGTTTGACCACTTCCAATTTGCCTTGATTCATGGACCTGACATTCCAGGTTCCTATGCAGTATTGCTGTTTACAGCATCGGATCTTGCTTTTATCACCAGTCACATGCACAACTGGGTATTGTTTTTGCTTTAGCTCCATTCCTTCATTCTTTCTGGAGTTATTTCTCCACTGATCTCCAGTAGCATATTGGGCACCTAACGACCTGGGGAGATTCTCTTTTGAAATCCTATCATTTTGCCTTTTCATACTGTTCATGGGGTTCTCAAGGCAAAAATACTAACTGATTAATAATCCTAATTACATTTCAAAGCCCCCTTGCTATGTGAGGTTAACATATTAACGGGTGTGGTATCTCATCATTTTTAGTCCTGGGGATTAGTTTTGAAATGTTCTTAGGGCCAATTCTGCCTACCCATTTTTTCATAGGTAGTAAGGGACAGACCAGGGACGTATACCCGATTCTGTTTTATTTTTTGACTTTTGTTCTGTTTCCTCCTTAAACTCACCTTAACTTTTACCTGAGCTGTGTAAGCGCAAACCAGTAATATCTGAGGATGCTGGTGAGATGATAGAGTGTAGTGTCTAAACCACACACTCTAAAGCAGTCCTGCTGCTGCTGCTTTTCTTTCAGTCATGTCCGACTCTGTGTGACCCCATAGACGGCAGCCCACCAGGCTCCCCTGTTCCTGGGCTTCTCCAGTCAAGAACACGGTCCTAGCTGTAGTCAAGTCTTCAGTCCTCTCATTTGTAGAATGGGTATGATGTCAATATTTACCTCTAGAGTTGTCAGAATTAAGTGGCTTAGTATACGTAAAAGACTTGAGAACATTGCCTGGCATATAGCAAACATCATAGAAGTCATTTTATTTTTTTTTAAATATTTTATTTTATTTTTTTACTTTACAATGGTGTATTGGTTTTGCCCTACATGAATCCGCCACAGGTATACCTGAGTTCCCGACCCTGAACCCCCCTCCCACCACCCTCCCTATATCATCTCTCTGAGTCATTCCAGTGCACCAGCCCCAAGCATCCTATATCCTGTATCGAGGTGTGAGAGAGAAAAAGATAGAGGACAGCAGTTGAGAAGTAATTTTTCCCATTCTATTACACTGTGAGAATTTATACCTTGTGTAAAAGGCGAAGTGTTAGTGATTATAACACTGCCTTATTTTTCGGTTGATACTGTAATAAGTTTTTTCACTAAGTTTCAACCTGTTTTGAGAGTAAGGAATATATAATGGAGACTTCATGAATTTTTTAAATGTCTATTCCAAACAGGTTGTTAGGTGGGAAAAAAATTGTAAAAACATGTTTTTCTATTAAAGTTTTGTTTTAAGAAGGATATGGAGAGTTTTATTTATTGAAGCAGCTGCTCTGAGAGCAAAATCACAACATAGTTGTTAAATAGTTAAAATAATCTCTGTGATTGAAGGACCCTTGCTATGACATAGCAGCAGATATCCTCCATGGTTGACTCCAATGTATAATATGAAGGCATGTACAAGACTTGCATCTGCCCTAAAATGCCATGTTCCTTGGCTGATACAGCTATGGAAACTGTTCTTACTATCTAACAAGATACTCTTGTTAATATTCATGATATCCAGGAGGGAGTCTTCATCAGTGAGATAGCACCTGGTAATTAGATGATTAAGAGAAAAAGAAGAGCTGTTTCTTTTCTTGCACCGATGCTTAGGAAAAGAATTTTCCCAGTGAAATTATATATTTGTCTACTGGATTATTTATAGTATAAACATATTGGTAAAATCTTAAATAATAGTAGAATAAAAATAGATTGCATAGAGAATTAAAGAATGGAAACAATATATAGAACAGCAGATGAGAGGAAGAAAAGAAGGAAAAAGGAGGGAAAAAGGAAGAAAGCAGAAGTAAGAACTAATGTATCAGTTATAACAATAAATATGAGTTGAGCTCAATTATAAGACAAAAGATTCTCAAAGTCACTAAGCAAATTCGACTACATACTGTTCAAAAAATTATTGTTCAGTCGCTAAGTTGTGTCCAGCTTTTTGCACCCCATGGACTGCAGCACGTCAGACTTCCCTGTCCTTCATCAGCTCCTGGAATTTACTGAAACTCATGTCCATTGAGGCAGTGATGCCATCCAAGCATCTCATCCTCTGTCACCTCCTTCTCCTCCTGCCCTCAGTCTTTCCCAGCATCAGGGTCTTTTCCAGACTCAGCTCTTTACACAGCTTAAAAATAAAATGATGAGAAAATATGTAAGGCAAGTGAAATTAAACAAAGAGAAATGGGGGTTAAACATTTGCCTGTAAATTGTTGTTTCTTTATTATTTATATTTCCACTCTTTCCTTATAGTCTTTTGTCCAAAGAGACGTCAAAATGTGCTTTCAAAAATATAGATGGATTTTCATTCACAGTGGATTCTCATCACACGTATCCATTTTTCTAGTTTGAAAGGTTACATTATCTTACATCATCATTGCTTTTCCTACCACGTAGAGATAAGGTTCTTACTACTGTCTCTTTTCTACCTGTGGCTCCTACCATTCTGCCCCACTAGTTGCTCCTCAGGCATATGAAGGTCATGACTACATTTTGGTTTTTATCCTTTTGAACTTTGATCTCCTGTTCAACCTATTTGTCTTGAAACTTCTTCTTTCTTTTTTTTTTTTTTTTTGTATTTATTTATTTTTTTACACGAACTCCCAAACATGAACCCCCCTCCCACTTCCCACCCCACATCTTCCCTTTTGATTCTGGGATTCCATTTCTTCTAGTTTCAACCTTTTTGTGTGTGTGTCACCCTTCTAAAATTTCTTCTGATCCATTGGGTATACCTGTAGTGGGCTAAATGCAGATGATGTTGGAAGCATTAATTTGATAGAGTAGGACTGGTGAGGAAAAGCACAAAAAAGTTTTGAGGAGCTATTTTAACTTTATGAATGCTCTGTCCCATTTGTATTGGTTTAGCTGAAATTAGTTAGAGTAGAAATAATACAGTATCAAGTGAACTCCAGAAGTCATGAGAAATCACTGATGCCTTACTAAATTTTTATTCCAGAAATGTTCATGTTGGATAAAATATGATCCAGGAAATATGTCTTATGCTTTTATGATATCCTCTTCCAAATCAGTCTTCCATGTGCCATGGAAGCTCTCCTGTCCTCCTAACTCAAGAAAAGCTATCTTCACTATCATCACCTCTACAGGTTTTCATGAGATATATGATTTAGTAAAATAGCTCAACCTAAGATATTGTAATCTGGATGATGAGGAACTACATCAGTGTTAACGCAAATAGGCAGTAACCTAAAATTGTAGGGTTTGAGGACTTACCAGCAAGGAGTGAATGATATAAAGATTTTATTCATTGTGGCAAGATTATAGAGGAGGTAATTTTAAAATATTTTTTATTATGGAACCTTGTTGATCTTTTAGATCTTGTTGATCTAAGGTTGATCTTTTAAATTTATTTTGTTTTAGGTTCCCAAAACTAAGGGTATTATGGCTTGTGACTAGTCTATGGAAATAAACTTGAGTATGGAATTAGAAAACGGGAACCTCCACGTTAGCAGTAATAGATACTCAGGGGTAAATGAGATTGATTTTGTTTGCATATAGCACTTGTTAATAGTTTTTCATAAAAAAGATAGTAACATATTTTAAAAGAAGAAATATCCTGCTCTGAAAAAATGATTGCATCTTGGAAGTCCATTCAATAGACTATCATAACGTGACCGGCAGCAATTGTATTCTAAACAAAGCAGAGTTGTTATCTCTGAAAACGCTTCGCCTGCAGCATTTTGCTAACCTCTGTGAGAGCAGAGCGGCCATCTCTTGCGAACTCTCCACTCATTCCAGCAATAATTGTGTGTTCTTTGGCTTCTTAGACTGGAGTTGTTTCTGTATCAGATTACTGCTTTGCAAATGAGCAGCGATTTTTTTCTGCTGTGGTCTTGTGGTCTAATATTAATACATTTTCACAATGAAAACCATGGGGATTAGATAATTTTTCTAGGTTGGTATCCCATGGGATATCTAACCTACGATGCTTGTTTTAATTGAATTACCATGTTTTCCATATGAGTGAATGACTGAATAATGAAGACTTATGGGACTAAATTTTAATGCACCATACATTAATATGAGCAATGGGGGGAAACATATGATTTTACTTTAAGTAAAATCTTTCAGTAGCAAATGTTTCACCTCTTCTCTCTTTTTTTCCCCCCAAGCAAATGAGTGTTTCAGCACTGCAGAACACCAGCCGGTGGAGCCTTCTGCAGTGGCGTTCAGCGAATGGGAAAGAGCATCTTTGAGATTTTCTTTTAGAGTTTGGAATATGAAAGGAGATTCTGGGTATGGGCCACTGTTTTTGGAGTAATGAAACTGGCTGACTCCTTTTCCTACTGGAGTAGGATAACTTGCCTATTTTTTTTTTTCTCCCCACATGTCAGATATACTTTGCATCAGCCATGTAGACCTATCAACCCATCAATATGAATAGTCATGGGGTATCTAATAGGAAAATTGGGTACAACCACTTTAAATTTCAACAAAGATGAATTTGTACAATCTTTTTCTCTTTTCTAGTATCATCATGATAACCTCAAAGTCAAAAACAATTAGGCAAAAAGGGAAAAATATATCTTGATTTTTACATCAGAAACATTCCCTGAGCTGCAGTTATTAGGCTAAAAATAAATCCTCTGTAGTAAATTCTGTGCATACTTTTGCCAGAAGTTATTACATTTAGTTACATCTGAGATCAGTTAGGTGTTTTATTTTCTATTTCACTGTTAAATAATAATTCTACTATAAAAGTATGCATATTTATTGCCTTAAGTGAAAGTGAAAGTGAAGTCGCTCAGTCGTGTCCGACTCTTTGTGACCCCATGTACTGTAGCCTACCAGGCTCCTCTGTCCATGGGATTTTCCAGGCAATAGTACTGGAGTGGATTGCCATTTCCTTCTCCGGGGGATCTTCCTGACTCAGGGATCGAACCTGGGTCTCCCACATTGTAGACAGACGTTTTACCGTCTGAGCCACCAGGGAAGTCCCTTGACCTGAGTTTAATTGAGCAGAACATGAGAAGGAATGTAATATATTGACAAAGTATTGTTTTTGTAGGCCACATTTAAAGAATTCTATCATCTTCAGATTCTAACACAGTGGTGAGTGTTTTGTGTTAGTTTTCCACTTTGGGCTTCTCTGAGAAAAAAATCAGGAAAAATTTGGGGGCATTGTTTTAGTAACTTAGGGATATAGCATAAATTTTGGTGTTCAAATTCTGGTACTTCCTAACTCTATAGTTCGGGCATCAATTCCTTCATCTACGTAATAGGGTTATCAGTACTTACCTCACAGATTTAATTGAAAATGTACTTTTAAAAGATTCAGTAAGTATCATGTAATAAATGCTCAGTAAATGTGAGGTCCCCTTTCTTCCCTCTCTCCCTCTGGAAACTTCTACCATGTGTGAATGAGAAAAAAAAAAAAAAAAGACATTTCTTTTCTGGTTTTCTCTCCTTTTAAAAAGCCATAAAGTATTTAAGGAAAATACTACAGTAGATTTTGAGATGGATAAAACACATGCATTTGGTTTATTAACTTTCTAGTTAAGAGATTTATTCCCTAACTCGTTTAAATATTTTGAGAAACATACTGTTACATTTAAACATGAAATCTGTCTCCCTTACACTTCATGAAGCTTTTCCAGTTTCCTGTCTTCAAGTTAGGAAATGATGAGGTTGAAAGCATTCTGGCCTTAAGACACCGACATTTCTGAGCCAACCACAAGAGTTCATTCAACTTCTCATAAATGCCTTCAAATGCAAAACATTTGGCCCATAGACTTAGTCAAGGGACATGATACCAGCCTCCTTTGTGTGCCATTTGTCAGACCTTGATTTGTTGAGTACCAGGTTTCAAAGCTTGACTTTTCTTCTCAGGCACTGCATACCACTGAGGGTATCTCCTTCCCTGGGGTTTGTAGTCCTTTCTGCCCATGATTCACTTCCTAGTCTGCCCAGCTTCATATTGTCATAGTTATTTTGCCTGCGGTTTCTTCCTTCCTTTAAGACTTTTTTTTTTTTTTTTTTTTTTAGAATTGTAGAAAGGGTATATAAGGTCTGACTCATTTAAGGGAGCTTCGATTTATATTTTTGACAAATATTTGCCCTAAATAATATGGGTAGAGTACCATTATCTTAGTATATCTCTTGTTGATAATAGCCTCAGTCTTGACCTCTCAGTATAAATAAATAAGATCTCATAGTTTGTAACCATGGAGAAAGCAAGAGTTTACAAACATTTATACACAGTTTTAAAGCTTCCCTGGAGGAAAATGGATGCAACTGAAGGGAACATAAATTATCTTTAAAGATGTTTCTCAGATTGGATTGTTCTTAATAAATAACTCCATTCTACACATTTTCTTTCTTGGAGCCAAGTTCTGCCTTTGGTTTGTTGGCTTGTTCTGTTTGCTCACAGAGGGAGGTCCACATGGGAAAGCGTGTGGTTGTCTCAGCTTTAAAGAATTTAAGAAAAGGAAAAACATGCATTGCTGAGAAGGTTTATTCATTTCAGTCAATGAGTATTTATTGAGTGTCTACTATGTGATCTTCACTGGCGGCTTGTTAGATACATGGAAAACTAGTCAGTGACACAGGACAGCAGACATCAAAGTACCAAAGGACAACATATTACTGTAGAGCAGTGGTTCTCAACTGGATGATTTTGCCCTCCAGAGGCATTTGGCCTTGCCTGGAGACATTCTTGACTCTCACAACAATTTGCTGCTGACATCTCAGGGGGGCAGCCTTTGTAGAATGTTTCGTAGCATCCTGCAGTACACAGCCCAGACCCCACAACAAAGAATCATCTGGTCCAGTAATGCAGAAGCTGAAGAACCTTGTTTAGAAATGTCACAGCAGAGAGAGAATCCATCAGGTGGAAAAAAAAAGCCTCCGGTTTGCAAAATTCTCAGAATATAATAATATAACCTTTAAAATACTCTCTCTTCTTTTTTGAAGAAGCTACCATATAGGTGTTGATTAATATCCTTGCTTTTGATAAATGAAGTGCCTTCTAGTTGTGAGCTGGGCACTAGAGTGGTACTTCTTATGTGCTTCTGAGTGTCAATTTTTCTGGAAAATGCTCCTTGAGTTTTGACTTATAGTTTTTCCCTCCCTTGGGTTCAGATAGGGATCCAATAGACTTGGTGAGGTAATCAATATCCATGATGCACAAAATTTTGTCTTTTCCCGTTTTCCTTTACTCTTTCCAAAATTGTCATGTAAATAACCTCCCGGAAGATGTCCCCATGAAACCATCATACCTGCCAAGACACATATCACCAGAGGACAGAGTTAAGGGCAGAGCTGGGATCCTTGCCACTTGCTCTGGTGCTTTGTAATCAGGAAGAGAATAAAATGGATGAGAGGGGCTGGGGAGTGTGATGTGGAGGGTGAGGGGAGAGGTAGAGAAGGAAGGAAGGGGAGAAGAGAGGGGAAGGAAGGTAGGCAAAGGGATGGTGTTTTGGACATCGTTCATAAGTGTTTTAATGCCCCACATCTTTTGGATGTGGCTGTGTTGCCCCTCAGCTTTCTTTCCTTTCCTCTTCAGAGTAAACTTCCCTAGACCTCCTGGAGGTTTAGGGGGTCTTCCACATTCTCCTACACAGTCTCTGCATATATCTCAGTGAGCATTTATATTAAAATTGTCTCTTTAGGTGTTCATGTTCCCAAATAATGTGAAAACAACTTGAGGTCAAGTGCTGCCTAAGCTCTCAATTGCTAGGATAGTGCCTGCCTAGACACAAACAGGAGAAGGCAATGGCACCCCACTCTAGTACTTTTGCTTGGAAGATCCCATGGATGGAGGAGCCTGGTGGGCTGCAGTCCGTGGGGTCGCTGAGAGTTGGACACGACTCAGTGACTTCACTTTTACTTTTCACTTTCATACATTGGAGAGGAAATGGCAACCCGCTCCAGTGTTCTTGCCTGGAGAATCCCAGGGTCGGCGGAGCCTGGTGGGCTGCCATCTGTGGGGTCGCACAGAGTCGGACACGACTGAAGCCACTTAGCAGACACAAACACCTATGGTATTTTGGAAGGACTGATGTTGAAGCTGAAACTCCAATACTTTGGCCACCTGATGCGAAGAACTGACTCATTTGAAAAGACCTTGATGCTGGGAAAGATTGAAGGCGGGAGAAGGTGACAACAGAGGATGAGATGGTTGGATGGCATTGCCGACAAAATGGACACAAGTTTGGGTAAACTCCGGGAGTTGGTGATGGACAGGGAGGCCTGGTGTACAGCGGTCCATGGGGTCACAAAGAGTCGGACACGACTGAGCGACTGAACTGAACTGAACTGATCCCCACACTAGTGCTTAACTTCAAACAAGGACACCACTTATGCATTTTTCATTTTCTGGGTTTGCTAGGGCTCCAATTCTGCCTCCAATTTGAATTTTTTTGGTGAAAGATACAGGGAGCTTTTCTGTGCTTTTTTTTTCATTTCTTTTACCTGATGCAATCACTCTGCAGGGTTTATTTTTGCTCCATCTCCATCTTGCAATCTCTCATTCTAAGTATTTTTTCATAAGAATTGTCTCTATTCCTATTGGTTGTATATTTTATCTCCTCATTGAATTGCTGGCTTCAGGATAACAGAGATTATGTCATATCTTTGGTTGCTTGTGGGGTTTTTTTTTTTTTTTTTTTGGTTGTATTGTGTGGCATGCTGGATCCTAGTTCCCCAACCAGGGATCAAACCTGCTCACCCCATAGTGGAAGTATAGAATTTTAGCTGCTGGACCACCAGGAAAGTCCCATATCTTTGGTATTCATATCCCAAAGTACTTCATTTCCACTGAGGTGCATGAAAATGCCTGGAGTTGTAGTATGCAAAACATCTCTTTACTTTCGTTGTCTCACATGCTGAGTGATGGGTTTTGCTAAGAAGATATCCTTTGTCATTAATACAGGAAATATTTTCTTGCTTTTGTTTTTGGCTTCTCATGGCTATAAAGCGTGAGGTTAATTAAATTTGACTTTATTTCACAAAGAATCTATTTTTTATAAATGACCTACACTAGTGTTAAGGAGTAACTCTAGTATAAATCCTCACATAACACCTAAGTAAAATAAGAAAGATAACAGCAGCTAGTATTTAGCTGTTGTCTCCTAATGCAGAGTGCCATGAAACTGATAGTTTTTTTTTCATTATTCAGTGTAAAAAGGCAGATAAAATTAAAATGGAGAGGCTTGGAGATAAAATGGAAGCTTAAGTGGGAAGGGAAAGAATAAAGTTTTAATGGAACAGAACAATGGGTTAAAATTCGTGATAAAAGTTAGATATAAGGAACCTAGTGAGAGATGCAGAAAGTTAGGATGGAGATTAAGGGGTAGAAAGCATAGGTCCTCATCATGAGTTTGTGCAAGGAATCTTAGATTTCGGTTTACTTTAGCTTTTGTAACAGAAAGAAAAGTAGTAGATTCAAAATAGATATATTAAAGGGCAGTTGTCTCAAGTTTTTAGTCCCATTGCTACTCTGATGGAGAAATGATCCTATGGAGAGAAAGGAATACCGTTTGCCATTTTTCATTCTCACCTCTGTAGTACTGAGCTATATTTGTTTAGGCAAGATTGACTTTTCTCAGATACAATGGGAAATCCTGTGTGGGATTTACAAATCTGTTGCTCATGTTCTCATTTTATGATAAGGTTAGTTATCATTAAGTAAACTGAGAGATGACTAACCTTTTTCTGTTCTCTCCCCCTCTCTCCTTCTCTCCCTCTCTATTTTCTTCCTTTCTCCATTTGTGTGTGTGTGTATTTATGTGTGTGTGTGTGTGTGTATATATATATATATATATATATAATTTATCAGTTATTATATCTTGGCAATTAGAATAAGCATAAATAATCTGATTTTAAATAAAATTTTAAAGGCATGCAGATTGTTTTCAAGCTTTGCTCTTGCAATATACATTAGCAGACACGTTGTCTTTCCCATTGCAGAACTGTAAATTGTAAAATACATGCAACATACTTATACAGTTTATGATGAGCAGCTGACAAGATGGATTAAATCAGAAGGCAAACTACTCTGCTGGAATTGAGTGGAGTCACTGCTGTTGAAATGCCAGAGCGCAGTGTGTGCGTTTCCCCCTCTCCTCTCACTGCCTAATTGAAAGAGGCGTTAATGTGGTGAAGAGTGCTGAAAGCAAAATGCCAGCTTTTTCAAACAGGAAACAGATACATTCAATTATTATTATTTTTGGGTTTTACTACCATCTATGATAAAGCAGAGCAAATGTGGTTGCTGCTTTGTCTGTATTGAAATTATGAACCAGAGAGCAAAAGGGTTATGTGGCATGAATTCAGCTGTTGATAGCACACTGCCCCCACCCCCCAAACACAAGGAAACTCAAGGTCCTGGTTATTTATACGATAAGTTTAGATGATAAACCTTACTTGATAACTGTACGAATTGAATCAAAATATTCAGTATACTTTTGGTTTTAGGCATTGACTGATACTTTCTGAAAGATGAGTAATATTGATCCTCACATTTCACTATTGCCTTTAGGATTAGTAGAGGGAATTGTTCTCATGGTGTCAAACTGCTTTGGATGAAGCTTTCTCTAAAAGACTTAATTGCAATTATGGAATAGAGTTTAGTGTTAGCATGAAAGAAGATTGGATAGGCCAAAGTATCATCATTAAATACGATGCACGTAACATACTGGCTCATGTTAATTAGTTTTCACTGAAAAGTAAGGCGCTCCAAGTGACTGTGGGAAAGTGACTTGGTGATTTGCTGTTGCTGGTCAGTCTCACAAAAGGAGAATTGTCTATTGTGAAAAAAAAAAAAAANAAAATGCCTGGAGTTGTAGTATGCAAAACATCTCTTTACTTTCGTTGTCTCACATGCTGAGTGATGGGTTTTGCTAAGAAGATATCCTTTGTCATTAATACAGAAAATATTTTCTTGCTTTTGTTTTTGGCTTCTCATGGCTATAAAGCGTGAGGTTAATTAAATTTGACTTTATTTCACAAAGAATCTATTTTTTATAAATGACCTACACTAGTGTTAAGGAGTAACTCTAGTATAAATCCTCACATAACACCTAAGTAAAATAAGAAAGATAACAGCAGCTAGTATTTAGCTGTTGTCTCCTAATGCAGAGTGCCATGAAACTGATAGTTTTTTTTTCATTATTCAGTGTAAAAAGGCAGATAAAATTAAAATGGAGAGGCTTGGAGATAAAATGGAAGCTTAAGTGGGAAGGGAAAGAATAAAGTTTTAATGGAACAGAACAATGGGTTAAAATTCGTGATAAAAGTTAGATATAAGGAACCTAGTGAGAGATGCAGAAAGTTAGGATGGAGATTAAGGGGTAGAAAGCATAGGTCCTCATCATGAGTTTGTGCAAGGAATCTTAGATTTCGGTTTACTTTAGCTTTTGTAACAGAAAGAAAAGTAGTAGATTCAAAATAGATATATTAAAGGGCAGTTGTCTCAAGTTTTTAGTCCCATTGCTACTCTGATGGAGAAATGATCCTATGGAGAGAAAGGAATACCGTTTGCCATTTTTCATTCTCACCTCTGTAGTACTGAGCTATATTTGTTTAGGCAAGATTGACTTTTCTCAGATACAATGGGAAATCCTGTGTGGGATTTACAAATCTGTTGCTCATGTTCTCATTTTATGATAAGGTTAGTTATCATTAAGTAAACTGAGAGATGACTAACCTTTTTCTGTTCTCTCCCCCTCTCTCCTTCTCTCCCTCTGTATTTTCTTCCTTTCTCCATTTGTGTGTGTGTGTATTTATGTGTGTGTGTGTATATATATATATATATATATATAATTTATCAGTTATTATATCTTGGCAATTAGAATAAGCATAAATAATCTGATTTTAAATAAAATTTTAAAGGCATGCAGATTGTTTTCAAGCTTTGCTCTTGCAATATACATTAGCAGACACGTTGTCTTTCCCATTGCAGAACTGTAAATTGTAAAATACATGCAACATACTTATACAGTTTATGATGAGCAGCTGACAAGATGGATTAAATCAGAAGGCAAACTACTCTGCTGGAATTGAGTGGAGTCACTGCTGTTGAAATGCCAGAGCGCAGTGTGTGCGTTTCCCCCTCTCCTCTCACTGCCTAATTGAGAGAGGCGTTAATGTGGTGAAGAGTGCTGAAAGCAAAATGCCAGCTTTTTCAAACAGGAAACAGATACATTCAATTATTATTATTTTTGGGTTTTACTACCATCTATGATAAAGCAGAGCAAATGTGGTTGCTGCTTTGTCTGTATTGAAATTATGAACCAGAGAGCAAAAGGGTTATGTGGCATGAATTCAGCTGTTGATAGCACACTGCCCCCACCCCCCAAACACAAGGAAACTCAAGGTCCTGGTTATTTATACGATAAGTTTAGATGATAAACCTTACTTGATAACTGTACGAATTGAATCAAAATATTCAGTATACTTTTGGTTTTAGGCATTGACTGATACTTTCTGAAAGATGAGTAATATTGATCCTCACATTTCACTATTGCCTTTAGGATTAGTAGAGGGAATTGTTCTCATGGTGTCAAACTGCTTTGGATGAAGCTTTCTCTAAAAGACTTAATTGCAATTATGGAATAGAGTTTAGTGTTAGCATGAAAGAAGATTGGATAGGCCAAAGTATCATCATTAAATACGATGCACGTAACATACTGGCTCATGTTAATTAGTTTTCACTGAAAAGTAAGGCGCTCCAAGTGACTGTGGGAAAGTGACTTGGTGATTTGCTGTTGCTGGTCAGTCTCACAAAAGGAGAATTGTCTATTGTGGAAAAAAAAAAAAAAAGAATCTGTTAGAATTTGGATATGGTGATAGTAAGAGCAACTAGTCAGAGGAAATCTAAAACCTGTGGGATTGATTTCCTAGGAATATAACTTGAATTTATCTGTGGGGTTCCAAAGAAGGCTAGTGGTTAGAAGATTGACATCATGTAAACTGTTCTTTTATACTTACTCACATTATTCAGGTGAACAATTTTAAGATTTGGTGGAAAAGGGAAGAACCCACATTTTAGCTGTTATAATCTTTTCAGTACAGCGCCCCAAAATAGAACATAGAACAGAATCAAAAGAAACTAACTTATGATGCAAATCCTTTATTTGCTTGTAATTTCTAGGTGCTGCTGTTGCATGCACATTACTTCCTTGGTTTGGACACATGTAGTAGTTGTAATCTTATTATAAAAGTTAAAATTATCCTAACAAATAGAAGCCATACTCAAATGATATATTCTGACTTTTAGTAATAGCACAAAAAAGCTTAGATGAGGAAATGGAAGATTGGAATTCCCATACTAAGGATCTGCCACAGACAAAATGTAGGTTAATCACACAGGTTTTAGGTTCTTAGTATAGTTAATGTCCATTCAATGGCTAATGACCAAGATACAAAGAAAGAAGTAGAGCACACTTTTATTTGAGCAAATATGAATGTTTTCCTGTGAAACAAAGTATTAACAATTTCTATCAATTAACAATTTCTAACAATGCTATCAGTTATTTTTATTCTATAGTGTTTATGCTCCAAACAGCTTGAAATAAATGAGTTGCTGAATTCGTTGGGTCAAATTAGTCCTTTTCTTACCTTTGTTTCCTTTATTCTTCTCTCCCTCCTCCTTTCTTTCTTTTCTTCCTTTCATATTTATTGAGCAGCCAACTAATTTCAAGCATTTGGGTAGGTGCTAGTGGCATAATGATTAAAATTATTTCCCACCTTCATTTTTTGGATGAGTATAATGCAGCTAGTTTTAGCTACAAATCTCTTGGTCTACTGGGACTGTCTCCTTGGGTTACAAATTCTCTGAGCACTGCTGACATAGAATCATGAAGAAACAAAACAAAACAAAAAAAAGTTCACGCAGTTGTGAATGGACAAGCCAAATATCTCTCCAACACATTGATTTGTTTCCTCTTATATTATTTAAATAATAGCAGATTAAAAAAAATCAAATACTATGAAACTCTTGGATATAATCTGTAAAAGAGTTTTTCTTTTTTTTTAAAGGAGAATTTGCTGGGGTCTTATGGTAAGCTAGAAGTGCAATCAAACTTAATCTGTTAGTGATTTTGCATTAGAAGTGCATTTAATTAAGGTTAAGTGCATTTAATTAAGTGCATTCAAATAAGATATCTCTAGTCTAGGACAAAAAGGGCTGTAGGACATTAAAGAGGGTGTTAGGTGATGACTGGAAATACATTATGTATTGAGAGTAGAACTGCATCTGCCTCATTCAGTGATCTAATAGACTGTGTTTCAGACCTTGCTATATTTTGGTTATATGATCAAGAATTTTTAACTGTATACAATGATTGGATGCATGAAAATGGGAGAAAATGCCTTTTAACTTTTTCATTATTTTATCCCTTTTTGTGAGGTCTCTTAACATTTCTTTCCAAAAGATATATCTAGTTCTGTCTTAGTTTTTACTCTACATTCATAATTTTCCTTCTTTTCTAGCAATTTTTAGATTCCAATCATCTCTCATCTTCCTTAAAAGTGAAAACTAATAAACCTTTAATGTCTCTTTAGGATATTATCTCATTGCTTATTAAAATAATATATGTCTGGGCATATTTAATAAATAAAGAATTGATATTTTTGTCTACAAGCATACTGTTTTGCCCTGCTTTATTTTGTACTCCACAGCCAAACTTGGCTGTTACTCCAGGGATCTCTTGACTTCCTACTTTTGCATTCCAGTCCCCTATGATGAAAAGGACATCTATTTTGGGTGTTAGTTCTAGAAATCTTGTAGATCTTCATAAAACTGTTGAGCTTTTTGACATTAGTGGTTGGGGCACAGACTTGGAATACTTTGATATTGAATTGTTTGCCTTGGAAATGAACAGAGATCATTCTGTCATTTTTGAGGTTGCACCCAAGTACTGCATTTTGGACTTCTTTGTTGACTGTGAGGGCTATTCCATATCTTCTAAGGGATTCTTGCCCACAATAGTAGATATAATGGTCATCAGAATTAAATTTGCCCATTCCAGTTCACTTTACATCACACTAAAATGTTGATGTTCACTCTTGTCATCTCCTATTGACCACTTCCAATTTACCTTGGTTCATGGACCTAACATTCCAGGTTCCTATGCAATATTGTTTTTTACAGCATCAGACTTAACTTCTATCACCAGTCATATCCACAACTAGGTGTTGTTTTTGCTTTGGCACTGTCTCTTCCTTCTTTCTGGAGTTACTTATCCACTCTTCTCCAGTAGCATATTGGGCACCTACTGACCTGCAAGTTCATCTTCAGCCAAAAAGATGGAGAAGCTCTAGATAGTCATCAAAAATAAGACGGGGAACTGGCTGTGGCTCAGATCGCGAACTCCTTATTGCAAAAATTCAGATGTAAATTGAAGAAAGTAGGAAAAACCACCAGATCATTCAGGTATGACTTAAATCAAACTGCCTATGATTATACAGTGGAAGGGACAAACAGGTTCAAGGGATTAGATCTGAGAGACAGAGTACCTGAAGAACTATGGGCAGAGGTTCGTCACATTGCACAGGAGGCAGTGATCAAGACCATCCTGCTGAAAAATAAAGGCAAAAAGGCAAAATGGTCATCTGGGGAGGCCTTACAAATAGCTGAGAAAAGAAGAGAAGCAAAGGGCAAAGGAAAAAACTACCACACAATAGCACTCATCTCACACGCTAGCAAGGAATGCTCAAAATTCTCCAAGTCAGGCTTCAACAATATGTGAACCAGGAACTTCCAAATGTTCAAGCTGGTTTTAGAAAAGGCAGAGAAACCAGAGATCAAATTGCCAACAACTGTTGGATCATTGAAAAAGCAAGAGAGTTTCAGAAAAAAATCTATTTGTGGCTTATTGAGTACACCAAAGCCTTTGACTGTGGAAAATTTTTAATGAGAAGAGAATACCAGACCACCTCACTTACCTCCTGAGACATCTGTATGCAAGTCAAAAAGCAACAGTTAGAACTGGACATAGAAAAATGGACTGGTTCCAAAATGGGAAAGCTGTATGTCATGGCTGTATATTGTCACTCTGCTTGTTTTACTTATATGCAGAATACAGCATGCAAAATGTGAGGCTCCATGAAGCACAAGTTGGAATCAAGATTGGCTGGAGAAATATCAATAACCTAAGATATGCAAATGATGCCACCCTCATGACAGAAAGCAAAGAACTATAGAGCCTCTTTATGAAAGTGAAAGAGGAGAGTGAAAAAATTCGCTTAAAACACAACATTCAAAAAATGAAGATCGTGGCATCTGGTCCCATCACTCCATGGCATATAGTTGGGGAAGCAATGGAAACCATGACAGACTTTATATATCGGGGGCTCCAAAATCACTGCAGATGATGACTGCATCCATGAAATTAAAAGATGCTTTCTCCTTGGAAGAAAAGCTGTGAGAAAACTAGACAGCATATTAAAAAGCAGAGACATTACCTTGTCTACAAAGCGCCCTCTAGTCAAAGCTATGGTTTTTCCAGTGGTCATGTACGAATGTGAGAGGTGGATGATGAAAGTTGAGTGCTGAAGTATTGATACTTTTGAACTGTGGTTTGGGAGAAGACTCTTGAGAGTCTGTTGGACTGCAAGGAGATCCATCCAGTCAATCTTCGCCCTTCAGGGGCGAAGCAGGGTGTAAGCTCCAGACATTAGGTTTTGTCTGAGAACTACAGGGAGAAAGGAAAATGCAGTAGTTAGGCCAAGTGGATTGTCTAACATTGTATTTTTATTAATCAATTGGCATTCTAGTAGTTTAAAAAAGGAAACAGAAATTGGGGTTATTCTGTGACTTTCCAGCCAGGATATTATGGCTGCCATATAGATGTGACTATCTGAAAGACTTAAATTGATTTTGAGAGTTAGATTGACTTAAGCATGAAGAAGCTATCCAACCCATGACACTCCCCCCCGCACCTCCCCACCCGTGAGCTACAGTTAAACGGATATGTTCAAGATAATCTTAAAAGAATCAATAGAATTATAAAGCAACACCATTAATAATGCTCCTTATTAAAAGCCTTCCTTCTAAAAAGCTGAAAATACTTTGACATCTATTTCCTCCTTCATCCTTGGAAAAGAGACAAGACAAGATTGAGGCAGTTTTGGAAAAAAAGAAACAGTAATTAAAAAGATAAGAAATAACCTCAAACTAGATTGGTCTGGAACGGCATGGGCCTAGCCCAGATTAGGAGGGAGAAAGCATGCTTTAGGCTACCTTTGTTTTTTCCATAGTTTCCTTTGTGCTTTCACGATTTCTTCCCACAGAGTTCTCTTACAGTCTCTTAGATGGCCATGGGATTTTTGTGTGGTTCTTTATGGCTAACTCACTGTGTTTGAAAAACTTATGAGCATTCCTGACCTTGGTCTTATTCACCCCGTTTCTCTGAAACTCAGTGTTTGACTGGGTGTATAAGGGGTAAACTTGTTCTAAAGTCTGCCTTCTCATGAAGGAGGCTTAAGTCCTGTGAACTGTTAGGTGCTTTCGTATCATTACATTATGTTCTGTGGATAGAGGGCTTGGGCTACATTATGGCAAGAAATCTGCTGATTTTTTCTCAAATCTTACTTCAGCTTACCCTGGGTTAGTTGTCTGAAAGGTGGGAATTGGCTTCAACTGAAAGCCAATTGGCTTCACCACCGGGGAAGTCATAGAGAATAAGGAAGTAGGAATACAAATGTTACTGTTGTCGGGCCGTCTTAACCCCTGTGTCATATTGCACTTTTTAAATAATTGGTTCCGTTCTCTATTGAGTAGTGGCCGTATAAACAATAAGTTAATTTGTTTTGAAACAGTTTGTTAATTCCTGTTGACTTTTTGTCACTTTATTGTTTTAAATCCATTTCCAAGAATCAAAGAAGGCATAACATGCAAACCATTCAGTTCTGCTTATTAGATTCTGTGTTACAGTATGATGTCAGTGATAGGGTTCTGATATTTTATGAGGGTGTCTAGTACCCAAGTTATCAAACCCATTCCAAAGAATAAATGATATGTAGAATATCATACCTGTTAATACTTGTTTGAACATATTTTTTCAGGGACACATAATCTATGCTTTGTACAGTAGTGATTTATGTGGTTGAATTACAGAAAGGAGGTTGTTTGAGGCTTAAATGCTCCTGTGGGTTTATTATGCATAAAATCCTGAGATTTAAACATTTTACTGAAGTGGTTCCATGATCATACAAAGCAAGTTATTCTTGGCTGCCTGAAAAGAAAGTAAAACACATTCTTGGTCTTATTTCTGTCTTTTATTCCCACCTGATGTCATCCTTAAGTCGTGCAATATCCTCAAACAGGGAGGTTACAACTAATTTCAAACAAATTTTATTGGGGACTTTCCTTCCTGCAGACATTCCCTAACGCAGAATATCCTATAAACATTCTCAGAGCTCCCAGACAAGAGACGGTCTTAATGTTTGGTTCTCCCTGCAAACCCTCAGCCTTGGTCTACTACACATGATTGTCAGTCAGAAAACTTCCTTCCCCCAGCAAAACGTTGCATGGCATACTGAAAGACTTCCATTAAAGCAGACTCAAACAGATGAATGCTGATATACCAGAGAAATAAACAGAAGGAAAAATGGCACATTTTCTGGGAGCCAGTCAAAAGCAGTTGGGTTGCTAGGCAGGAGGAAAGCATATAAACAATTTTAGATCCCAAATTCTATTTGGGTATCTGAATGAATACAGTTGAATTCATAGAAAAATTTTAAAATAAAAAATTTAAAAAGAAATTATTGATGCATGTCACCCCCACTCCTTCCAAGTTTCACTTTCTTTTGGTTTCCAAGTTTCCATTCTCTGAAATCAAACTATGTAATCGCTTCAGATAGTTTGCATTTGAGATTTGGTTTTGATCCTTGTGAATAGTTATAATTTACATAAAAAGAAGCTGCAGTTGCATTTTAAGCTATCTTTCCAATAAGGATTTAATTTAGTCTTATTAGGACAGTTATCATATGTTAATTAAATACTGATGGATTATGAGAAACATATTTATTCTGGTTTATCACCAAGGTACAAAAATATGTTTTTAATCTAAGTTTGGCATTGAGCTAGTTTGCAGATTCTATTGTAGAAAGATACAATTCTTCCGAGTTAATAATATGTGTGAGATTAAGTTTTACTGAGATTAAATTGCACATGATGACCATTAAAGTATTTTTACTTGCTATCAAGGTTTATAGTTATGTTGCAGAGATGTTATGTGGATGTGTTTTCGATCAGTGAACACTGAAACTTCCAACATCAATTATATATTTTAAAATCAATTTATCTGTTTTTATAGCTACATTAAAATTTTGAAATTTATCTCTAACAGGTAGTTATAAAATTCTTCCTGATGAACTTCTCTTTTTTATCAGTTTTTCAATATTATATTTATTAAAGATGATTTAGAGATGATGTATGTTAAGAATATTTTCTTCAAATCAACATCTCTCATCTACTGGACCAATTGTATTCTCTAATTGAACTCATTTTCTCTCACCGTGGTTATGAACACATTTGATTGAATCCACCTTTTGTCATCAGAGCCAATATTTCTCCTCATCTCTCTCTCTCTTTTTCATATGAGTGATTTTCACACTTTTTTTTTTCCTGTCTCCTTTTCTATCATTTTATCCCTAAAGCCTTCCCTAAGGACTTGAAACCTGGCTTTCCACCAAAGTACATTGTCTGGAGTCAGAGATCTTAAGAGTGCTGAGTTAACTTATCTCCTGAGTTTCTACGCACTTTATAAAGACTACACAGTAAGACAATGGGAGCCAGTGAAAGTAGAGAGTTGAAGAATTATCTGAAAAAAATGTGCAGCAGATCTGGATCATTTCATCTTTAATTTTCCCCCTCAATAACAGGATTATGTAAGTCTTGACACTTGCATTAAATTTCCACTTCTTTGTGCATACAGAGATGCAGCCAAAGGCAAGAGGTGATTTTGAGTTTTATTTTTATTAAAGCAAAATATCTGAAATCCATGACACATAAGCTCTCATAACGTGTTTCATTGTACTTTAAAAAAAAAAAAAAGGTAAAATTACTTGTGTGCTTAGGAAGGGAGCACAAGGTGGCAGGGCCACAGCAGAAATAGAATTGCTGCTATCAAAATACACGCATAGGACGGCTCAGAGGTGCGAGCAGCTCTAAAGTACGATGAGGGGCACTTTTTCATTGAAACTTGACATCATGTATTACTTTTTTTCCCACTAGCAAATCTCTAATCCTCTTGTGGTGCAATAGATCTTGGTTTGTTAAGTTGAAACCTATAAGGGTAGCAAACAGACTTAACATTGTAAACTATCTGAAGTAGGTTGCATTATTTTTCTTATCTTTTATGGCATAAGCTTTTTAATTAAAGTGCTTTGTAAGTAATTCTGTAGAAGAAAACAATATATCTTCAGTGATGTAGATAATTTGAGGCTTCCCAGGTGGCACAGTGGTAAAGAGTCTGCCTGCCAATGCAGGAGATGCCAGAGATATGGGTTTAATCCCTGGGTTGGGAAGCTCCCCTGGGGGAGGGAATGGCAACCCACTCCAGGAGTTTTGCCTGAAAAATTCTATGGACAGAGGAGCCTGGCGGGCTATAGTCTATGGAGTCACAAAGAGTTGGACATGACTAAGCAACTGAGCATAGACACACAGAGATAATTTGAATATTCCTTGTTTCTGTTACATTTCAGAGTGTTTTGGTTCTTTGGGAATTATTGACACTTTTTGTTAAATTATGAGATAGAATAAAATTCTATTGAATTTATACTATTCAACCAGTAGAAGTAAATAAGACTGATGGATATTTAAAGCTTTTGTTGGTACTAAACTGGAATATTTTATTTTGGAAAAAATGGAAAGTGCTTGTGCTAGTTAAGGTACCAGAATTTATGTAAAACACTAATAAAACAATTTCAGTAATTTAATGCAACGTAAGCTTTTAATTAATTTTTATTTTACATTGGAATCTAGGTGATTAACAATGTTGTGTTAGTTTCAGGTGTTCAGCAAAGTGATCTAGTTATGCAGATGCATGTTTTTATTCTTTTTCAAATTCTTTTCCTATTTAGGTTATTACAAAATCTTGAGCAGAGTTTCCTGTGCTATAAATTAATTCCTTGTTAAATATAGCAGTGAGTACATGTCAACATGTAATACAATGTAAGTTTAATTTTTTTAAATCAAAATTCTAATCAAAAGTCTCAAACAGGCAATCCTGAGTGGCAAGCAGCATTTGTGAAAACATTGATTCAGTAACCCATTTTCTATTTATTGGCTCAATAATCTTCAACGTCTGACTTCTGAAATTACCACAGAACGGGAAAAAGCATGGGGGTTGCAAACTTTAGCTTGTATAGGCAAATCTGGAAATAGTATTAATCACTTCTACTCATATTCTACTGACCAGAACTCAGCCATATGGCCATACCCAACTGTAAAGGATACTGGGAAATATGATCTGTATGTGTGTCCAGGAGGAGGAGGAAATGTCTAGTGACTAGCTAGCTAGTCTCTGCCTTAGGGGCTATTGGTGATTATAAGTAAATTATTACAAAGGCAAGATTAAGAAAGGATATATTTTGAGAAGATATCTCCATATCTATCTGTCTGGCTATCTATCTATCTGTCTGTCTGTCTGTCTCTCTGTTTAATCAGTTGGGATTCAACCGGGGAAACAGAACTAGTAGGAGGACTGTATTATGAGAATTGACTTGTATGATGTGGAGGCAGGCTAGGCAAGCCAGAAATCCTTAGTGCAGACCATCAGGAAGGGCAGGCTGGAACTCTCAGGTTTAATTGAATGTGCAGTTTATAAGGGGAATACCTTCTTGTGGAATCCTCAGCGCTGCAATAAAGGCCTTTCAGTGATTGAATCAGGCCTACTCAGATGATGGAGGCTAGTCTTACTTAAGTTAACTGGTTATGAATTTTAATCACATCTACCAAATACCTTAGTGACAGTGTATAGGTTAGTGTTCATTGAGAAACTGTAATTTATCCAGGTTTACATAAAATAATGACCGTCACAATATTTATGTGTATGTGTATAAGCATGTATAGTTACAGTTAGTTAGTGTTAAGATGCTTGGTCGTGTCTGACGTTTTGAAACCCCATGAACTGTAGCCCTCCAGGCTCCTCTATTCATGGAATTCTCCAGGCAAGAATACTGGAGTGGGTGGCTAGTCCCTTCTCCAGGGGATCTTCACAACCTAGGGATCAAACTTAGGTGTCTTGTATTACAGGTGGATTCTTTACTATCTGACCTACCAAAGAAGTAAGTAATATATAGTAAGTAAGTATGTATAGTTATAGTATCTCTCTTAATATAACTCAAAATGATTTTCACTTCTTCATCTTTTGACATTTAGTATGACTATACAGTGCCTTCCCTGGTGGCTTAGACAGTAAAGAATCTGCCTGCCATTCAGGAGAACTGGGTTCAATTTCAGGTGGCTCAGTGGTAAAGAATCTGCCTGCCAAGCAGGAGACATGAGTTCGATTTCTGGGTCAGAAAGATCTCCTGGAGAAGGAAATGGTAACCCACTCCAGAATTCTTTCCTGGGAAATCCCATGGACAGAGGACCCTGGTGGGCTACAGTCCATGGGGTCACAAAGATTCTGACATGACTTAGTGACTCAATAGCAATGACTATGCAGAAACATGTTCATATGTACTTTATTTTGGAAGCCATTTTCCCCCCTCTTTGTATTAATGTATTTAATCAGGAAATAAGTAAAATGCATCATGACACAGGTAGGATAAACTCTAGCTTTGAAATCAAACAGAGATGAACTTAAAATCTTTTCCCACTATTTACAAATAATTCTGTGACTTTGGACAATGTTACTCAATTTTTTTGAGGCCAGCTTCTTTTTCTGTTGTAAAACAGTTCTTGGTTTGGGGATAGCTGCTCAATAAATGATTTATATTATTAAGTTAGTTAGGAGAGACCCAAAAGCAAGGCTAGACTCTCTCCTAGAAAGCTAACGAGACTCAGAAACCAGGAAAAATTTCTGTGATATTGTCTCCCTTCCTCAGGGTAGAAGTTGCAGGATGTACCTTGCCTGAGATAGTGAGTCTTCTAGCAGAATGATGGTAGGAGAGGCAATGTTCAGGGCAATGTCAGTGTCATGAAAAGTGGTTTCTAAAACCATAACATTCTTGCCTCAATATTACATATTGCCTCAATAATTACAATATTAGCTTGCCTCAATAATTACAATATTAGCTGTTTTCAAACAGCTCTTGAAGAACAATAAGGATATCAGAAGTTTGTTCATTATAGTCTTTTTTTAAAGTCAACAAATATTATTTTTACTAACTCCTTGACATTGTTCTAGATGAGAGTAACAGGACCTTTGAGACTTTTGTGGAGAGGAGGACTTGAAAGCAGTAGTTCACATATTGGGAATATGGGATTGGTAACTGGATAACTCTGTTAACAGTGTCCCTGGTCAGTGTGAGATTGCCTTCTTCTATTATAGTAAAGGTTGATGAAACAGGTTGGGTTTCCTTTAATGTTAATTTCTCTTATTATTAGCATCTTATATTTTTCCTTTAAAGATTTCTGGAACTCTGAATGTTTTACTTGATGTTTATATAATGTATTTTCTTAAAAGAAAAATATTAAAAAAAAATCAGTCTAGCCGATACCTTCTACAAATGACCCTTGATAAAAATATCAATATTTCGGAGTCAAATTCTTAAGAAACATTTGCATATGAGCAGTAGATGGAAGTAGTCATTACTTGACTGGAGAATCATTTGAGTAGTGACAGTTTTCAAAGATGCAGCAAACTGAAGATAGCTCTTTGTACTTTCCATTGGTTCAGGATAGTTAATTAAGAGATCAGGAGTCAGATTCTCAATGTTAGTTAAGTACTGAATGAAAAAGAATGTCTGTCTCAGGCAACACCTACCAGTGTTCATGCAGTCTGGGTCAATGTCCAGCAGTCTACTTTGAAATATTAATGATAATGTGTAATTGTGTGTGATATAGGAAAATTATTTTATATCATATGCTATTAAATATTTCTTTGCAAAGATCACATTGTATATAGGCAAATTTCTCATTTTCACGCTTGTGTCACATACTGTTTAATTAACTGAATTAGTTTTCAGAAAAGCATAACTTGTCAATAAACATTTTCAAATGACAAATTTCATGTTTGGTTTAGAGATTGAATGTGTGTGAAATATCGAGAGCATAAAACTACATTTTTAGTATTAAAAATAGATTAAAAGACTACTAATCCTGTGAAGGATTTGGCTGTTTTTTAATATGATTGTGTTGCATGTTCTATGTGAAGGTTGTGCATACACTGCAGATGTGGATACTCTTTTTCCTCAATAAAGAAAAAAAGCAATAAAAATTGAGATTTTTATCGACAATGGTCAATTTTTATTTTGACCATTTTTCACATTTAGAGACTTCTTGATATGCAGTATAAAGATATTGATCAGATATATGAAATTTATAAGTAAGCCAAAGATATTTTTGTCTGTTGTGGCTATTTTATAGCAAAGAAGGCTGAGGTTTAGAGATGTTTAGTGCTGAAAAAGGTTAACGATTAAGCTTGCATTTGTGAATAAATCTCAAAATGTATCTGTATGTATATGCATTATAGAAAGATAGCTAAATGTTTTTCCTATTTTTTCCTTCCCTCCCTCCCTTCCTTCTTTCTATCTTTTTTCTTTGAATAATTGATTTTTTAAAAAGCTGATATAAATGTATATGACTTTAATATATTTGTATCATTTTCCCCTCTTTCACAGAATTATAAGTGGTATCTATTTTGTATCTTCAGCGACTATTTCACTGAATTAGTCTTTAACACTGATTTCATTTAAAGATGTCAATAACAAAATAGATATGAATAGTGGCCTTTTGACTTGGTCTGGGAAAGTTTATCATGGATCTATGATCTAAGAAGATTTTTCACTAGAATTACCAATTGCTTCTTATTACTGACTGGTTTTAGTTGTACTTCTCTCTGCCAGAGAGCACCTCATTCTCACCACTGAGACTTGAAAAATATATATTTTTTTCATTTACTTTATAGTTACACATCATGATCTGATTGAGAAATTGTTTACTGTTGTTGAGTAGAATAAGAGAAGACAACACTTTAAAACAACAACTTTTTTGATTTATGGTCAGCTCATGATGTACCCACTTATTTTTCACATTTCCCATTTGCTTCAAACGCTGAGCAACTTTAGAAAGGTCTACATTGAGTTCTTATGCAACTTCTCATGTGACTGGAAGAGGATCAGCTTCGATGATGGCTCTCAATTGGTCGTTGTCAACTTCTGATGGCTGGCCACTATGCTTCTCATCTTCAAGGCTCCTGTCTTCTCTGCAAAACTTCTTGAACCACCACTGCACTGAATGTTTATTAGCAGTTCCTGGCCAAATGCGTTGTTGATATTGCAAGTTGTCTCTGCTGCTCTACAACCTATTTTGAACTCAAAAAAGTCATTCAAATTTGCTTTCTAACATCATTTCTATAATATAAAATAAATAGCAAGTAAGTCATTAGCAAAAAGCAAAGCAAGAAATGCACATTAAAATGATGTATAACATAATCACACTTTATTTAAGAATGTATTCCAGTATTAAATGGTAAAGCTCAACAATGCAAAACCAGAATTATTTTTGCATCTATCTAACAGCTCTGCAATAACAGTCTTGAGCTGCAAGATAGCTTAGCAACCTACACTGACTTTCAGAGCATAACAACTACTGCTTCCTTTCAATCTCCCAAACCTCAGGTAAATTTCTTTGGTGACCAACCCTGATCCAGAACCATACAGTGAAGGGAATTCTGGGAAATTCCTCCTTATCTAAGTGACCTGGGACAAAACCACTATAGTACCCACCAGTTAGTTTGGGCAGGTCTAATTACCAGAGTGTTCACAATGAATAAATATTTATTGTACTTCATCTGAACAAATAAATCTAATCATAGAAGGAAAAAACAAACACAGCTTAGAAAACACAAAAATAACTTAGAGAATGTAAGGATATTGTAATCATGATCTAACAACCAACCCAGCATCTTGCCATAGTAAATGGTTAATGTATTTTATAGTGAATTATATCAGATAGTCCTGGTTATCTAGTTAAAAGCCAAATTAAAGATAAGATTCATATTAGGAAGAATAGCAATATTATAAAACAGCTTTTGGTTTTACTAATGTTTCATTGTTCAGAAAGAAGCTCTTCTTTAGACAAAGTAAATATGATGTTTATATACCAAATATCCCTTTTATAGATCACAGCCCTGTCATGGAAAAGGGGCTTGAATAAAAACTTAGTGAAGCTATGAGTCATGCCATGCAGGGTTATGTAAGATGGACAGGTCATAGTGAAGAGTTCTGACAAAATGTGGTCCACCGGAGGAGGAAATGGCAGCCTACTCCAGTATTCTTGCCTAGAGAACCCTATGGACGGTACAAAAACGCAAAAAGATATGACAACAGATGAGCCCCACAGGTTGGGAGGTATCCAGTATGTTACGGGGGAAGAATAGAGAGCAATTACTAATAGCTCCAGAAAGAATGAAGCAGCTGGGTCAAGGTAGAAATGAGAAATGACAAAGTAGAAATCCTCAGTTGAAGATGTGTCAGGTGATGAAAGTAAAGTCTGATGCTGTAAAGAACAATATTGCATAGGAACCTAGAATGTTAGGTCCATGAATCAAGGTAAATTGAATGTGGTCAAGCAAGACATAGTGAACATCGACATCTTCAGAATCAGTGAACTAAAATGGATGGGAATGGGCGAATTTAACTCAGAGAACCATTATACCTATTACTGTGGGCTGNAGTCTGATGCTGTAAAGAACAATATTGCATAGGAACCTAGAATGTTAGGTCCATGAATCAAGGTAAATTGAATGTGGTCAAGCAAGACATAGTGAACATCGACATCTTCAGAATCAGTGAACTAAAATGGATGGGAATGGGCGAATTTAACTCAGAGAACCATTATACCTATTACTGTGGGCTGGCATCCCTCAGAAGAAATGAAGTAGCCCTCATAGTCAACAAAAGAGTGTGAAATGAAGCACTTGGGTGCAGCCTTAAAAACAACAGAATGACCTTGGTTTATTTCCAAAGCAAACCATTCAACAATACAGTTATCCAAGTCTATGCCCCAACCACTGATGCTAAAGAAGCTGAGATTGACCGGTTCTATGAAGACTTACAACACTTTCTAGAAATAACACTGTGAGTGATATGGAAAAAGGAATTCACTATAGAGGTTAGACCTGACAAAACCATGAGGATGGATAAAGAAATGTATATAATCCAACCAAGATAAATTCCTAGATGGCTTATGTAAGTTGATTTAGCTTTATATTTGATTTATTTTTCAATATCACTTATCAATAAAGGTGTATTTGACCTCTTGATAAGCAGCATTGAAAAATATCACTCACAATGAGTCAGCTTCTCTGACCAAACCCTCACTGATACCTCAGAGATGTTTGGTACCAGGGATCTCAAAGTCAAATGCATCAGAGGATAAACAGAAAGAGTTCTCCCACTTACTGGATTAATATATCTAACTTAATAAGAGTTGTCCCCAAGCTAGCTATTGATAGGAGTTTTCAGTGTAACTGGATGACATATTCTTAATTTACCTGAGTACACATTTTCTTTTAGCAAAGGTTAACCAGAAATTCTCTAATAATTATTTTGATAGGCATTAGAAATTAAAATGGCACATTGTATTAACATGATATTTAGCTCAGAAATACTTGAATTTTTTAAAGAGTCACACCTCTTTATGCATCTTTCTAAGACAAACATTATATCTCTTAGACCTTGAGCTCTACCAGTTCTAGAATAGATCTCAAAATGAAACCCGTATTTCTTGAATTCTAGTTCTTCAAAGTGTGTAAATCTGAAACTTCCCAGAAAAGACCGCCCCTTGATATGGAAGCTTCTGAGAGGGAAGATCATGTTTTCCACAGAATCCTGAGGGATTCTATGATCCACTTTCAGTGCATTATGTCAGTAAGTTCAATGCAGCTCAAAGTCACAGGTCAATCATGAGGTTTAAAACATTCATCCTGTTAAATCTGAAGAATAACCCATCAATGTAATCATATCTAAACATCTACTTTGAATCCCTAATTATTAAATGAGCTTGTCCACCAGAACTCTATACCTGTACACCCATATGAAAAATCTACTGCAGACTGCTTTAAAAAAAATCTATTCTAGGCCCACTATAAAAGATTCCTAAGCATCACTAATTATTTTGACTTTGGAAACTGATTAACAAATATTTACACCCTGGAACAGATCCAATTTCAGAATAAGCTACAGCTGGAGAAGATTACAGTACAAAAAAATTATCTGACTCTCTCAAACTTATGAGTCCTGGATGAGAAATTCAGAAGGACTGAATTCTTCTGCTTTGGAGACCAAAATGAGAATAAATCATGTACCAACTGCTGATTATTTAAATGTGCTGTTAAGCACATATTCCTGATGGATTTATTTCAAATTCATTTTCATATTTAGACAATAAGTGAGATTAAAATGTATATACTACATGCAGAAACATGTATGTCTATTTACAAAATATAGATGAGCAATAATCCTGCAGTGTTATTTGGGCATTTTTAGTGCTCACTAGTGAAGAGCTCACCACCTGCTGTGGTTTTATAGGCAGCAGAGACAAGTTACTTTGGGGCTCCAAATGTCAAATCCTTCTATCCCGTTATTCAATAGTAACATCAAGCACATGAATGGAGATGTTCATTCAGAAATTTTGTATGTGAAATCAACAAGAAAAACTGAAAATCCTATTAAGATATTCCCTCCTACCCCACCTTTCTACACACACACACATGCATGACCCTCAGGCAGTATGCCTTCTAAAATGGAACACTGACTTCAGGCATAACTTGGTGGCCACTTCAGGGAGGCAGGTGCTCAGCTTCTTTCATCTTTGCTCTGTGACAGTTTCTCTGTCATGTACACCGTCATCAGCCTGACACATGTATGCCATCCCCTTTAATAACCTAGAGAGGTCTCAGAGTCAGAGGTTCCCTTCAAATGACTGACAGCCAGGGAGGTACCATACCCGCAATAGAGCTGTCAGCTCGGGTGAGAAGATAGGGTCTGCAGGGAATCCCTTTCTCTCCCAATAGGAACCTTCACTCAGCATGACCTGCCTTGGAAAAAGCTTTGGACAAGGTCCTTTCTTTCCCACTTCAAATCCTGCCTTGAAACAAGCTTTCTCTGCCACTTGCAATTACTGTAAATCAATTTCCAAACAGGAATTCACTATGCTAAGTATGCATCAGCCAGATGAGTAGAGAGATGACAGGTGACCCTGACTCCTGTCAGGTGGGATCTCCTCTTTCTTCTCCCACAAACCCCCAAGAAATTACAAGATGACTCAGACACACAGAATTATGAGACTCGAGGTGACCTCAGGAGACAATCCAGTCCTGCCTTCTGGAATTGCCCACAACCTAAACTCCTCTTGCTTTTTCAGTATATTGAGTTTTTACTGTTATTGTTTAATAAAACCAAAATGCTAATATAAACATCTTCAATGAGAAATACAAATTAGCATAGGAACCAGAGACTTCCATTCCAATCACCAACCTGTTCTGTGTAACCCCCATTTAACTCTTAATTTTATGAACTGAGTTTGCCCAAAAGTTCAAACTTCTGGCCAAACCAATACTTTGTGATATGTGACAATCCAGTATTCATTACTCCTTATCTGAAAAATCTTTCTATTAAGTAACATAACATTTTAGACTCGGAAGCCCTGTGAATTATCTGTTATTTTCTTCTCCCAGCCCCCTGCTCAGATAACTCATCTAAATTCCTAAGTTCTTCATTTCCAGATGAAATTATTGAATGGTATGAGGGCTGGCCTGGGCTCTTACAGAGATCATGAGTGAGGTCAGGATAAGGCTCTGCCTTGCATGAAACATCTTGAACCTCATCATCCTTCTTAAAGGAACAGGAATCTACTACTGGAAGAAAAAGACAAACAATAGAAGCAAAGACCATAAACCACTGTGACAGAAGCAGATTCTGCCATGATTGGCAGGCTCACAGACTGATGGGCAATGCAGGAAGATTCCATAGAAATAGCCAGCTTCGTCACAATGAAGCTGATTGGCCACCATGGTAGTCAATGTACAAGAGGACTCACTGAAAATAAACAGTGCGAAGTTTTTCTTCACTGTCTGCCTGGAGCTGGTATAGAGAAGGACAGAATACAGATAAGCCTTGTTATGCTAAGTGAAAAAAGCCAGGCACACAATGCCACATATGGTCTTATTTCATTTATAGGAAATATTTAGAACAGGCAAATTCATTGGGACAGAAATCAGGTTAGTAGTTGCCAAGGGGACTGGAGCAGGAGGATAGGGAATAACTATTCACTGGGTAAGGGGTTTCCTTTGGGGATGATTAAAACATTTTGAAACTAGATAGTGGTGATGGTTGTACAATATTATGAATGTACTAAACATCACTGATTGTAAATTTTACATTATGTATTTATGTTGAAAGAGGATATCTCTATGGCCTTTAAGAGAAGGAATATTTTCTCCAGTACCTGTGGTCCTCCCATGCAGGCAGAATGGAGGAGCTGATGACAGAGCAAAAGGGAGAAGAAAAGAGGAACCCCCAAGGGGAAGAGGGAGAGTAAAGCAGCTGCTCCCTCTTCTAGGATCACACCAAGGAAAAGGTCTTCACAGGCACTTGTGTTACAAGTACTTTCTCACATACCTTGAAAGTCTCAGAGAGACCTAGGCTAAAACCTGGCTCATCCTTCTAGCTATGTGGCTCTTGACAAGACATATCACCAAGTGCTCCTGGAGTGCCCACTGCATGTGGGACTGTCATGAGCCCTACATACGTCATCTCCATAGCCTATGAGGCAGCAGTTGATAGCTTCTCTAATGGACATATGGGAAGCCTGCGATTTAGAATGGTTTAAGAAGTTGCCCCAAATCATTCAGGCAGTAAAAACACAGTTAAGATTATCAAGCTTTACTGTCCCAATTTCTAAAATGAGGAGAATAATAACTGCTTTGCAAGGTTATCACAGGGATTAGAGATGAAGCATGGAATATCACTGACAGCTGGATGGCACTGCACAGGTGTTCAGTAAATGGTAGCTAGAATAAGTGATCGACTCCTGAGGTAGCACCACAGAGAAAGATTTTACTGATGAGAGTGGTCACCTGTCTAGTGACAGAACCGTGACTAGGTTCTAAGTCAACTTAGAAGAAAGTCAACTTCCTTCTAATGCTCATCTAACCATTCTGTGTTTAAAAGACACATCCAAGACAATAGACCTATAATAGATCAGTATATAACTAATCAAAACAGGTGCAATGTCAGGGGAGCGGCAGAAGATAGGTGCCTCTTCGGACAGGCAGACTCCAAACAAAGGGAAGGGATTGGGAGCTCTCATCTAATCAGGAAGAAATGGCTCCTGAAAGTATTTATCAAGAAGAGTTCTGGAGATGCTCTGGTCTCTGATGGTCCAGCTGCATGACAGAGTCTATTAATGGTAGCAGTAATGATGACAAGTGCCATCATTTTGCATTTACTACAACCAGGAATTAAAATATGTCATACACGTTTTCTTAGATACCTACATGGAGTAGGTATCATATAGCCCATTTCATTGATGAGAAAAGGGAAGCTCAGGACCATGAAGCTACTGAGTGGCTGAACTGGGACTGGAGCACAGGCCTGCATAATTGTAAAATCATAGCTCTTGACTAATATATAACTACCCAAGAGGAAAACACCTAGCCCCTCATTATGAGTCAAGGCTATGTCAGGCATAAATAGAAATAGGCTCAATAAGTGTCAGTATCTATCCAAGGACTACTATTTGCCAAAGAGGAAAAAAAAAAAAGAAAACAGATACAGTGGTCTAGGCCCTATACAGAACAGAAAGCAGGAAATTCTTCTGGCAGGAGAGATTCTATGAATTTCAACACATCACCAAAAGCAGACACTGATGCACACATCAGAGTTAGGGCTTTCTCTCTTGTAGACAGACACTCTGACAGCCACTTAGGGCTAACACTTCAGCTTTCCAGACATCTTAAAGATATTTTTCCGGGATACTCTTTCTGCCCCCTTCTAATGCCTATGTCAGAAGCTTTCTCTATCTGCCTTATACTTTAATAAAACTTTATTACACAAAAGCTCTGAGAGATCAAGCCTCATCTCTAAAAAGAAAAAAGAAGAAAAAAAAAAAAAGATATTTTTCTGGTTGGTCCTGGTTCCAGCAAGGTAGAGACAGACCTTCCATTTATAGGCCATAGTGGTACTCCTGGTACAACTAAAACACTAAAGGCATAACTGGCCACATGTGGAGTCTGGCTCTTAAAAACTGCACATATGGGACTCCCATAGTGTCACGGTGGGCAAGAAGCCACCTGCCAGTGCAGGGGACACTGGCTCAGTCCCAGGTCCAGGAAGATTCCGCATGTACCTGAGCAACTAAACCCGTGCACCACAACCACTGAGCCTGAGAGCCGCAACTACGGAGCCCTTGTGCCCTAGAGCCTACCTGCCGCAACTACTGAAGATCATGTGCCTAGAGCCTGTGCTCTGCCACGAGAGAAGCCCAGGCATCACAAGAGTAGCCCTTGCTCACTGCAACTAGAAAAAGCCCGAGCAAAACAATGCAGACTCAGCACAGCCACAGATAATTTTAAAAACTGCACAGATGAACCTTAGTGAAAAATACATAAAAGAAACCTTAAATACTCAATTTACTAGTCTCTATCCAGCTCTATATAAGAGAAGTTTCCGAATTTCTCACCACATTCACAGTTTTAGTCAACACACCACCAAGAGTTTATCTGCAAATGCTGCTATGAGAAAAACATTTGTGATCACATGTCATTTTGAGAGACTGGAATTAATTACTAGATTTACTTATCTGAAAATTATATAACTCTACAGATATTTGATAGGTAACTATGATGGGTGTACTAATACATCTCATGGATTCTAAGATGCACATTCCTTTTTGCACATTTTAATGCCTGTGAAATCCAGATGCAGATGCGTTATACTACCACTGTCAGTAAGGCCACAGTCCTGGCAGATTTGTCATGTTCTGCTCATGTGAGAACATTAAAAGCGCCAGCATCAAAAATTGTGGAATGAATGTTACTGACAATGGAAGAAAATCACAGAGTGAACAGTGGGGCACTTTTTAAAGAAATGCTATATCATGAATGCTATTGATAATTCAGAAGAAAGTATTGGAAAGCATTTCATCCTAATTTAATTTAGCATTCCATCATTAATTTGTGACAGATAAAATAGTCATACTTCTTTTAATCAGTAACATGTGAAATTTTCTGGAGTTTAAGGGACAAGTATACCACAATGCAGTGAGTTTACAGGAATAAAAGAAACAAATCTCTAATAATTAAAAGAAAATAAATCTAATTTCCTTTCACTCTAGGAATATTAAAGTTTAAAATATCACAGTAACATTTATGTATAATATACACTCTACCTGAAAAAGATGCTACGACATGAACCATTTTCTTGTTGCTTCTTAAACTTTATTTAAAACATAGTATCTACTATATTTTCAATACAAAAGAATTGAAGAAATTCTTAAAATCCTCAAAATAGGAAAATAATTTATATTACAAAGTGTCACACATTTAAACTTAAGTTAAATAGAAACTTGCTAAGCCTCGGTTTCTTTATTCCTAAAATGGGGTTCATTTTATGAACCCTACTTCATGGGATTTGTTATGAGAATTAAGTAGCTGACACATAGAAAACGTTTAGTAAAGAGATCCATATGGTATGAGATAAATAATTCATAAATATACTATTCTGATAGTTATTTTTGTGATTCTTTTATATCCTGGCCCAGGACTCAACAAATATTTTTGTTAAGAGTGTAAAAAATGAGAAACTAAAGTGTCATATTTCCATCATTTTAAAAGATTCTATTCCCAGAAATGAATTATTTGAAAATGTTATTTTTAAGCTTACATAATACTTTCCTCATAGATGCAAAACCAGATGATTTTCAAAGTATTTTTGCAGGAATAAAGATGAAAAAGTAAGTCCATTTTTCTCTGACACTTTGGTACTAAAAAGGATTAATGGCTCAGTGCATTCAGGGAAAAGATGCAGTCTGAAGAGATATCCTTGGCATTGGGGGTGGGGTGTGAGGGGCTGAGTTAGGGTTAGGGGAGGGTAGAGAGAGAAGAGAGAAAACTGCAGTTGGTTATAATCCACAATTCAATCTTTGATGAGGTAGAGTCTGTGCCCCTACACACACTTATCTTTTTTTTTTTAAGATCTTGAAAATGTTTAGTCAAATGGGTCTTAAATGTCAGTACTCTGGTGAGGAAGGAAAAGGGCAGCACACACATATCCTTGCACGGTTTGGTTCAAGCAAGATACGTAAGAAAACAGCTCAAAATAAAACAGGATACCACAATTATAAGGTACCCTTCTCAAAAAGAAAAAAAAAAAAAA
>SJYX01005868.1:29181-42742 GCA_006410675.1 Oreotragus oreotragus | reverse complement strand
GGTGGGGGGGCGGGGTGCCGCAGGAGCAAGACAGACCCACCAGCCCTGCTAGACGTGGACCCCAACCGAGGCGGTCCCAGCAAGAGATTCCGGAGCAGACCCGCGTTCGGCGTGTGGTGGGCGGGGTTGGGGCGGGGCACCTCCACCCGCTAAGGAGCTTGGCCCCCTGGTCGGGTTTCCTTTCCCCTTATAAAGGATGTGCCAGGCCCTGCGCTGTGAGAGAATTACAAAGCACCTACTGGGTGCTGGGCTGGACGCTGGGGAGGCTCCGGGGGAGGAGTGGAGCACGATGAATTCCAGGGTGCTCAGGGCAGCAGAGGCCACGGGACCAACGACGTGGAGTAGGTGGGCGGCCTGCCAGGCCAGGCCAGGACAGGCCTGGGTGAACACACTGACATCCCCGGTGGGTCAATTTTCTGGGGCTTGCGGCATCCCCGGGTCTGTCTTAAGTGGGCTGGGAGGAGCATGCGCGCCTGAGCCCGGGGAGCCCCAGACCCCTGGGGTATCACCTCTCACTTCCACATGCTGAAGCTGGCCCTGNCCAGGCCAGGCCAGGACAGGCCTGGGTGAACACACTGACATCCCCGGTGGGTCAATTTTCTGGGGCTTGCGGCATCCCCGGGTCTGTCTTAAGTGGGCTGGGAGGAGCATGCGCGCCTGAGCCCGGGGAGCCCCAGACCCCTGGGGTATCACCTCTCACTTCCACATGCTGAAGCTGGCCCTGGCCAAGCTTTCTCCACTGGAGGCCTCCGTCCGCCCAGCCGTAGGAGCCACCAGGCCACCCGCCCTCCGGTCCGCTCCGAGCCTGTTCCTTTCCTGCCACGTGTCCTCCGGCCATTCTGGGACCTTCTGTCCAGCCCCTGTGGCCCCACCGCCCACCGCCTCCTCTCTGGGCCCTCCCCAGCCTCCCTTCCTGTGGCCGCTCCGCCTAAGTGAGGATGCTGAGCTGGTGCGGTGGCCGGGGCCCTGGCAGGAGCAGCGTCTGGAGTCACCAGAGCCTGGCGTGCTGGCTGAGGTTCCAGGCCAGGCGGATGTGGCTGGAGCTGCAGGCTGGCCAGACCGAGCCTGCTGGGGCTGCCAGGTGATGAACACGCCGGCGCCTCCACCCTGGAGCCCTGAGCCCACAGAACACTGCATGTCGGGTCCTGTCTCCTCATCACGGCCCCTCTGCCCCGCCTCAGGAGCTCAGTCCATCCTGAGATGGTCTCTGGCAGACCTCCCCAGACCATGGTCATCTGCTGGGGGTGCTAAGGAGGGGGTGGGGGCCCCTCATCCCCATGCTGGGGGAGGAGACACAGCTAGGAGCATGGTGCCCCTCCCCTGCCGCACAGAACCCCATGACCCTCAGAAACATCTGCCCTGAGTGAGGCTGGATCGGGAGCGTCCACACACACCCGTGGGCAGCAGGGCCCACTCTCCCGAATTCCCAGACGGTGCGCCCTAGAAAGGTGGAGATTTTGAGGTCCAGCAAGGGTGTGTAGACTCCCAAGTGTATGTGATTCTGGGAGCTGGATACCCCTCAAACAGGGCTGACTCCTCTAGTGTGGCCTGGGATTGGGGGAGGGGAGGGCCCCCACTGAGGGGCTACTGGGACTCCGAGTCTGCAGGGAGGGGGAGCTTTCAGCCAGCAGCCTTCTGCAGGGGCTCAAGGGTGTGACAGTCCCACCTCTGAGGCTGGCTCTCAGGCCAGCTCTGGACCAGGGTTGGGGGCTCCTGGGGTCCCAGGTATGAGGCCCAGGTATGAGAGACACCCCAGGAGGAAGCTGGGACTCAGAGGCCTGAGTCCCTGAGCTCAGGCCTGGGCGGGGCTGTGACCTCAAACCCCTAGCACAAGCAGAGTCTGTACCCCAAGATGCAGAGCATGGGGGACAAGGTTCACAGTGATGCCCACCCCCAGGAGCCCCAAGGCCCAGCTGGTCCTGGCTGTGGCGCAAGGCAGGGGGCCACTGGACTCTGGGGGGCTTGCTGTAGCTGAGGGGTTGGGAGCTGAGTGGGGCACACTGGACTGGTGAGCCCGGCCCCACTGAGACTAGTGGGTGCTGGAAGAGCCCGCGGGGAGCCAGAGGGCGGCCCTGGACACCTCCCCAGCCCCTCCCAAGACCCGCTTGGTACTGCCCACCCCCACCAGTGATGCTGACTTGGGCCCAGGAGCCTCAGGCTGCACTTTGGCCCTTTGGCCCGAGTCCTTTTATGGCTGGAATAACTGGACACGCCCAGGGTGCCTGGCAACCAGCAGGGCATCAGGAGCTCTAAGAGGGGCCGCGGGGGCCGAGGTGGGGGGGTCCCACGGCAGAGATAAAGGCACCCGCACAGGAGCGTGAGGGGTGGAAGGACCTCCTTCCATCCTCCCAGGTCTGGACTCCCTGCCCCCGACTGGGACCCCGCCCGCTGAGTGCTGCAGGCCAGCCTGGCTAGGTGGGGGCAGGAGGGCCGCCTGGTCCAGCAGCCCGGGCAAAGCCGGCTCTCTCAGGCTCCCCGTCTGGCCTCGGGATGCACTGGGCCCTGAGGGTGCAGGGATGGGGGGGCATTTCCATGAAATCTGTGGATCCGCTGGCTGCTGGGCCTCCCTCTCACCTCGCTCCGTTCGTGGGGCCTGGACCAGAGGCACTGGGGCAGCTCCACTGAGCCCCCGGGACAGCCCTGCTCCCCTTGCTGGCCCAGAGGGCAGAGCAGGCCAAACAGACGGTGTCCGATCAACTCCAAAGTCAAGGCCACCCCCACCTTCAGAGAGCAGGGGCCAGGTGGGGGCTCCCCTGAGTGCGAGCAAGAACCGTGTGGAGGCTACTGGTCAGAGCCTCCATGCCTGGGATGCGCCAGGGACACGGCGGGTGGGTGCTTGCCCCCCACCCCCGGCTTAGCTGGAACCCACGACTGAGAACGGGGGGCGGGGTGAGGGGAAGGCGTCATGTCCACAAAGTGATGAGAGGCTCCCGACTCAGGAATCCGGGCCGCGCTGCTCGCTCAGGAGACGAGAGGGTGAACAGCATCCTCTGAAGCACCACACAGCAGGCTGGGGCGGAGTGGGGGGGACCAGGATGCACCTCACACGGGGGAAGAGAGCTGGAAACGACCGGAACACGGGGCAGCCCAGAGGCAGAATCCTATGGAAGCCGTTTTCTGTCTCGGTTTTTATCCGTTTGGTGAAATTCCAACAAAACATCCATCTTTAGAATTTGGGTGAAAGTCATACACCATAAAATGTACCATTTTAAAGTGAACAAAGCGAAAGTTGCTCAGTCATGTTCGACTCTTTGTGACCCCATGGACTATACAGTTCATTGAATTCTCCAGGCCAGAATACTGGAGTGGGTAACCTTTCCCTTCTCCAGGGATCTTCCCAACCCAGGGATCGAACCCAGGTCTCCCACATTGCAAGCGATTCTTTACCAGCTGAGCCAGCAGGGAAGCCCCAAAAGTGAACACCTCAGCATTATTAGGGTGTACAAGGGTGTCCATCCGGAGAGTCTCCTTTCTAAGTTGCCTGGTCATCACCATCATCTGCGTCCCTCCTCTGGGCAGGGTCTCCAGAGGATGCACGGGCGGACAGGTCCACTGTCCAGGGGGCCGAGGAGCCGCAGCACAGCTCCTGGGAGCCTTGGCCCCTCTCGTGACACCTGCATCCACTGGACCCCTGCCTGGAGCCAGGGACCCCTCGGCATGTCTCCTGGGGGCTCAGCTGGGAGGGTGGGTCCTGGGTTCCAAATGGGGAGAAGTCAAGGGGCTCTGGAAGCTGACTTTTCCTCTGGCCACCCTCTCAGGCCCGATGACCACCAGAACATGGATCCCCACGGGCCAGGTCACCTTCCAGGTGCCACGTGGGTTGGAGGGGAGAGGACGGGCCCTCAGCCCCCAGGATGGCTGCTGCCCTTGGCCGTAGGAGGACCCTGGGTCCACTTTGCAAATGTCCTTTCATTAAACCCTCCTCAAGCTGCCCAATGGAGGGGTCGCCTGTTTACTGGGCATGGGGATGGGGGACATGTTGGGGCACAGGAGACACTCGGGGTGCAGAGCAGAAGGGAATCGGGCCAGTCCCCACTGCCCTGCGGTCAGTTTCCTTCACCTGGACAGCCAGCCCCTGCAGATGGCCCTGCCCCTCCCCTCCTGCGGTGCCCCTGCCCCTGCACCCAGGCCTGGCCCCCCACACCCTGTGGCCATGGCCACAGTCTGCCGTGTGTGCAGAGGTCAGAGAAGAGACTGGCTGAGAATGGACTCAAGCCCCCTCCCCAGAGGCAGGAGCCAGGGAGGAGGCTTGCTCTGGTGGAGACCCTGCCCCCGGCACCGGTCAGGACCCACGCAGGCACCAGGTGGAGCCCCCAGACCCCCGTCAGTGCAGATACAGCAAATGCACAGCTGTCACCACCACGGCCGGATGTGTAGCCTCTTGAGTGGGGAGGGCTGAGCCTGAGAGCACAGGGCAGGGGCCAGCGGTGGGGACCCCTCAGGTTCCTGGACAGTCGCTGGACCTTCAAGGTGAGGGCTCCAGCTGGACAGTGGCTCACGGTGGTCGGTCCAGCCCCGAGAAGCCAGGACAGGAGGCGGCGGGCTGGGCTGGACCCGCGGGCTGGGCTGGAGGAGCCACAGCCCCAGGGGCCTCCCCGGGGCCCCAGCCCGCCCAACCCTGAGGCCCCAGCTTCCGCGGCGGGGACAGGTGACCAGCAAAGACCCCGTTCTCAGTCAGTCAGTTCCCTGACGCCCCCAAAGGGCATCCCAGCTCTCGGCCCCCAGACTCCCTGGGAAGGTCTTCCTGGCGTTTACCCGTGGCCTGCCTGCCTCTTGTCCCAAGACACCCCAGGCTGGGCTCCGCTGACCCCTCCCAGGGATGCCCTCCCTCAGCCCCCAGGGTGGGCCATAGCACGGGCTCTGCCCATGGCACCACAGGCACCACGGTCCCCTGCCCCTCCCCCCGCACCCCCGCCTGCCTGGCAAATAGCCGACCCTCAGCCATCCTGATCCCGGAGGCAGCCTCACCATGTCCTGCGGGCCGGATTTCCTGAGCAAGGTCACTCTGGGAGCCACTGGAGCCCAATAGCCAATAAAACCCATTGATGCGGAGAGAGAGACAGTAAAGCAGGTCACCCCCTCCGCTGAGGGTGTTTGTTCTGCCCTCCCCACCCTGCTCGGGGCCTGGGGCCCCGAGACCTGCAAGCAGTGTGGTGCTCCCCCGCAGCTGTTCCCAGCCTGTGTTGATGGGGAGGGCAGTGGACGGGCCAGGCTGCATCCCCACACCCACTGTGCTGTGTCCACGGGTCTGTGGGCTCACGTCCTTCTGGGACACTCCTGTGCTCGCACCTCAACAGGCCCTCAGGGGTACCCAGGTGCTCACTCTCTCCTGTTCAGTACCCCCCACCCAGGGCTTTGGGGACTGTCCACACTGGCCAAGCCCGGTCACCAGTTCCCACCCAGACCCAGGGTCCACAGGCCACCTGGCATCTCTTCCTCCACCTGTTGAGTCCATCAGGCTTGGGCACACACAGGCACACACATTCACATGTGCACATACAGGTACATTCACAGACGTGCACACCGTCACACATGTTCACGGGCACACACATTCACATGTGCACACACAGGCACACATTCACACATGTGCACAAACCGGTGCACACATCCATACACGTGTACATACAGGTACACACACATTCACAAATGTGTACACACAGGCACACACATTCATATACATGTACACAGAGGTACACACATGTCTACACATGCATTACACAGGCACTCACAAGGGGGCACATGCACACATACCTACACGTGTACACATACAGGCACACACGTGTACATGCCAGTATACATGCACATGCACAGGCACACTCAATTCACATGTGTGTACACACATGTCCACACATGCATCACACCCACAAGCGGGCACATGCACAAGCATACACATCCACACATTCAAATGAGTGTATACACATGCACACACACAGGCACACACACCCAGAAGCAGGCACATGGACAAACACACAGGCATGTCCACACACACCAACATCCTCACAGGCAGGACTGGTGAGGGCACTCTAGCATCTGCACTGCCTGGGGAGGGAGCTCGCCATGTCAGATCAATTGGGAGAAATTGACCCGGGCAGATATTTCCGTGCCATCTGCTTGTTCCCCAAAGTCATTCTGAGCAGATGGACTTTGCATCCAAGCCCACGGGTGGCCTGACTGGCGGAGGGGGGTGACTGATCAAACAGACTTGTTTCTCCCAGGCACCCACCCCTGCATGGGCTGCCTCTCCCCCAGGGCCAGGCGGGGAGGCTTTGGTCACCAGCTCCCTGTGACTGACACCAGGGTTTGTGGCCTCCACCCCCTTGGCAGAGCCCAGGTGGGGCCGATACTAAAGCTGGGGCTGAGGAGGCGGCCAGGACCCCACTCACCCAGGGTCGGGGACAGGAGCCCCAAGCAAGCTGCCCACTCCCCACACCCAACAGCCGTGGAAGGATCGGACGCCCCCGCCCCACCGCCCGCATCCTCAGGACCACACCCCGCTCCTGCCAGCGCGGCCCCAAGGCTCCTTTCTGCAGGTGTGGACGCTCCCCTCACTATTATCTGGGTGTCCTGCTGCCCGCCCCGCCCTGGCCGCCTGTGACCCACCCGCTCTGATGTGCCCCGGTTTTGATCGGCTCCAGGGACAATATTTGCTCCGGGAAAGAGTCAAACATTTATTCTCTAATTTATTCAGGGAGCGCTTGTCAAACACAAGCGCTCTTGTTACGTGATCTCATTTCCAGGGCTTGGCCTCGGTCTGGGGTCCGTGCCGAGGCCCCGGCAGCACTGACCCTGACTCTCCCCTGCCCAGCACGGCGCTGCCCGCTCCCCGTGCCCCCTGGTTTCTGCTTCCTTCTCTGGTCCAGCCGTGGACCCCAGTTGGGGGAGGGACACTGGGCAGGGCTGTCTCAGTGGGACCTGTGGCCGAGTGACCCCCATGTTCTTCTTCTCCTTCCAGCCGTGATTACAGTGAGGCCCGGGCATCCGGGAGCCCAGCCCTCCCCCAGTGAGGCTGCCAGGCACCTTCTCCAGGCCTGGGGCCGGGGGTGGAGGGGGTGGGATGAGCTGGTGTTTCTGGGGTGGAGAGGACCATTCTGGCCAGACCAGACTGAAAGCCGAATTCCTCCGGGCTCCAGCATTTGCATGCACCCATGGCTTTTCCAGTCTGCTGTTTGCCTTGGAAGGCGGCTCCCCTCGCCCGCTGCTGTCTGGCTAGTCTCCTCTTCTGCTGCAGCCCCCCAACTCCGGGAGGAAAGGCAGAAAAGGTGGCTGTGGGTTCCTGCGGTTTTGCTGGGCCCCCTCTGCCCCCGCAGCCTCAGCACTCACAGTTTGCTGGTCTGCATGAGCCCGTTGGCCTTGCAGCTGCGCACGGGCACCGTGGCCTCCTGCAGCCGGCCGCTCGGGCCCAGTCGTGGCTCTGTGGCATCCGCATCCTCGGTGCCAGCACCGTAGCCTTTGCGGAGGCACAGAACCTTCCGGAAGCTCTGGCGGAAGTTGTCGGAGAGGAAAGCATAGAGCAGAGGGTTGGCACAGCTGTTGGCGTAGGACAGCACAACCACGAAGAAGTAGGCGCCGGCGGAAGCAGGCTCCTCGGGCAGCGCAAAGGCCAGGTTGACGATGTTGGCGATGAAGAAGGGCAGCCAGCAGCCCGCGAACACCAGCACTACCACCACCACCATGCGGGTCACCTTCCGCTCCGAGCGCCGCCGCGTGGAGCCCACGCGCTCGCCGGACGCCTTCAGCTTCACCACGATGAGCAAGTAGCACAGGCAGATGACCAGCAGCGGCCCGAAGAAGCCCAGCACGGACGTGTAGATGATGAACACGGCCCCCCACAGCCCCACGGGCTCCGGCCAGCTGAGGTTGCAGGTGTTCCAGCCCTCCTGGATGTCGGCAAACACCACCAGCGGCAGCGACATGACCAGTGAGAAGGCCCAGACTGCAGCGCTGGCCAGCTTGGCCACCCGGGGGCGGCGCCAGCGGGCAGAGCGGATGGGGTGGACCACGGCCAGGTAGCGATCTACGCTCATGACCGTCAGGCAGAAGATGCTGGTGAACTGGTTGATGCCGTCCAGCGTCATGACCAGGCGGCACAGCACGGGGCCGAAGGGCCAGTAGGAGATGGCGTTCTGCGTGGCCACGAAGGGTAGCCCCAGCATGAGCAGCACGTCGGCCACGGCCAGGTTGAGGATGTAGATATTGGTGACTGTCTTCATCTTGGCGTGGCGCAGGACCACGTAGATGACCAGCGCGTTGCCGCCGAGCCCCACCGCGCACACCAGCAGGTAGAGCACGGGTACCACCACCGCCCGGGCGCCTGGTGAGGGCCCCGGCCCTGCCAGCGTCCCGTTCTCGTTGCTGCTGCCGCTGGGTACCGCCGAGGAGGTGTTCCAGATGGTCATTGGGGAGGCCAGGAACAGAGGCTCCATCGCGGCCACTGCGGGCAGGGCAGACTGAGCGGGAGTGCCGGGGCGTCTGCTGCAAGAGAAGGAAGGACACGGAGCGACTGAGCCGAGGGCGTCTCCCCTGCGCCCGCCCCACCTGCCCAGGATGCACGGGATTACCCCAGGGTGGTGGGTAAACACGATTACTCATGTTCAACTGGGCCGGGAATCACATTAAGCAAATTGTTTGGAAAACAGACCTGGAGAGGAAGGAGCAGCGGGTCAGTGGCTGTGGGGGCACTGGGCAGGCAGCCCCTGGAGCCGAGATGCCACAGCGGCCCCCAGATACTTGACTGTCCCTTCAGCCCTCTACACCCAGAGGCCCCCCTTCCCGCTCAGCCAGGCTGTCCTCATAGAGTCCTGGGAGGGCACCACTGGTGTGTGTGTCTCTGTGTGCCTGTGTCTGTCTGTGTTCGTGTGTCTGTGTGTGTATGTCTGTGTCTCTGTGTCTCTGTGTATGTCTATGTGTCTGTGTGTGTCTGTGTCTGTGTGTGTCTATGTGTCTGTGTGTGTGTATCTGTGTGTGTATGTGTATGTCTGTGTCTGTGTGTGTCCGTGTGTGTGTCTGTGTGTCTGTGTGTGTATGTCTCTGTGTGTGTCTTTGTGTCTATGTGTCTCTTTGTATGTCTGTGTGTCTATATGTGTGTCTGTCTGTGTCTGTGTCTGTGTGTCTGCGTGTATCTCTGTGTGTGTATGTGTATGTCTGTGTCTGTCCGTGTGTGTGTGTGTGTCTGTGTCTATGTGTCTGTGTATGTCTGTGTCTGTGTCTGCATGTGCCCGTGTGTGTGTATGTCTGTGTCTGTGTCCCTGTGTGTGTATGTCTGTGTCTGTGTGTCTGTGTCTGTGTGTGTGTGTGTCTGTGTGTGTCTGTGTCTATGTCTATGTGTCTGTGTCTGTGTGTGTCAGTCTGTGTCTATGTGTCTGTGTGTGTGTATGCCTGTGTGTCTGTGTCTGTGTGTGTCTGCGTTTGTGTGTGTCTATGTGTGTATGTGCTGTCTCTTATACACATCTAGATGTGTATAAGAGACAGGCATAGAGCAGAGGGTTGGCACAGCTGTTGGCGTAGGACAGCACAACCACGAAGAAGTAGGCGCCGGCGGAAGCAGGCTCCTCGGGCAGCGCAAAGGCCAGGTTGACGATGTTGGCGATGAAGAAGGGCAGCCAGCAGCCCGCGAACACCAGCACTACCACCACCACCATGCGGGTCACCTTCCGCTCCGAGCGCCGCCGCNTATGTGTCTGTGTGTGGGGGTGTTTGTGTGCTTGAGGGAACAATGTGGGGCAAGCAGATCCAGGGGAGGCTTCAGGGGTGATAGGGTTTGTAGAGAAAGAGCCAGGGTGGGGCCGGGGAGGGGGCACCTGGAGTCCACGGTGACGGGCACATGTGTGTCCACTGTATCACTCTGGTACTTTTCTGTACGTTGAAATGGTTCATAAAAACGGTGATCCTCACGAGAAAGGAACTGCCTCCGCTGATGAGAAGGAGAGGAGGAAGGGAAGATGGGGGCTCACACCTCAGCCAGGATGGGGGTCTGGGAGCCCCCAGGGGGCCCAGACAAGGCCCCGAGGCGACTGGAAAGGGGCGTGATGACCAGCCGGGGTCAGCTGACCCTCGGTGCCCCCGAAGTTACCTCAATGCCAAGGGCATCCCCAGCGGCTGACAAGCCTGGGCTGGGGGCCCCAGGGTTGGGGGGTGGGCAACTGACATCTGGTAGACAAGGGTGTGCAGCATAAACAACACTGGCAAGGACAGGGAGACTCTCTGCTCCCGATCGGCGGCACAGCTGGATGCTAACGGCCACCGGGAAACTCAACCCAGAAAATCAGCAGCACGAAGGTGGATCAGTGGATTCGCTCAGGTGACATAAAAGTAAATGAACAAGTGTGCTTCAGATACGTTTAGAAATGTTTAGGATCCTCCAGGCGTGGATATAAATACTCTGAAATGAATTTGGCTTCTATCTGAGAAGTAAAATGAACAAGCGTCTATTTTTGAAAATTACAACTCTTGGATGTGAAAAACATCAACATTTGGACCAAAAAAAAAAAAAAAACCCAGAAAAGTCTGGACACAGATGGAGAGAGAATCAGAATTGGAAGAGGGGCTGAGAGACACCCCCTCAGAGCAGGGGCAGAGGTCGGGGCACAGGGGCGCCTGCAGAACTGACCTGGACAAACTCTGTCCCGAACGGATAAAGTAAAGATGAAACAGCGTCTGAGTGACCTACAGAGAGGAGGAAGCGAGAACTCTGGAGAATGTGGGCAGGGAGGCTGGACAGAAACCCTGGAGCAGCGCAGGGGGTTAGGACGGCAGGCCCCATCCGCGAGGGTCCCAGGAGCCAAGGAGAGACGACCGCTGTCCCCTTTGAAGCCCCCACCTGGAGGAGGGCCCTGGCTGGCTGGAAGCAGAAAAAGACCTTTCTATGAGTCTTGCAGGATTTGCTGGTCTGGGTCGCCAGCACTCCTGCTTGTATTGTGACCGGATGTGAGGTATATGACAAAACCTCTGTTTAAAAAAGGCTAAGGCAGGCTCCTGGTGCGGAAAAGAATCTGCCTGCAACACAGGAGATGCGGGTTTGATCCCTGGGTTGGGAAGATCCGCTGGAGGAGGGCACGGCAACCCACTGCAGTATTCTTAAGAGTCGGACACGACTGAAGGGACTTGGCACACATGCACACAGGCTCCTGGGGTCGATGCATTTCAAGACAAAGCTGGGGGTCCCTTGGGCTGCGCTCCAAGTTGGGGGCAGCGGTGGGCGGGACTGGCACCCGGCTGGCAAGAGGGCCACTCCAACACCCCGAGAGTAGACCCAAGGCAGTGGTGCTCTGGTGGGCGGGGGGTCGGCCTGCTGATCTCTGTGCCCCAGGGCTGGGCACAGAAGGCTCCCTCATATTATAAAAAGAAATTAAATGTAAAATGTTTAAAGTTCCATTGAGTTGCTGCTGGGGAGTGAATGCTAGACTCTGGTGTGGAGATGGTGGGGTGGACTGTGTTGGCATCTGGGGAGAGAGTCCTGGGGACTACACCCTCCCCCCAAAAATACCCAAGGAAGGGCTCTCAGGAGGCTGAGTGGGGCAGGAGCTCAATGCACCTGAATGTGAGTTTGATTCTGAATCAGATAAGCGCCTTCAGGAGGCTGCTGGGTGCTCCTGACACCCAGAACCCAAGGTGACCCAAACAGATTGCCAGGCCCCCCTCCCCCCAGGTACCCCAAGGCCCGAGTTAAACTTCAGGGCAGCAAAGAACAAAATTAGGTCGATCTTGCTGTGCCTGCCACTTGAAGCCCAATTCTGCAAGACGTCACTATTTAGGGACAGCAATCTTGGTCACAGGAATCACACCCTCATGGGGACTCATCCCTCCGGCCCCTTCCTCTCGGATAAGGGATGGGGAGGACGGCGGTGGAAGGACCACAAGCCGTCACTGGGGCTTTCTGACCCAGACCCCCACCAGGAAGGGACCACTGCTGTGGCTCAGGGAATAGAGCCTACCCCCCTGCCCAAGCCTCCCGCCCCACATACTGGCCAAGGGGTCTTGGGTAAGTCATACCACTTCTCTGGTCCCAGGCTCCCATAACAGAGACTTGTACAAAGTCACTGAGCAGAGGAAACAATCCTGACACAGGATGACACTGTGATGCCCCGCATACAATGGGCGCTCAATAGCTGCTCCCACCTGCCTGCCCCAAAGAGCCCACATCTCCTGCCCAGCACCAGCAGCCCTGGGCTCCGCAGAGGGGCCAGAGCCTCCGTGGGGACCTGGGGACAGGGAGGGGACCTTGGTGCTCCGTGCCCCAGGAAGGACCAGCGCTGGGCCCAGCCCCTCACAGGCTAAGATGATGCTTGGTCAACAAAAGGGAGCCAGCCCCGCCGCCCGGGGCAGTTGTGGAACCCACTGAGACGGCAGCTTGGTGCTCCTGGGTCCTCCCCTGTGTGGAGCAGGGACAGAGCCCAGCACCACCCAAGAGCCCCACCCAGGCCTGCCTCCCCAGGGAGGGCTTGGCTCAGGGGGGCAGCTGATGGCCACCCCTGTCCTCACCCCTAAACTCGCTCCATCTGTCCTTAAGGCAGCCTTGGCCTGGGGCACCCTCCCCCATGAGGGGACCTGAGGTGCGTGTGTGACAACAGGATCTCCGTGGGGCCTCCGCACCCTTCGGGAAGTCTCCAGGGCCACCTCCTGCCCCCAGAACTCCCGGCCACTGTCCCTGGGAACCAGTGGTGCCTTTACAATCACTGGTGCATCAACCCTGTCTGCCCGGGGGCCTCCTGGTCCTCCGCGAGCGGCCGCTGCCCCCAGGAGCAGTCTCCTAGGGTGGGGCTCAGCAGCACCTTCACACTTTGCAGCAGGGTCTCTCCGCCTTCACCTTCTCTGGGGCCCCAGGTTCGCTCGCGGGAGGCTAGGGCCAGCAGTCCAGGCCCCACCTAGACCCCAGGCGGGGAGATGGCCCACAGGGGAACTTCCAGGCCATGTACTCCCTTCTGAGGAGGGGGTGTGTGGGCCCAGAGCACCGGAGCCCTGGAGATGCTGCTGGGGTTCCTTCTGTTCGCAGCTCCAGCTCCCAGGGCTGCACCCCGCTCCTTCCCACTACAGGGTGAGCCCCCAGACCAGGCCCTCTTTGCCCAGGCCCAGCACCACCGCCCTCTCCCCAGTGCTGGTTCACCACCGTCTGTCTACCCACACAGAAGTCCCAGCCCAGTCGCCCCCCTCTCACTCTCGCTTCTACCCCCCTCCCCCACCACCTACTCCTGCCACAGCCTCCAGCTGCACAGACCACCCTGGGCAGCCCCACTGTGGTACCCACTGCGGGTAGGCTGGGAGGTCCCCACGCAGGGCAGAGGGAGCCGGCCCTGACTCCCAGAGGCTTCTGCCCTGACTCCAGGTCGAGGGTGGCCAGCGAGGGCAGGTGGGGGGCCGGGAAGACCGAGAGGGGAGCCGATGAGAGGGGTGGGGAGGGACCCCGGCAGCGGGCTGCGAACTCCAGGAGTGCACGGGAGGGAGGGGTGTGGAGGAGCGGGGGACAGGGCGGCTGGCTTCGGGGCGAGGCGGGGGTGCGCAGGGCCAGGGTGCAGGCTGCGCTCAGGCTGTTAGACCCGCGGAGAGTGTATCGGGGCTCTGGGGGCGC
>SJYX01005868.1:15726-28618 GCA_006410675.1 Oreotragus oreotragus | reverse complement strand
GGTGCTGGGGCGGGGCTGGGCGGGGTCGGGGCGGGCACTCGCTGGGCCCGCGCCAGTCCGTCCTCTGCCCCCTTTTCTCCCTGAGGTCTCCGCAGCTCGCCCACAGCCCTTGTCCCATCGGTGGCGGCGACTCTCCACCTTGTTCTCTTTAGGTCCGCTGGGGCCGCAGACCGGAGCTTGGGGGTCGGAGGGGACTCAAAGTGCCCTTCTGAAAGTCTGAGGAGGCTGGAGAAGGGCAGGAGGCTGACTCTGAGGGATGGAGTGGGGCCGTGTCCCAGCGATGGGTGTCAGGACGGCTGGCTGGGAGGTCCACTCCAGGGTCTCCCCTTAGCAGGCATCAGAGCCATCTGAACCCAGGCATCAAGGCATAGCTGTCCCCTCGCCAACATCCCTGCGTCCTGGTGCATAAGGCCTTCTGGATGGAGCCAGGTGGTAAGGCAGGGCTGGACAGCATCTCCTGCTTGGCTGGCACTCTCATGTGGCCTGTTGCACACTCAGCAGATTCACACACCCCCTCTGGATGTGTTCAGGTGGGAGACACGGAGTTCCTGCGTCCCCAGGGATCACGGCTGCACAGGCTGGTGCGGACGCCACTTAGCATGAAACAGACGAGACCATACTCTGAGCGCCAAGGCCGGCAGGGAGACGGGCGACAAACCAAAAGTGACTTAATAGAGGTACTTTTAGACTGTCATCAGTGGAGAGCATCAGGGTGACGGGAAAGGGCAGTGGGGACAGGAAGGCCAGGGAGAGCCTCTCTGAGGCTCACTGTCCTGTGTACAGGGGCGTGCACGAGGGCGGGGCCCGGCACATGGCAGGGACGGGCACTGTGGGTGCTTGGTCAGTTATGCCTAGCAGGCTGTGATGGATGCCCACACACCTTAACACCCAGGAGGGCGTCACCTGGGCTCTCAGAAGGAGAGGAGATGCCCAGAGAGGCGGTGTGTCCCTTCCCTGTGGCCCGCTCCTGGCAGGTGTCCCCTGGCCTCTGAGCCCCAGGAGATCAGCTGAGGTGAAGCCTGGGGACACTCTGCAGAGGTCAAGCCAGCCCCAGCCAGGAGCCATGGCAACGGGACAATGCCCGAGGCGCCCCCCACGGATGATCTCGACCCCTGTCATGGGGCCCACCCTCGCTGGAGCTCCGCTCTGGGCTGCCATCTCCCTCTGCAGAGTCTGAGGCCAGTGGCTGCTGGACACGACGTCCCCCTCCAGCCACCCTGCCCCCGCCTCTGCTCGGGCACCAGGGCTGAGGCGCCCCATGACTATTCAGAAGCATCGGAGGCTGACTCCAGTTCACCTGGAGCCACCTCGCAGCTGGGTGGGTCCTGGGGGCCAGGAGGCCCTCCTTCCCGCGCCATGCTTCTTCCCACCGCACAGAGCCTTTCCGGGCGGGCCCACATCCCCCTCCGACCTGTAGTTGGAACGCCCCCTCCTTCAGGAGGCCCCTGACTGCTCCACACTGCCTGTTTGTCCCTAGGCTTCCAGCAGCTACCAGACCACATCCCCTTGGCAGCGTCTGTCCTGACTGAGAAGGTGTGAGTGCTGGTGAGTGAGTGACTGCAGGTGCCACTGCGCGCGCTGCCTTCGGCCGTGGTCTCAGGCTTCAGTACGTGCTTTGTTAAGATGCAATTTCCCAGATGTCAGGGTGGGACGTGGGGTGCAGAGGCTTCACCCCAGGGCTTAATGCTCTGGTCTCTGCTTGTACACCCCACTGGCTGTGGCCGGATGTCCAGACAGCCTGCCTTGTCCTCTGTGGCCCCATCTTCCCCAGGGGAGGGGCTGCGTCCCTGGGGCAGGGAGAGGCTGCCCTCCCCTCTCTTCCCTGAGACGCGAAAGCTCCGCGGGGCTCTGTGTTGCATTTCCACATTTAGTGTGTTCTGGTGACGGCGCATTCAGAGTCCATTTGAGTTGCTTAATTTCCCACTCGGAGGCAAGTCAGAAAGAGCACATCTGTCTCGATTTGTTCACAGCAACCAACTTTTACAGCAATTAAAAAGTCACCAGATGCCAAAGGAGCGCTCTTTTCTAATATGTTAGAATTTAGTGATTCATCAGTTTATTTCATTTCATTTACATCTGAGAGTCAAATGGCGTTTGGAGGCAGAATTCCCCACCAGACGAAAAGTCATCAGTAAGTCGGCACAAAAGCGTGAAGTCCCCACTGCACCATCCCAGCAGCGAGTCGCAGGGCTCGGACTCTGGATGGAGCCCCCTCACCCTGTCTCAGCATCTGAGCCCCCAGCCATGAGCCGCTGCCAGGCTCCCAAACGCCTCGTCCTCAGCCAGGGCGAGCAGAGGAGGAACAGCGCTTCCGAGTCCTGGTGAGGCTTGGCCACTGGCCTGCCATCCACTGGCTAAGCAACGGTCCCTCTCAGCTCCCGCCCTTTGCGAACACAGGGCCAGCATCACCAGAAATTCTGATTCTTTTAATTAAAAATAGTTATTTATTTGGCTGTGCTGGATGTAGGTTGCGGCATGCAGGATCTAGCTCCCAGACCAGGGATTGAACCTGGGCCCCCTGCACTGGGAGCTCAGAGTTCTAGCCACTGGACCACTAGGGAAGTCCCAGAACTTCTGATTTTTTTTCAAGAGGAACATCGTTGCACTCATTGCCCGGATCCACACGGGCCATCAGCACACTCCACCCACGACATCCACCATGCCTCCCAGCACACCCAGGGCCCTGTCGTGGCCCCGTGGCTGCCCCGACACCAGGGTGCTGGCCACCTTTCCTTCAAGCAAACCGCCTGGCCCACGGGGCAGTGCAGACCCCAGAGCCGGCCCGACCCCAGACCACAGCCCAGACTCCTCGCGGCAGCCCAGGTAGGGGTGCGGCTGGGGAACCCTGCCTCTGCCCTGGCCAGCCGCAGACCTAGGCCGGTGGTCTCCTCTGAGCGCTGCCTCCTCGTCTGTAAAGGGAAACAGTGAAAGCACGGAAAGCGAGCCACCACCGTGCTGGCTGTGGCGGGCAGGTGCACACTCACTCAGCTGCTCAGCCACTGCAGGCGCAGGTGTGGGCCTGGTGCCTGCGCTTACACCTGCGTCAGGTGGCTTGAGGGAGACGTCCTCACTCACGTGGGCCTCATCCACCTGGAGGCCTCAGGAGCAAGACTGGGGCCTCCCGGGAAGGGATCGCTGCGGGGTCAAAGGCCACACCCAGGGGGACGCTGCCGGCGTGCTGAGTCACGTCCCAGGGGCCCGGGGACCCCACAGGGACCACGGTCACACCTGCCCCGATTCCCTGTGGGTGATCTGGTGCCTAGCCCCACCACCTGTGGGCCACAGGATGCGCCCAAGCTGACGGCCCTGCACAGCTGCCTGAGATCCTGGCGGCCGTGGGACCAGCGGCCTGAACCGCCGCTGGGGTCCACACACCGAGGCCACCGCCCCTTAGATGGTGGCGAAATCTGACCCAACTCCGACAGAGCCAGCGCGGTAGCCGGGCCCCAGCGGCAGGAGCAGAGCACGCAACTCTCATGACACCTGGGGGCTGGGGTGGTGGCTGGGGTGGGCCAGGCCCCTGGGGCTGAAGCCGGGCTCACCAGGTGCCTGGAAGGACCCAGCTTCAAGTACTGTGCTCAGACCTCAGTCATGCCTACGGCCGAGGGCTGGGAGCACAGGGAGGCCCCGCGGGCAGAGCCCGGCCACAGTCACTGCAGCTGCAGCACCAAGCAGCGCACCGGGGCTGAAACAGGAGCCTGGCTCCCGGGGTCTGCAGGCCAGAGGTGGGAGCAGGGGTGGGCAGGCTGCGCCCGCTCCTCAGGCTGGGGACCCTCCTGCCTCCGTCCTGGCGCTCCCTCACCCCTGTCTGCCTCCTCTCCGTCCACAGCCGCCTCTCTGCGTGTCCAAGTTCCCTCTGCTCACAAGGACACTTAGTCATTGGACCGGAGCTGTCCTCATCGCCTCGACTCGGTCACACCTACAAGCCTCTATTTCCACATAGTGTCCCGCTGGCAGTTACTGGGAGGGATTGTTAGATACACCTCTGGGGGGACACAGGTCCACGGTCCTCCCACACCACCCGCTTCTAGAACCAGCGCTGGATTCAGCCCCAGGCCTCGGGCTGTGGTGATCACCGGTTAGCACTGCTTATGAGCAATGCCTCCCCGGGCTCAGGGCTGGTCCCCCCGATTCCTTCGTGAGGGACCACCTGGAGCATCAGTGGGGCAGGACAGCTGACCCTGGTGCGGACAGAGCCCACCCATCTCCACTTGCCCCAGAGTAAGGGGCACCCCGAGACACCCTCCCAAGCACCGGGCTGGCTTTGCTGTCCACTGCATAAGACCCAGGCCCTGGGCCTGTGGCTGAGAGCGATCAGGCATCCACGCCAGGCCGCAGCGGGGCCCTGGGAAGCCTCCTCTGGGTGGTTGGGCAGAGGAGACTGTGGGCCTCTGCAGAGACTACCCAGGGCCCAGCAAAGGCACGTGTCCACCGCAGGGGTGTGGGCCCCCGGGCAAGAAGCAGCTCCTGTTGAGGATCAGCGCACACACAGGGGTGGCAACAGGCACACTAGCACTCTGAGGATGAGAAATGAAACAGCAGAACGAGTCAGAAGAGATCAGGCAATCAGCATAAAGTGATTCAACTGACAATAGCAGAAGTGAAAACCGACAGCATGGAAAGAGGCAGGGGATTCGGAAAACAACCAGACAGAACCTTGCGAAGGAGAAGTGCGGTTAGAGGTGCAAAACCCTCCTGGAGGGTCTGGACAGCAACTCACATGTGGAGGCGGGCGTGAGGAATCACCCAGGCACTGGCCGTGTCCCCTGTCCCCTACCCGCCCCATCCCACAGCGGGACGGGGTACAGAGACTGGGCTTTCCACTGAAGGTTCAGGCCGGGCCACATGTGTAGCGTGAAGGCGCTGACCTGACACTGCGGGGCTGGGAAATGCACAGCTGGGCCCCCAGAGCCTGCTGCCCGGCACCCACATCTGTGCCTCCAGCGTGAGATGCGATCGTAAAGGCCCTAGCCCAGCAGCGCCCCCCAAATGCCAGAGCCCCCTGACTGGGACCCCCTCTTGGTCAGGGGCTTTGGGCCTCAAGTAGAAAATGTTCAAAGGTACCAAGAACCTGGCCCTGCCTGTGCGCTCACGTGGATTCTCTCAACATCAAACCGACACAATGATAACCAGCTGAAAAGACAAATTAAAAGCATTAGGACAAATTAGAGGCTCTCAACGGGTCTGGGAGAAAATGGGCGGGGGCGGGGCCTGGTCTGAGCCGCAGTGGCTCAGTGAGGGGTGGGGGTGGGGGTAGCACAGACCCAGGTCAAGGGCCCCCACCTCACCTCCCCCCAACCCTCAATTGCTCCCCCTTGCCCTCTGCTCTGCCCTCCTCCTGGGACTCCCCCAAGCCCCCTGCTGTGTTCCCTCCGCCTGTTCGGGGCCCACCCAGCTCTCCCCTTTCTCCGGGTTGGGGGGCAGCTTGTAGGGACAGGAGCAGAGGGAAGTCGCCCGGACGCCGGGAACCCCGTCTCCTCCCCTGGGAGGAGGCAGCCCCCTACTCGACCCTCCGTGCGCCAGGCGGTCCCTAGGCAGGGGCTGCACCGACCCCTTGTCGCTCCGCGGCGGGACCCTACCCAGACACGTGCTGCGGGAAGGCCGCGAGCTGACGGGCCTCCGCGCCATCCATCGGCCTCTGGCGCCACCGCCTGGGCGCCGCGGTCACTGCGGGCGGGGCGGGGAGCGGCGGAGGCGCCTCTGGGCTTCTGGAGCGAGTCGAGTGAGGGGTGACCAGAGTCTGCCTACGGTCCCCAGTGCCACCTATGGCCGGGCCAGGTTCCTACCAGGCCTCCATGTGGCCACAGCTGGTCACCCAACCTCTCTGAGCCTCAGCATCCTCCTCAAAAACCCGGGATCATAATTACTGCGCCTCTGCTCCCCTCCTCTGGAAGTTTGCAGGAGAGCCCTGCCCATTCCCTGAGCCTGGACTGGGGTCCTTGGGGCCCCTCGGTTGGGTGACCCCTCCCCAGTGTTTCCCCAAGCTCTTCTCCCTGGGGACAGCCCTCCATGGGGCGCCCTTCTCTCAGGGATTAGTGTCAGAGGCCTCAGGGCTGTGTTGTGGCCCGAGGGGAGGGGGCGCACTTCTCCCCACTCCTCGGGGACCTGCCTGAGGGCCTGAGTCCACTGGTCCATGGCCAGGCGGTGGCCCCTTCCGCAGGGGGACCACCATCCTGCACGGGGGCCAGCTGGTGCCCAGTCACCTGGGTGTTGGACATACCCATTGGATACCCGCTTGATGGAGGCCAAGCCCAAGGTGGCCCACCCCCCCGGGGCTCCTGGTAGCATTGAGACCCTGTCTGGTTTGAGGCTCCCAACTGGGGGCAATCTCTCCTCGGCTACCTCCTCTTGCCCAGCCTCCTGACCTTGTCCTCCCATGAGACAGATCAGGTCCCCCTCTGAGCCTGTACCCTCAGTGGACCACAGCACAGCACCACGTGGGGCTCCCTGATCTCCCGGCACCCTTCAGCCTCTGTGAATCCCTGTGAACAAAGCTGGCAGTGGCCACTGGGAGGTGTGAGCAGCTCACAAATGCTCCCGACCCTGCGACCGAGGCTGAGACGTGGGGCTGGGGCGCAGGTCTCTGCTTGTGGCGCCTCTTCTGTGATGGACGATGAGGATCTCCCACCCTGGATTGAGAACCGGGGGTTTCAGGCCAGCCGACTGCCCCGGCCGTCCGGAGGGCCCAGAAAAGCTGGGTTGCAGTCCCTGCTCCAGTGGGGTGGCAGTGAACCCTGCGGGCTGTGGGGGCCTCCTGCCACCCCCAGCCCCGTCCGCTCTCTGTTGGCTTTGCTGCCCGGGCGAGGGGCCAGCCTGGCTGTCCCGCACCCTCCAGCAGCTGGCTGGCAACTCTCCGGGCGGCCGGTGCCTATGCTCAGCTGGGCCGGCCACACCTGCCACAGCAGCTGGTTCAAAATCCCCGAGTCCTGAAAACTGGCCTCATTTGGCCAGGCCAGGGAGTCCTTGGCCCTGACGATTGGCCTGTCCTTTGCTGAACTGGCTGGCAGGGACTGAGGCCAGGCAGGCCGGCAGACAGCCCCAGGGCCCGGAGAGGCCAGGGGATCCAGTCTGGCCAGGCTGCGCAGACAGATCCTGGGCCTCTGGGCAGAGTGGATCTGTCCCCATGGCAGGGCTGGGTCTTGGGGGCCTGCAGATTCACATGTCAGCAGACAGGCCTGGAGACATTTAAGCAAGAGTCTGGGCACCCTGGCCGCCTCGGACCAGAAGGCGGGAGTCTGGGCACTGTCCCTCTGAGACAAGGCGGCCAGTGGGGAGGCTTCAGCCCACAGTCACGACGGGGACCTCAGGACCCACGTGGCCCGGAGAGAAGGGGCCAGCGTTATGGCAGCCCCTCGGCTGGAGCTTGGTATCTGGGCTGCTCCCAGGCCTGGGGTGAGACACACTGTCCCTTGCTTGGGGACCCCCGAATCTCAGGCGTGGGAAGTGAGACCAAGCACTGCAGGAGTGAAGGACAAGCCTGGGCTACTGACACCTGGAGTGCCGATGGGGCCCTGCTGTCTTCTGGGGCACCCACGATGACCCTGTGGCCCCCACACGGGGCAGCCCCTCTCATCCCTAGCCCCCGGGCCTGCCCCACCGAGGCCCCCAGCCTCCATCTTGCCCCCTGCCCTGCCCACCTCCACTCAGCCCTAGGATGCTGGCTGGTGGTCGTCAGCCTTGGGGAGAGGGTGGGGTATCCCACGCGCTGCCCAGAGGGTTAGTGGGAGGGGGTCTTCCTGCATCCTGGGCTGCAGATGGCTGCTGATCAGAGATTCAGACCTGGAGCAGGGGAGGCCGCGGGATAGTTTCAAGTTGGTGGCAGGATCCCTGGGGCGTGGGAGGGGGTGGACAGCCAAGTCCATGCTGCCCCCACCCAGGGAGTCCTGGTGTCACACCTGGGGACTGGGGGCTGGGCAGGGTGCTCCCCTCCTCGGCCCCACCCCATCGTCTCCAAGCATTTGCAGCCGCTGTAACCGACCCCCAGGGGGCCCCGGGGCAGCCTGGGCTCTGTTCTCCTGGCTGTCCAACCTCCGGCCCAGCTGTTGCTGGGGAGGCTGTGTCTGTCCCGGGGACTAACAGCTGCAGCCCCGGAAGCCCCCCACCCTCCCCAGAGCAGGTGTGCCCCCATGGCCCAGCCCAGCCTGCCAAAGGCTGGTCCCGGGGGTACAGGAGGCCCCACACCCTCATCTGCCCGGTCTTGGAGGGGCCCTGGGCTGGGATTGGCATTCAGGGTTCTCGGGCCTGTGGTAGCAGAGGCCAGGGCCTCAGCGGCCAGGCTGCGGGCCAGGAGTGGGCCCTGCCGCGTGCTCCCACCCACACCTCAAGGCCGGCCATGAAAACGCACACAGGTGTCTTGTCCAAGGTCTCCAGGGCAGAGACCAGTAGGTGCCCCGAGGACCACAGTGTCCTCACTCCAGGCCCCCTGAGTGAGCAGCAGTGAGCAGCCCCAGGAGCCCGCCCCCCACCCTCTGCCCAGGCTCAGCCGGGGCCCTGCCCTATGCCACTGCCCACCCTCGGGGCCCAGCACCCGCAGCGTGCCCCCTGACCTGTGAGCCTGTCCTCAGTGCCCACCCTCAGGGCCCAGCACCCACAGTGTGCCCCCCGACCTGTGAGCCTGTCCTCAGTGCCCACCCTCAGGGCCCAGCACCCGCAGTGTGCCCCCCGACCTGTGAGCCTGTCCTCAGTGCCCACCCTCAGGGCCCAGCACCCACAGCATGCCCCCCGACCTGTGAGCCGGTCCTTAGTGCCCACCCTCGCGGCCCAGCACCCTCAGTGTGCTCCCAATCTGTTTCAGGACAAGGGGCCCCTGAGCCATGGAGGCCACTTGTGAACACTGGTCGAGGGCACGCCCTCTGCTTGGGGTGCTTCTAGCAAACTCTTCCTTGTTCCTTGCAGCATGGCCACCCGTATCTCGGGCCTTCTGAGGCCACAGTGGGAGGAGCTTAAGGCTTCAAACCAGGGGCCAACTTGGGGATCCCATTCCCCCACCCCACACCAGCGCACTGACTCCCTGCCCCTACACCCTACCTCTGCCTGGTACCTCATCTTTGACCCTCAGAACCCCCAGCACACCCTCCCAGAACAAGGCGTGACTCCTGCATGCAACGGGGCCTGGGATGGTTGCAGGTAGGTGGCCCTGCTTCACAGAGGAAAGACCGGGACTTGGCGAGGGGTCTTGTCCCACAGGCGGGTACGAGCTGCCCCTCATACCACTGGTGCCTTCACTGGGTTGAATAGTGTCCCCCAGATTCGCATGCATCTGGACCCTCAGCTGCGGTCCTATTTGCAAGTGTGGTTAAGTCACGGTGAGGCTGGGCCGGGCCGAGGGAGCACCAGTGTCACCAAATCACTGATGTCACGGGCATAGTCTCATCCTGGAGGGACGTGGCCATAGACCAGGAGCTGCAGAGGCCTCCAGGAGCTGGAGCCTCGGGGGGACTGAGTGAGTGGGGCCTGCCCACACCCTGACTACAGTCCTGGCCTCTGGACTGAGAGGGGTCCCTCCCTGCTGCTTTAAGTCCTGTTTGTGAACATTGTACAGTGGCCAGCCCCAGGATACCAGCACAGGCCTGTCCCTGGATGTGGCGGGCGGGGGCAGGGCTTCCTGGCTGCGGCCCAGTTATGCTTCAGTGCCTGGTGCTCTGGGGTGCCCACCAGCCCGCCTATCTCTGCCTCGTCCCCAGGACCCTCACCTGGGCACAGCTTGTGGTGGTGGCTCCTGACGGGGGTGGCGGGCCTCCACAGCCCTCGTGCGTGGGCAGCATCACCTGACCTGTACACTGGGTTTAAATTTACGTTCTCAACTGAACTGTTCATTCTGGGGGCAGGAACCCGGATCAGGACCAGTCCTGCTGTGGAAGGGGCCCTCGGGATGTCAGGGCTCTGGGATCGAGGCTCACCTGTGTGGGCTCCAGCCACACCTGGTGGGGCTGCCTCACATGCAGACAGGTGTATTTCCACTCACCCCGGGCCCCAGAGGGCTCTGTTGCACATGGGGGGCTGTAAATCTTCATCTCTGTCGAACCCCAGGTAGTGGGTGGGGGCATAGAACAGGTGGACCACACGTGGGACCTGAGGACAGCAAGCAGGCCAAGGGACATGGAGGGGTGGCTCCTGGCACTACAGCAGCGCTGGGCAGCATGGCCCCGGGCATCAGGCCCTCGTCCTGCTCCGTCACCCCACAAGGAGAGGCTGTGGTCCCCCTGATGTCTACCTATCCTCCGCAGGACTGTCCCCTCTCCAACAGGACTGACCCCCCGGCACAGAGCAGGAGTCCCCACTGCAGAGAGCACACAGGGTGATTTATATGGGCTTCCAGGATCGAGGAGGGTGGCATCAGCCCCTAGGTGGGTACAGTTCTGGGGAGGAAGGGAGACTCTTTTCTCCTGGGGCAGGGACTACCGAGGGCTGGGAGTGGGCTGGAACTCTCCAGCCAGCACCGTCAGACCCCCAGGCTGCCTGGAGGGATGTGCTGGGAAGGTTAGGAAGTCATTTCTGCAGGAGTGTGTGCAGGGCTTGATTAGTGATGTCTGCCCGGGCACCACAATGAGCAGTGATGCTATGCTGGTGTTTGCTGCCTGGCTGAGACAGAGCAGGAGAACCAGACAGCCTCTGAAGATCCTTCCAAACCAGCTGCCAGCCTGGGGTGCTGGGGCCTCAAAACAGTGCCAAGCGCCCCCTGGGAGCCATCTCTTTCAGGCCAACTTCAAACGTTCAACCTGGAGTGGGCTGTCCAGAACCCCAGGTCTCCAGGTGAGTCCAGGGCTGCCTGGAAAGACCAGCTCCCCTGGCTGGTCCCCTCCTGACCCCCCAGGAAAGGAGGCCCAGGCCAGACATGTCTGATCAGGCAGACAGGGTCCCCACGCTGCTTCCGGGCCCCCGGCGCCCCTAGTATCAGTTTCTGCAGTCCCTCCTCAGCACTCAATCCATCAGCAGCCTTAGGAGCAGGCCCGGAGCGAGTGGCTCGTGGCTGTAGGCAGGTGATTTATCTGGGCTTTGTTTCTCCCCAGCATCTTTAAACCGACATCTGATGGTTTTATTTCTGCGGGGCGGCTCCGTGCGGTCTGCGTTTTCCATCTCCGGGATCGTGCACTTCTGAGCACGGCTGAAGCCATGCATGTTTCTTTATCGCTTCTCCCCACGCAGGAGTTTAATAATACAGCCGCAAGCTCGAGGCAGCTCTGCACAGAGCTCTCTTTTTTTCCAGACCCCTGTGTGCATGTGCCGGCTGGCCGCAAAGCATGTTTTCCCTCGAAAGACGTGGCTTTGCTATTAAGATCTTCATTTCAGCTAGATGACTCTACCATTCCTCATGTGGGCCCAGCTGCCCGGGTCCAGCAGCAGCTCACCGGGGCTGGACCGGCACCCACGGCAGGTCAGCCCCGAAACGCCTGCCCGAACCTCAGCCCAGACGCTTGGGCCACACTTTCAAGCCGGACGCTAGGAAGCAAAGTTGGGCCTCATGTTGGCCACTCCCTTGGGCACCTCCCTGCCCTGGAAGACAGCCCCCTGGGTGGCAGCCACCTCTTGGGGCTCTTGGGTCTGGCCTGGGCCAGTGTCCACTAGCACTCATTAAGCACCTATTGTGTGCCCCTGGCTTGACTTGTCCATCTCTAAACTTGACACCTGTGGCCTTCCCCTCATAAGGAGGGGCATGAGGCTCAGAGAGGCGGCTACTTAACAAATTCTTAGAGCGCTCCTGTGCACCAGGCACCATTGGAAGGCTTCCACAGAATGTGCCCCGTTCTCTCCACCACAATCCAACACATGTATGACTATTAGCCCATTCCCCAGATGAGGGAATAGAGGCCCAGACAGGCTGAGCACCCACATGGCAACCAGAGGTGGCAGGTGGGCAACTGGGCACGAGGCTGTCCCCTCCCCCTGCTCTGCTGTGTGTGCATTGGGGGAGGGGTTCTGATGAAGAGGAGGGGTTCAGGGGCGACTTTAGGAAAATCTGCTGACTGAGGAGGCTTGGGGATACCCTCGTGGCCCAGACACAGAGGGGCCTGGGTGGGGCAGGCCGGGCGCGTGCTGCCTCCCACACCCTTGAGGCCCTCCCTGTCTCATGACAGACTTGGCTAATTGCCATCAAAACTGGACTATAAAGCTCAGAGCTGCAGGCCCCGTGTTCTTGAGCTCACCCAGCCTTTCTCAGTACCTTAATTTAAACCGCCCTGCCCAGCAACCCCCACCCTGGACAGAATCCGTGGCTGGGGACCAGGCTGGGTCTCCTCTTCCCACCTGAGTTCTGGGGCTGGCAGAGTGGATGGCTGGCCTCAGAGGAGCTGGGCCCCTGGAGGACCTAGGTCATGGGGACCCAGGAGGCGCGGGGTCAGGTACAGACCCTGAGCAGCTGAGGTTATCAGGATGACACGATGCGGACCCCTCTGCCCCGACAGGGAGCAGCAGCTGTAGCCGGTCTGGCCCCTGACAGCCCCAGGCACCCTGCTGCACCGATGTAGGGTCCCAGACCCTGTGCCACCGGTGGGCGTGCCTCCTGCCGCCAGCCCGTACCCAGACCTGGGTGCCCAGTGCAGAGGAGACACATGCAGGTGTCAGGAGCCTCAGGAGAGGCCGAGGGTGGCCCCGAGCTCCGGGCCCTCTGTGTGTGCCCAGCCGGGTCCCCCAGATGGTGGTACCAGGCTTCCGCCTCAGACGCAGCCCGACAGCCCCTTCACCCGCGGATGCAGGCTCTCAGGCCATGGCACTGGGACTGGCTCAGCCCCAGCCCCCACCAGGCACCCCCCGGAGCTGCCCGGTGGGAGGGGCTCTAGCGATCGCCTGTCCGCAGCCCGCCTCATCCCTCATCTCGCACACGTGTGAGCGCAGCTGTGGGCCCCCGGGCCGGAGGAAATCCTCAGCTTTGCACAGGCCCCGGGGGATGCGGCTC
>SJYX01005867.1:0-12777 GCA_006410675.1 Oreotragus oreotragus | reverse complement strand
GATGGGCAAAAGAGAACAGAACTAAAGATGTATTATTCCTAGGAAAATTTTATCTCTATTACCTGTTTTGGCTGCGTATCAAAAGAAAAACTGTTATTCTGATGTAGCAGAAGTTTAAGGAAATGCTTTTACTGCAGTCTGAAGACCTTGCTCAGGCAAGTTTTAATTTTTAAGGAGGTTAAAACACTAAGGCTTCACTGTGGATCATATGCAGCTAAACAATTATAGTATTACATACTTGAAAGTTTATACCAGGGATAAGCAAACTTCTCTGTAAAGGACCACATGGTAAATATTCTGGATTCTTTTGGCCAAACTGGTTTCTGTCGCAGTTGCTCAACTGTAGTATAGCAGAGTAAAAGCAGCCACAGACAACACATAACAAGTAGGTGTGGCTTTTACTCGACACAATATTGTTGTGTCTCAGGGAACAAGGAGGCCTGTAGAGGGACAGCGATCAGGGAATGGCCAGAAAGTAAAGCAATCAGAACATGTACAGCATTCATCAGTTAGGTATGCCGTCTTATATGGATGTGGTTCATGGTGCCCTAAGACAATTTCAATAGTAACATCAAACATTGCTGATCACAGACACCACCGTAAATATAATAACAAGGAAACAGTTGGAAATATTGCAAGAATTATAAAAATATGATGCAAAGACAAGAAGTGAGCAAATACTATTGGAAAAATGGTTCTGGTAGACTTTCTGTATGCAGTCTTGTCACAAACCTTTCAATTTGTTAAAAAAAAAAAAANAATCATGTTCTTTTCTAGTAAAAGTTCTACAGCAGCGTATACACCTTCTGTCTCAGGTTTATCAAAGACTTCTATGATTTCACTAACTGGTAAGTAGAAATCTGAGCTCTTCAAATAATTATTAAATTTAATAAAATACAGTTTTCTTTAAATGACTCATTTCTTTACCTCTAGATGCAGTGTCCCCAAATTTATGTCATTATCAAATAGCAAAGAAACTTTCCCCTAGCAATTAAAATGCTTGACAATACTATTTTGTTTTCACTGTGTCAAGAGTCAGAGTTCAATACTTTTAAAAGAGGAGAAGTACAAAATGATAGGATACTGCAGCCAATAGGGTGATCTAGCAGTGACCCCTAGCCAATAGGGTGATCTCAAGATGGGCAAAAGAGAACAGAACTAAAGATGTATTATTCCTAGGAAAATTTTATCTCTATTACCTGTTTTAGCTGCATATCAAAAGAAAAACTGTTATTCCGATGTAGCAGAAGTTTAAGGAAATGCTTTTAACGTAAAGTAATTGTTGTGAGGTGTGGAATGTAAAAAATAAATGAGAAATAAAAGTAGTAAGCATGTTTCATAACAAGTAAAGGAAAGCATTAAGGAAAAGTTAGGAAAGACCAAGTGGTATTTTCTAATCAATGGCTGAGACTGAAAGACACATTTTCTTGTATTTTAACTAAATCATGTTCTTTTCTAGTAAAAGTTCTACAGCAGCGTATACACCTTCTGTCTCAGGTTTATCAAAGACTTCTATGATTTCACTAACTGGTAAGTAGAAATCTGAGCTCTTCAAATAATTATTAAATTTAATAAAATACAGTTTTCTTTAAATGACTCATTTCTTTACCTCTAGATGCAGTGTCCCCAAATTTATGTCATTATCAAATAGCAAAGAAACTTTCCCCTAGCAATTAAAATGCTTGACAATACTATTTTGTTTTCACTGTGTCAAGAGTCAGAGTTCAATACTTTTAAAAGAGGAGAAGTACAAAATGATAGGATACTGCAGCCAATAGGGTGATCTAGCAGTGACCCCTAGCCAATAGGGTGATCTCAAGATGGGCAAAAGAGAACAGAACTAAAGATGTATTATTCCTAGGAAAATTTTATCTCTATTACCTGTTTTAGCTGCATATCAAAAGAAAAACTGTTATTCCGATGTAGCAGAAGTTTAAGGAAATGCTTTTAACGTAAAGTAATTGTTGTGAGGTGTGGAATGTAAAAAATAAATGAGAAATAAAAGTAGTAAGCATGTTTCATAACAAGTAAAGGAAAGCATTAAGGAAAAGTTAGGAAAGACCAAGTGGTATTTTCTAATCAATGGCTGAGACTGAAAGACACATTTTCTTGTATTTTAACTAAATCATGTTCTTTTCTAGTAAAAGTTCTACAGCAGCGTATACACCTTCTGTCTCAGGTTTATCAAAGACTTCTATGATTTCACTAACTGGTAAGTAGAAATCTGAGCTCTTCAAATAATTATTAAATTTAATAAAATACAGTTTTCTTTAAATGACTCATTTCTTTACCTCTAGATGCAGTGTCCCCAAATTTATGTCATTATCAAATAGCAAAGAAACTTTCCCCTAGCAATTAAAATGCTTGACAATACTATTTTGTTTTCACTGTGTCAAGAGTCAGAGTTCAATACTTTTAAAAGAGGAGAAGTACAAAATGATAGGATACTGCAGCCAATAGGGTGATCTAGCAGTGACCCCTAGCCAATAGGGTGATCTCAAGATGGGCAAAAGAGAACAGAACTAAAGATGTATTATTCCTAGGAAAATTTTATCTCTATTACCTGTTTTAGCTGCATATCAAAAGAAAAACTGTTATTCCGATGTAGCAGAAGTTTAAGGAAATGCTTTTAACGTAAAGTAATTGTTGTGAGGTGTGGAATGTAAAAAATAAATGAGAAATAAAAGTAGTAAGCATGTTTCATAACAAGTAAAGGAAAGCATTAAGGAAAAGTTAGGAAAGACCAAGTGGTATTTTCTAATCAATGGCTGAGACTGAAAGACACATTTTCTTGTATTTTAACTAAATCATGTTCTTTTCTAGTAAAAGTTCTACAGCAGCGTATACACCTTCTGTCTCAGGTTTATCAAAGACTTCTATGATTTCACTAACTGGTAAGTAGAAATCTGAGCTCTTCAAATAATTATTAAATTTAATAAAATACAGTTTTCTTTAAATGACTCATTTCTTTACCTCTAGATGCAGTGTCCCCAAATTTATGTCATTATCAAATAGCAAAGAAACTTTCCCCTAGCAATTAAAATGCTTGACAATACTATTTTGTTTTCACTGTGTCAAGAGTCAGAGTTCAATACTTTTAAAAGAGGAGAAGTACAAAATGATAGGATACTGCAGCCAATAGGGTGATCTAGCAGTGACCCCTAGCCAATAGGGTGATCTCAAGATGGGCAAAAGAGAACAGAACTAAAGATGTATTATTCCTAGGAAAATTTTATCTCTATTACCTGTTTTAGCTGCATATCAAAAGAAAAACTGTTATTCCGATGTAGCAGAAGTTTAAGGAAATGCTTTTAACGTAAAGTAATTGTTGTGAGGTGTGGAATGTAAAAAATAAATGAGAAATAAAAGTAGTAAGCATGTTTCATAACAAGTAAAGGAAAGCATTAAGGAAAAGTTAGGAAAGACCAAGTGGTATTTTCTAATCAATGGCTGAGACTGAAAGACACATTTTCTTGTATTTTAACTAAATCATGTTCTTTTCTAGTAAAAGTTCTACAGCAGCGTATACACCTTCTGTCTCAGGTTTATCAAAGACTTCTATGATTTCACTAACTGGTAAGTAGAAATCTGAGCTCTTCAAATAATTATTAAATTTAATAAAATACAGTTTTCTTTAAATGACTCATTTCTTTACCTCTAGATGCAGTGTCCCCAAATTTATGTCATTATCAAATAGCAAAGAAACTTTCCCCTAGCAATTAAAATGCTTGACAATACTATTTTGTTTTCACTGTGTCAAGAGTCAGAGTTCAATACTTTTAAAAGAGGAGAAGTACAAAATGATAGGATACTGCAGCCAATAGGGTGATCTAGCAGTGACCCCTAGCCAATAGGGTGATCTCAAGATGGGCAAAAGAGAACAGAACTAAAGATGTATTATTCCTAGGAAAATTTTATCTCTATTACCTGTTTTAGCTGCATATCAAAAGAAAAACTGTTATTCCGATGTAGCAGAAGTTTAAGGAAATGCTTTTAACGTAAAGTAATTGTTGTGAGGTGTGGAATGTAAAAAATAAATGAGAAATAAAAGTAGTAAGCATGTTTCATAACAAGTAAAGGAAAGCATTAAGGAAAAGTTAGGAAAGACCAAGTGGTATTTTCTAATCAATGGCTGAGACTGAAAGACACATTTTCTTGTATTTTAACTAAATCATGTTCTTTTCTAGTAAAAGTTCTACAGCAGCGTATACACCTTCTGTCTCAGGTTTATCAAAGACTTCTATGATTTCACTAACTGGTAAGTAGAAATCTGAGCTCTTCAAATAATTATTAAATTTAATAAAATACAGTTTTCTTTAAATGACTCATTTCTTTACCTCTAGATGCAGTGTCCCCAAATTTATGTCATTATCAAATAGCAAAGAAACTTTCCCCTAGCAATTAAAATGCTTGACAATACTATTTTGTTTTCACTGTGTCAAGAGTCAGAGTTCAATACTTTTAAAAGAGGAGAAGTACAAAATGATAGGATACTGCAGCCAATAGGGTGATCTAGCAGTGACCCCTAGCCAATAGGGTGATCTCAAGATGGGCAAAAGAGAACAGAACTAAAGATGTATTATTCCTAGGAAAATTTTATCTCTATTACCTGTTTTAGCTGCATATCAAAAGAAAAACTGTTATTCCGATGTAGCAGAAGTTTAAGGAAATGCTTTTAACGTAAAGTAATTGTTGTGAGGTGTGGAATGTAAAAAATAAATGAGAAATAAAAGTAGTAAGCATGTTTCATAACAAGTAAAGGAAAGCATTAAGGAAAAGTTAGGAAAGACCAAGTGGTATTTTCTAATCAATGGCTGAGACTGAAAGACACATTTTCTTGTATTTTAACTAAATCATGTTCTTTTCTAGTAAAAGTTCTACAGCAGCGTATACACCTTCTGTCTCAGGTTTATCAAAGACTTCTATGATTTCACTAACTGGTAAGTAGAAATCTGAGCTCTTCAAATAATTATTAAATTTAATAAAATACAGTTTTCTTTAAATGACTCATTTCTTTACCTCTAGATGCAGTGTCCCCAAATTTATGTCATTATCAAATAGCAAAGAAACTTTCCCCTAGCAATTAAAATGCTTGACAATACTATTTTGTTTTCACTGTGTCAAGAGTCAGAGTTCAATACTTTTAAAAGAGGAGAAGTACAAAATGATAGGATACTGCAGCCAATAGGGTGATCTAGCAGTGACCCCTAGCCAATAGGGTGATCTCAAGATGGGCAAAAGAGAACAGAACTAAAGATGTATTATTCCTAGGAAAATTTTATCTCTATTACCTGTTTTAGCTGCATATCAAAAGAAAAACTGTTATTCCGATGTAGCAGAAGTTTAAGGAAATGCTTTTAACGTAAAGTAATTGTTGTGAGGTGTGGAATGTAAAAAATAAATGAGAAATAAAAGTAGTAAGCATGTTTCATAACAAGTAAAGGAAAGCATTAAGGAAAAGTTAGGAAAGACCAAGTGGTATTTTCTAATCAATGGCTGAGACTGAAAGACACATTTTCTTGTATTTTAACTAAATCATGTTCTTTTCTAGTAAAAGTTCTACAGCAGCGTATACACCTTCTGTCTCAGGTTTATCAAAGACTTCTATGATTTCACTAACTGGTAAGTAGAAATCTGAGCTCTTCAAATAATTATTAAATTTAATAAAATACAGTTTTCTTTAAATGACTCATTTCTTTACCTCTAGATGCAGTGTCCCCAAATTTATGTCATTATCAAATAGCAAAGAAACTTTCCCCTAGCAATTAAAATGCTTGACAATACTATTTTGTTTTCACTGTGTCAAGAGTCAGAGTTCAATACTTTTAAAAGAGGAGAAGTACAAAATGATAGGATACTGCAGCCAATAGGGTGATCTAGCAGTGACCCCTAGCCAATAGGGTGATCTCAAGATGGGCAAAAGAGAACAGAACTAAAGATGTATTATTCCTAGGAAAATTTTATCTCTATTACCTGTTTTAGCTGCATATCAAAAGAAAAACTGTTATTCCGATGTAGCAGAAGTTTAAGGAAATGCTTTTAACGTAAAGTAATTGTTGTGAGGTGTGGAATGTAAAAAATAAATGAGAAATAAAAGTAGTAAGCATGTTTCATAACAAGTAAAGGAAAGCATTAAGGAAAAGTTAGGAAAGACCAAGTGGTATTTTCTAATCAATGGCTGAGACTGAAAGACACATTTTCTTGTATTTTAACTAAATCATGTTCTTTTCTAGTAAAAGTTCTACAGCAGCGTATACACCTTCTGTCTCAGGTTTATCAAAGACTTCTATGATTTCACTAACTGGTAAGTAGAAATCTGAGCTCTTCAAATAATTATTAAATTTAATAAAATACAGTTTTCTTTAAATGACTCATTTCTTTACCTCTAGATGCAGTGTCCCCAAATTTATGTCATTATCAAATAGCAAAGAAACTTTCCCCTAGCAATTAAAATGCTTGACAATACTATTTTGTTTTCACTGTGTCAAGAGTCAGAGTTCAATACTTTTAAAAGAGGAGAAGTACAAAATGATAGGATACTGCAGCCAATAGGGTGATCTAGCAGTGACCCCTAGCCAATAGGGTGATCTCAAGATGGGCAAAAGAGAACAGAACTAAAGATGTATTATTCCTAGGAAAATTTTATCTCTATTACCTGTTTTAGCTGCATATCAAAAGAAAAACTGTTATTCCGATGTAGCAGAAGTTTAAGGAAATGCTTTTAACGTAAAGTAATTGTTGTGAGGTGTGGAATGTAAAAAATAAATGAGAAATAAAAGTAGTAAGCATGTTTCATAACAAGTAAAGGAAAGCATTAAGGAAAAGTTAGGAAAGACCAAGTGGTATTTTCTAATCAATGGCTGAGACTGAAAGACACATTTTCTTGTATTTTAACTAAATCATGTTCTTTTCTAGTAAAAGTTCTACAGCAGCGTATACACCTTCTGTCTCAGGTTTATCAAAGACTTCTATGATTTCACTAACTGGTAAGTAGAAATCTGAGCTCTTCAAATAATTATTAAATTTAATAAAATACAGTTTTCTTTAAATGACTCATTTCTTTACCTCTAGATGCAGTGTCCCCAAATTTATGTCATTATCAAATAGCAAAGAAACTTTCCCCTAGCAATTAAAATGCTTGACAATACTATTTTGTTTTCACTGTGTCAAGAGTCAGAGTTCAATACTTTTAAAAGAGGAGAAGTACAAAATGATAGGATACTGCAGCCAATAGGGTGATCTAGCAGTGACCCCTAGCCAATAGGGTGATCTCAAGATGGGCAAAAGAGAACAGAACTAAAGATGTATTATTCCTAGGAAAATTTTATCTCTATTACCTGTTTTAGCTGCATATCAAAAGAAAAACTGTTATTCCGATGTAGCAGAAGTTTAAGGAAATGCTTTTAACGTAAAGTAATTGTTGTGAGGTGTGGAATGTAAAAAATAAATGAGAAATAAAAGTAGTAAGCATGTTTCATAACAAGTAAAGGAAAGCATTAAGGAAAAGTTAGGAAAGACCAAGTGGTATTTTCTAATCAATGGCTGAGACTGAAAGACACATTTTCTTGTATTTTAACTAAATCATGTTCTTTTCTAGTAAAAGTTCTACAGCAGCGTATACACCTTCTGTCTCAGGTTTATCAAAGACTTCTATGATTTCACTAACTGGTAAGTAGAAATCTGAGCTCTTCAAATAATTATTAAATTTAATAAAATACAGTTTTCTTTAAATGACTCATTTCTTTACCTCTAGATGCAGTGTCCCCAAATTTATGTCATTATCAAATAGCAAAGAAACTTTCCCCTAGCAATTAAAATGCTTGACAATACTATTTTGTTTTCACTGTGTCAAGAGTCAGAGTTCAATACTTTTAAAAGAGGAGAAGTACAAAATGATAGGATACTGCAGCCAATAGGGTGATCTAGCAGTGACCCCTAGCCAATAGGGTGATCTCAAGATGGGCAAAAGAGAACAGAACTAAAGATGTATTATTCCTAGGAAAATTTTATCTCTATTACCTGTTTTAGCTGCATATCAAAAGAAAAACTGTTATTCCGATGTAGCAGAAGTTTAAGGAAATGCTTTTAACGTAAAGTAATTGTTGTGAGGTGTGGAATGTAAAAAATAAATGAGAAATAAAAGTAGTAAGCATGTTTCATAACAAGTAAAGGAAAGCATTAAGGAAAAGTTAGGAAAGACCAAGTGGTATTTTCTAATCAATGGCTGAGACTGAAAGACACATTTTCTTGTATTTTAACTAAATCATGTTCTTTTCTAGTAAAAGTTCTACAGCAGCGTATACACCTTCTGTCTCAGGTTTATCAAAGACTTCTATGATTTCACTAACTGGTAAGTAGAAATCTGAGCTCTTCAAATAATTATTAAATTTAATAAAATACAGTTTTCTTTAAATGACTCATTTCTTTACCTCTAGATGCAGTGTCCCCAAATTTATGTCATTATCAAATAGCAAAGAAACTTTCCCCTAGCAATTAAAATGCTTGACAATACTATTTTGTTTTCACTGTGTCAAGAGTCAGAGTTCAATACTTTTAAAAGAGGAGAAGTACAAAATGATAGGATACTGCAGCCAATAGGGTGATCTAGCAGTGACCCCTAGCCAATAGGGTGATCTCAAGATGGGCAAAAGAGAACAGAACTAAAGATGTATTATTCCTAGGAAAATTTTATCTCTATTACCTGTTTTAGCTGCATATCAAAAGAAAAACTGTTATTCCGATGTAGCAGAAGTTTAAGGAAATGCTTTTAACGTAAAGTAATTGTTGTGAGGTGTGGAATGTAAAAAATAAATGAGAAATAAAAGTAGTAAGCATGTTTCATAACAAGTAAAGGAAAGCATTAAGGAAAAGTTAGGAAAGACCAAGTGGTATTTTCTAATCAATGGCTGAGACTGAAAGACACATTTTCTTGTATTTTAACTAAATCATGTTCTTTTCTAGTAAAAGTTCTACAGCAGCGTATACACCTTCTGTCTCAGGTTTATCAAAGACTTCTATGATTTCACTAACTGGTAAGTAGAAATCTGAGCTCTTCAAATAATTATTAAATTTAATAAAATACAGTTTTCTTTAAATGACTCATTTCTTTACCTCTAGATGCAGTGTCCCCAAATTTATGTCATTATCAAATAGCAAAGAAACTTTCCCCTAGCAATTAAAATGCTTGACAATACTATTTTGTTTTCACTGTGTCAAGAGTCAGAGTTCAATACTTTTAAAAGAGGAGAAGTACAAAATGATAGGATACTGCAGCCAATAGGGTGATCTAGCAGTGACCCCTAGCCAATAGGGTGATCTCAAGATGGGCAAAAGAGAACAGAACTAAAGATGTATTATTCCTAGGAAAATTTTATCTCTATTACCTGTTTTAGCTGCATATCAAAAGAAAAACTGTTATTCCGATGTAGCAGAAGTTTAAGGAAATGCTTTTAACGTAAAGTAATTGTTGTGAGGTGTGGAATGTAAAAAATAAATGAGAAATAAAAGTAGTAAGCATGTTTCATAACAAGTAAAGGAAAGCATTAAGGAAAAGTTAGGAAAGACCAAGTGGTATTTTCTAATCAATGGCTGAGACTGAAAGACACATTTTCTTGTATTTTAACTAAATCATGTTCTTTTCTAGTAAAAGTTCTACAGCAGCGTATACACCTTCTGTCTCAGGTTTATCAAAGACTTCTATGATTTCACTAACTGGTAAGTAGAAATCTGAGCTCTTCAAATAATTATTAAATTTAATAAAATACAGTTTTCTTTAAATGACTCATTTCTTTACCTCTAGATGCAGTGTCCCCAAATTTATGTCATTATCAAATAGCAAAGAAACTTTCCCCTAGCAATTAAAATGCTTGACAATACTATTTTGTTTTCACTGTGTCAAGAGTCAGAGTTCAATACTTTTAAAAGAGGAGAAGTACAAAATGATAGGATACTGCAGCCAATAGGGTGATCTAGCAGTGACCCCTAGCCAATAGGGTGATCTCAAGATGGGCAAAAGAGAACAGAACTAAAGATGTATTATTCCTAGGAAAATTTTATCTCTATTACCTGTTTTAGCTGCATATCAAAAGAAAAACTGTTATTCCGATGTAGCAGAAGTTTAAGGAAATGCTTTTAACGTAAAGTAATTGTTGTGAGGTGTGGAATGTAAAAAATAAATGAGAAATAAAAGTAGTAAGCATGTTTCATAACAAGTAAAGGAAAGCATTAAGGAAAAGTTAGGAAAGACCAAGTGGTATTTTCTAATCAATGGCTGAGACTGAAAGACACATTTTCTTGTATTTTAACTAAATCATGTTCTTTTCTAGTAAAAGTTCTACAGCAGCGTATACACCTTCTGTCTCAGGTTTATCAAAGACTTCTATGATTTCACTAACTGGTAAGTAGAAATCTGAGCTCTTCAAATAATTATTAAATTTAATAAAATACAGTTTTCTTTAAATGACTCATTTCTTTACCTCTAGATGCAGTGTCCCCAAATTTATGTCATTATCAAATAGCAAAGAAACTTTCCCCTAGCAATTAAAATGCTTGACAATACTATTTTGTTTTCACTGTGTCAAGAGTCAGAGTTCAATACTTTTAAAAGAGGAGAAGTACAAAATGATAGGATACTGCAGCCAATAGGGTGATCTAGCAGTGACCCCTAGCCAATAGGGTGATCTCAAGATGGGCAAAAGAGAACAGAACTAAAGATGTATTATTCCTAGGAAAATTTTATCTCTATTACCTGTTTTAGCTGCATATCAAAAGAAAAACTGTTATTCCGATGTAGCAGAAGTTTAAGGAAATGCTTTTAACGTAAAGTAATTGTTGTGAGGTGTGGAATGTAAAAAATAAATGAGAAATAAAAGTAGTAAGCATGTTTCATAACAAGTAAAGGAAAGCATTAAGGAAAAGTTAGGAAAGACCAAGTGGTATTTTCTAATCAATGGCTGAGACTGAAAGACACATTTTCTTGTATTTTAACTAAATCATGTTCTTTTCTAGTAAAAGTTCTACAGCAGCGTATACACCTTCTGTCTCAGGTTTATCAAAGACTTCTATGATTTCACTAACTGGTAAGTAGAAATCTGAGCTCTTCAAATAATTATTAAATTTAATAAAATACAGTTTTCTTTAAATGACTCATTTCTTTACCTCTAGATGCAGTGTCCCCAAATTTATGTCATTATCAAATAGCAAAGAAACTTTCCCCTAGCAATTAAAATGCTTGACAATACTATTTTGTTTTCACTGTGTCAAGAGTCAGAGTTCAATACTTTTAAAAGAGGAGAAGTACAAAATGATAGGATACTGCAGCCAATAGGGTGATCTAGCAGTGACCCCTAGCCAATAGGGTGATCTCAAGATGGGCAAAAGAGAACAGAACTAAAGATGTATTATTCCTAGGAAAATTTTATCTCTATTACCTGTTTTAGCTGCATATCAAAAGAAAAACTGTTATTCCGATGTAGCAGAAGTTTAAGGAAATGCTTTTAACGTAAAGTAATTGTTGTGAGGTGTGGAATGTAAAAAATAAATGAGAAATAAAAGTAGTAAGCATGTTTCATAACAAGTAAAGGAAAGCATTAAGGAAAAGTTAGGAAAGACCAAGTGGTATTTTCTAATCAATGGCTGAGACTGAAAGACACATTTTCTTGTATTTTAACTAAATCATGTTCTTTTCTAGTAAAAGTTCTACAGCAGCGTATACACCTTCTGTCTCAGGTTTATCAAAGACTTCTATGATTTCACTAACTGGTAAGTAGAAATCTGAGCTCTTCAAATAATTATTAAATTTAATAAAATACAGTTTTCTTTAAATGACTCATTTCTTTACCTCTAGATGCAGTGTCCCCAAATTTATGTCATTATCAAATAGCAAAGAAACTTTCCCCTAGCAATTAAAATGCTTGACAATACTATTTTGTTTTCACTGTGTCAAGAGTCAGAGTTCAATACTTTTAAAAGAGGAGAAGTACAAAATGATAGGATACTGCAGCCAATAGGGTGATCTAGCAGTGACCCCTAGCCAATAGGGTGATCTCAAGATGGGCAAAAGAGAACAGAACTAAAGATGTATTATTCCTAGGAAAATTTTATCTCTATTACCTGTTTTAGCTGCATATCAAAAGAAAAACTGTTATTCCGATGTAGCAGAAGTTTAAGGAAATGCTTTTAACGTAAAGTAATTGTTGTGAGGTGTGGAATGTAAAAAATAAATGAGAAATAAAAGTAGTAAGCATGTTTCATAACAAGTAAAGGAAAGCATTAAGGAAAAGTTAGGAAAGACCAAGTGGTATTTTCTAATCAATGGCTGAGACTGAAAGACACATTTTCTTGTATTTTAACTAAATCATGTTCTTTTCTAGTAAAAGTTCTACAGCAGCGTATACACCTTCTGTCTCAGGTTTATCAAAGACTTCTATGATTTCACTAACTGGTAAGTAGAAATCTGAGCTCTTCAAATAATTATTAAATTTAATAAAATACAGTTTTCTTTAAATGACTCATTTCTTTACCTCTAGATGCAGTGTCCCCAAATTTATGTCATTATCAAATAGCAAAGAAACTTTCCCCTAGCAATTAAAATGCTTGACAATACTATTTTGTTTTCACTGTGTCAAGAGTCAGAGTTCAATACTTTTAAAAGAGGAGAAGTACAAAATGATAGGATACTGCAGCCAATAGGGTGATCTAGCAGTGACCCCTAGCCAATAGGGTGATCTCAAGATGGGCAAAAGAGAACAGAACTAAAGATGTATTATTCCTAGGAAA
>SJYX01005866.1:97789-201349 GCA_006410675.1 Oreotragus oreotragus | reverse complement strand
CCCCGCCCCCGCCCCCGGCCGACCGTGGGCCTGCACAGTCCGCCTTCTCTGCTCCCTCTCTGCTTCCTTTGCGTGCCATCTGCCAGGCACCTGAGCCCCGGGGAAGCTGGGGTGCACCCTGACCTCTTTCTGTAGCCTTTCCTAGTAGTCGTTTTGCTGGCTTGAGGATTCATGCCTTCTTCTGCCTTCTGGGTTTTGCTGGATTCATTGGTCCTGCCTGATCCCCTTCACCTAATCTTGAAGGAAAGGGGGACAGGCCCCGGAATCTCCCGATCTGCACATCGTGGGGAGTCTGCGAGTGTGCTGGTACCTGCGGCGTGGACGTGGGGAACACTGGTGATGGTTTCCTGTAACTCTTTGAGGGCCATGCCCTGTGGGAGGGGAGACCATCACCTTTCAAGGATGCCCGTGAAGGCTTCTATGAAGCCAATGAGTCAACTGCCTGCAAGCTCTTTTGTCTTTGTCTCACTCTTTGTTTCCAATAAACTAATTGTGGCTAATCAGACCTGGTGCCTCAGAGCCTCATTAAATGCCAGGGCCCTCCTGAGATAGATGCTCCCTGCCAGAGATGTCCTCAGGACCTCTCATGCACTCAGTTAGGTGAAAACCAATGTGGTAGAAGCTGCCCATCTGGCCTCGAGCCACCGGAGCCTTGAGAAAACAAGAGAAGACCCATGGAGATGGAGAATCCCTCCCTGCCTTGTGTGGTCATGGGTTTCTCTAGACCAAGGATTCTCGACTTCAACACTACTGACATTTTGGGCTATAGACTTCCTTATGGGGGGGGCAAGTATCCTGTGCATTGGAGGATCAGTGATTTGCTCACAGTTATTGAACTAGTAAATGACCGAGTGAGTGAAGTCGTTCAGTCGTGTCCTACCAGGCTCCTCTGTCCATGGGATTTTCCAGGCAACAGTACTGGAGTGGATTGCCATTTCTTTCTCCAGGGGATCTTCCCGACCCAGGGATCGAACCTGGATCTCCCGCATTGTAGACAGACGCTTTACCGTCTGAGCCACCAGGGAAGTCCAGTAAATGACTGAATCAACATTCAAACATAGGTTTAACCAACTCTTTAATACATCATTTTACTTAGGGAGCTGGAAGGGCAATAGACAGCTGAAACCTCCCTGTAATCCAATAGGTATCATTATTCCACTTTACAGATGAAGAAGCTAAAATTTAGTGAGGATCAGTGACTTGCCCACTGGTCTCTACCCATTACATGGCAGTAGTAGTCCACCTTCCTCCAGCTGTGACAACCGAAGCTGTCCCGAGACATGGCCAGATGTGTCCTACGGCTTCTCAACCAGCGTGATCCTTCTGTCAACCTGCCAAGGACATTCCTGGAGGGGAAAAGTACATGAGTGAGGGCAAGAACGAAAGCAAGGCAGGAGGGGCAGCAGTGTGAGGGAGAGGAAGAGCTTCAGGTTGAGGGTCAGGAGACCCAGGCTTCTAATTCAGAGTCTTGACTCTGCCATTTCCTAACTGGGTGACTTTGGGCAAGTCGCTTCTGCCCTTTGAGCCTCAGTTTCTTTGGCTAGAGAATGAGGGATGGTGGACACTATTCTTAAGGCTCCTTCTGGCTCCCTAAGTGAGACTGTGTATTTAAAGGAGTTTGGTTAATACAAGCCTATGTTTGAATGTTGGTTCAGCCGTTTCCTAGTTCTGTAATAGTCGGCAAGACACTGATTGTCACTGAGCTTTATGGTTTATTCATCTGTAAAATGGAATAATGAGACCTACTGGGTTGTAGGGCGGTTTCAGGTAGCTATTGCACATAACATACCACTCCAAAATTTAGAGGCTTGAACCATAATACTTTATTTTTTCTAATGATTTGATAGGCTTACTGGGCAGTTCTTCTACTTTATGTGATGTTGTTTGGGATGCTAGGATGTCTGGAAGGTCCAAAATGGCCTCATTTCACATGGCTGGATTTGGTGCTGGATGTCCTGGACAGAGGAGCTTGGCAGGCTACAGTCCATGGGGTCTCACAGAGTCGGACACGACTGAATGATTAGCTAGGAGTTCAGCTGGAGCTGTTGGCCAGGACATTATCAGTCAGGAGACAATCATTTGAACAGATGAGGTTTAATATAAAGAATTATTAACTGTAATAGGTGATTGAGTCATGAGAGTTTGGCTAGTAAGAAGCAAGAAATCTAAGCATACAGGGCCTGCAGTTATAAGGAGCAGCCCCTAACTCTAGACCTAAATGAGCACACCCAAGGAAGTGGACCCCAATGCCAAGATCCCGACCTCAGATCCAGGGAAAACTAGGGAGACCTGTTCGTGAAGACATGTCTCCACCTCAAAACCACCTGAGGGGGATACTGGAAACTGCTGGCCACAGTATACTGCTGACTACTGTGCACTGCAGCAGTAAGGCCATGGCAACACAGGAGAAGTTCTGGAGGAACTGTGGGTGCTGCAGGAGTCTGCCAGGAGGAACCTGAAGCCAGGAAGGAAAGCCCCTTCCTCTTGCACTATCTCTCCATCACCCTCTACTGACAAAGCTCAATCTTGTTCCAGTAAACAAAGGAAAGTGTTTAAAGGGCCCCTCTAAATTTTCACAGAGCAGGCCATGACAAGTGAATCTGGAGCTGACAGACAATGCATTGATAACTGGAGTCCAGGGACTTGGTTCTCCTCCATACGAGCCTTCCTCATATAGCTGCTTGGTGGCTGGGTTCTAAGAAGGAAGGTAGGGAGAGAAGCAGCCAGGCCTCTTTAAGCTTGAGCTCAGAAGTTCACTTCCACCATATTCTACTGGCCAGGGCAGTCACAGGGCCAGCTCAGGCTCACGGGGAGGGGAAGCAGACTCCACTTTGTTTTGGCTTATATGTGGACAGAAGAACAGAATGGCCGAGTCTTCTTGTGGACTCTCTCTAAGCTTGAGCTCAGAAGTTCACTTCCACCATATTCTACTGGCCAGGGCAGTCACAGGGCCAGCTCAGGCTCACGGGGAGGGGAAGCAGACTCCACTTTGTTTTGGCTTATATGTGGACAGAAGAACAGAATGGCCGAGTCTTCTTGTGGACACCAGACCCCACAGTGTGCCCTCCGGTCACAACAATTCATGTCCCTTCTACAAACAGCATATGCTAACTCCTGCAAAGATCCCCCCAAATTTCATTCCATTATTACATCAGCTGGAAATTCAGGATCTCACTGGTTGGATTAGATCCATTAACACATGAGACTCCTGGGATATGTTTCTTTTGTTGTAGCTCCTCCATTATTATCTACCTCAGGCTGAAGTCTTGTGAATTAAATGACAATTATTTATGTCTACCACACCTATCATGCAATCACCATTGCATTCAGTTATTACAGAATCCTAAATCCCCGGGATGCAGAGTACATCATGAGAAACGCTGGACCGGAAGTTGGGATATGTTTCTTTTGTTGTAGCTCCTCCATTATTATCTACCTCAGGCTGAAGTCTTGTGAATTAAATGACAATTATTTATGTCTACCACACCTATCATGCAATCACCATTGCATTCAGTTATTACAGAATCCTAAATCCCCGGGATGCAGAGTACATCATGAGAAACGCTGGACCGGAAGAAACACAAGCTAGAATCAAGATTGCCGGGAGAAATATCAATAACCTCAGATATGCAGATGACACCACCCTTACGGCAGAAAGTGAAGAGGAGCTAAAAAACCTCTTGATGAAAGTGAAAGAGGAGAGTGAAAAAGTTGGCTTAAAGCTCAACATTCAGAAAANGAGGAACTAAAAAGCCTCTTGATGAAAGTGAAAGAGGAGAGCGAAAAAGTTGGCTTAAAGCTCAACATTCAGAAAACGAAGATCATGGCATCCAGTCCCATCACTTCATGGCAAATAGATGGGGAAACAGTGGAAACAGTGTCAGACTTTATTTTTTTGGGCTCCAAAATCACTACAGATGGTGACTGTAGCCATGAAATTAAAAGACACTTACTCCTTGGAAAAAAAGTTATGAGCAACCTAGATAGTATATTGAAAAGCAGAGACATTACTTTGCCGACTAGTGGTCCATCTAGTGAAGGCTATGGTTTTTCCTGTGGTCATGTATGGATGTGAGAGTTGGACTGTGAAGAAGGCTGAGCGCTGAAGAATTGATGCGTTTGAACTGTGGTGTTGGAGAAGACTCTTGAGAGTCCCTTGGACTGCAAGGAGATCCAACCAGTCCATTCTGAAGGTGATCAACCCTGAGATTTCTTTGGAAGGAATGATGCTAAAGCTGAAACTCTAGTACTTTGGCCACCTCATGAGAAGAGTTGACTCATTGGAAAAGACTCTGATGCTGAGAGGGATTGGGGGCAGGAGGAGAAGGGAACGACCGAGGATGAGATGGCTGGATGGCATCACGGACTCGATGCACGTGAGTCTGGGTGAACTCCGGGAGTTGGTGATGGACAGGGAGGCCTGGCGTGCTGTGATTCATGGGGTCGCAAAGAGTCAGACACGACTGAGCGACTGAACTGAATAACTCAGCAGGTAAAGAATCTTCCTGCAATGCAGGAGGCACAGGTTTGATCCCTGGATGAAGAAGATCCCTTGGAGGATAACATGGCAACACAATCAAGTATTCTTGCCTAGAGAATCCCATGGACAGAGGAGCCAGGCAAGCTACAATCCACAAGGTTGCAAAGAGTCAGACACGACTGAGTGAGTAATCACACATGCACAGGTTCCTATGAAAGCATCCCTTGGCAAGTTCAGGGATGCTCCTAGGTGCCTGCCCAGAGTACTTGGTGAATTTCACCTACAATAGTTTGTCATATCTTCTCCAACTTTCAGAGTTGAAGCAAGTTTACAAACACATTTGCTATGCCAAATTTCCACGGACTGTATGGTCCATGGGATCACAGAGTCAGACGCAACTGAGCGACTTACTTCACTTCACTTCATGCCAAATTTATCAAGTAACATCTTAGTCCCGATCAGAAGCTCCTTGGTAGCACTGGGACTTTGGTTTGAATCAGTAGCACAAGTTTTCTAGTAAGCCTGTTTCACAGTCTACCACCATGGGGGTCAAGTATACACAGATCTCTAGGAATCCTTTTGCAGAACATAATGATATCCTCTTTTTAATTGTTTCCCTGTCATCAATAGACAAAAGTAATAAACCTATTAACAAGGGCTGAACTATAGCCACACAGAGCTGTAACAGATAACATCTGCCCACAGGCAGAAAACTGGCTGTAATCCTAGAATTCAGGTGGCACAACTCCCTGAGATCAGCAGACAGTTCAAAGTCATTATGTAAGGCTCAGTTCCATATTTCTTTGTACTTTTGGCATGGAAAACTCAAACACCAATACAGCACCTCAGAGAGAACTGACTTGACTCAGGAAAGCTTCTGAATCATCTGAACAGAGGGCATATAGGGCTTCATACACTCCAGCCACTGGGGTACTAGCATGTGCCTTAGTCTGATAAGGCACAACTAAATATCACAGAATGGGTGGCTTAAACAACAGACATTAACTTCTCACAACTCTGGAGGCTAAAAGTTTAACATCTAGCACCACAGTTCAAAAACATCAATTCTTCAGTGCTCAGCCTTCTTTATGGCCCAACTCTACCTTTTCTGTGGTCCAGCTCTCAAATCCATACATAACTATTGGAAAAACTACAGCTTTGATTATACAGATCTTTGTCGACCAAGTGATGTATTTGCTTTTTAATACACTGTTTAGGTTTGTCATAGCTCTCCTTCTAAGGATCAAGCATCTTAATTTCATGGTTGCAGTCACCATCCACAATGATTTTGGAGCCCAAGAAAACAGTCTGTCACTGCTTCCTCTTTTTTCCCCTTCTATTTGCCATGAAGTGATGGAACCAGATGCCGTGATCTCTGTTTAATGTTGACCTTTAAGCCAGCTTTTTCAATTTCTTCTTTCACCTTCATCAAGAGGCTTTTTAGTTCTTCTTCACTTTCTGCCATTAGAATGATATCATCTGCATACCTGAGGTTATTGATATCTCTCCTGGTAATCTTGAATCCAGCTTGTGATGTATTCATCTCAGCATTTCCCATGATGTAGCCTGCATATAAGTTAAACAAACAGGGTGACAATATACACCTTTTTCTTACTCTTTTCCCAATTTTGAACCAGTCCATTGTTCCATGCCCAGTTCTAACTGTTGCTGCTTGACCTGTACACAGATTTCTTAGGAGACAAGTATTATGGTATGGTATTCCCATCTCTTTAGGAATTTTCCACATTTTGTTGTAATTCACACAGTCAAAATTTGTGTAGTCCATTTGAAGCAGAAGTAGATGCTTTTCTGGCATTCCCTTGCTTTCTTTGTGAACCAATGAATATTGACAATTTGATCTTTGATATCTGCCTTTTCTAAACCTAGCTTGTACATCTGGAAGTTCTCAGTTCATGTACTGCTGAAGCCTAGCTTGAAGGATTTTAAGCATAACCTTAATAGCATGCTAAACGAACGCAATTATCTGGTAGTTTGAAAAAAATTTAGCACTGTCCTTCTTTGGAACTGAAATGAAAACTGACTTTTCCCATTCTGTGGCCACTGCTGAGTTTTTCAAATTTGCTGGCATATTGAATACAGAACTTTCACAGCATCATATTTTTAGGGTTTGAAATAGCTCAGTGGAGATTCCATCACCTCCACTAGCTTTGTTTGTAGCAATGCTTCCTAAGACCCACTTGACTTGACATTCCAGGATGACAGGCTCTAGGTGAGTGACTTCACCATCGTAGTTATCCCAGTCATTAAGAACTATTTTTATAGTTCTTTTGTGTATCCTTGCCAGCTCTTTTTAATCTTTCTGCTTCTGTTCAGTCCATATTATTTCTGTCCTTTATTGAGCCCATCTTTGCATAAAATGTTCCCTTGATATCTCCAGTTTTCTTGAAGAGATCTCTAGCCTTTCCCATTCTATTATTTTCCTCCACTTCTTTTTATCGTTCATTTAAGAAGGCTTTCTTATCTCTCCTTGCTATTCTCTAGAACTCTGCATTCAGTTGGGTATATCATTCCCTTTTCCCCTCGGTTTTGCTTCTCTACTTTCCTCAGCTATTTGTAAAGCCTCTTCAGACAACCGCTTTGCCTTCTTGCATTTCTTTTTCTTTTGGGATGACTTTGGTCACTGCCTTCTGTACAATGTTACAAACCTCCATCCATAGTTCGTCAAGCACCCTATCATATCTAATTCCTTAAATCTGTCACCTCCACTGTAATCATAAGGGATCTGATTTAGGTCATATATGAATGGCCCAGTGGTTTTCCCTAATTTTTTTCAAATAGCTCAGTGGAGATTCCATCACCTCCACTAGCTTTGTTTGTAGCAATGCTTCCTAAGACCCACTTGACTTCACATTCCAGGATGACTGGCTCTAGGTGAGTGACTTCACCATCATAGTTATCCCAGTCATTAAGAACTATTTTGTATAGTTCTTTTGTGTATCCTTGCCAGCTCTTCTTAATCTTTCTGCTTCTGTTCAGTCCATATTATTTCTATCCTTTATTGAGCCCATCTTTGCTAAAATGTTCCCTTGATATCTCCAGTTTTCTTGAAGAGATCTCTAGCCTTTCCCATTCTATTATTTTCCTCTACTTCTTTTTATCGTTCATTTAAGAAAGCTTTCTTATCTCTCCTTGCTATTCTCTAGAACTCTGCATTCAGTTGGGTATATCATTCCCTTTTCCCCTCGGTTTTGCTTCTCTACTTTTCTCAGCTATTTGTAAAGCCTCTTCAGACAACTGCTTTGCCTTCTTGCATTTCTTTTTCTTTCGGAATGACTTTAGTCACTGCCTTCTGTACAATGTTACAAACCTCCATCCATAGTTCGTCAAGCACCATATTATATCTAATTCCTTAAATCTGTCACCTCCTCTGTAATCATAAGGGATTTGATTTAGGTCATATATGAATGGCCCAGTGGTTTTCCCTAATTTTTTCAAATATAAGCCTGGTTCTGTCTCTTATACACATCTAGATGTGTATAAGAGACAGGCTCAGTCATGTCCAGTTCTTTGNGTAATCATAAGGGATTTGATTTAGGTCATATATGAATGGCCCAGTGGTTTTCCCTAATTTTTTCAAATATAAGCCTGGTTATTACAGTAAAAAGCTTATGATCTGAGCCACAGTCACCTCTAGTCTTGTTTTTGCTAACTATATAGAGCTTCTCCATCTTCGATTGCAAAGAATACAACATATAGTCTATTTGATCTCAGTATTAACCATTTGGTGATATCCATGTGTAGAGTTGTCTCTTGCTTTGTTCGGAAAGAATGTTTGCTATGACGTGTGTTCTTCTGACAAAACTCTGTTAGCCTTTGCCCTCTTTAACTTTATACTCTGAGACCAAACTTTACTGGTCCTTTACTCTCTAAGTAAAGTACTTACTTTACTCCAAGTATCCTTATAACCTTGTTTCATTAAATTTTTTATAAAGTTTTTTTGTGGACCATTTTTGCAATCTTTAGTTTGTTTCACTATTGCTTATTTTTTTATATTTTGGTTTTTTGGCCATGAGGCATGTGGGATCTTAGTTTCCCAACCAGGGATCAAACCTGCATCCCCTGCATTGGAAGGCAAAGGCTTAACCACTGGACTGCCAGGAAAGTCCCATCTTATTTTAACCGAATCACTTTTTTAAATGCTCTGTTTCCAAATACAGTCACATTTTTCAGTACTAGTGGTTAGAACTTCAACATGTATGCTTTAGAAACATACGATCCAGTTCTTAACAATATTACTTCTGAAAAATTATGTTAACCAAGATCTACTATTTTCCTTGAGAAAATTGTCACCTGATCACTATCAGGAAATGTGAATATCTATTCTTATTCCCAATAATGCCACCTGTAGGAAGTTATTTGTGCAAGATGTGTATAAGAGACAGCATATATGTATACTATATAATATACTATTATACTATATATTATACTATATTATACTATTATACTATTATAATATATATTATATAATATATGTATATACATATTATATGTATATACATATTATATGTATGTTTTATATGTATGGATTAGTTTGCTTCTCTTTACATTGCCTTCTGCAAGCCTTTAAGTTTCAGCTTTTTTTTACACTATTAACTTAGTTGCCTTCTTTTGACAGCTGTCTATGTATATACATATTATGTATATGTATATACATATATTCCCAATAATGCCACCTGTAGGAAGTTATTTGTGCATAGATTTAAAGGTCTGATATTAACATATTTTCCAAGTTTGCATCACATGCACATAAAAACATTGTTTTAAATTAACTTCTCCAAAAGAGTATAGCATACCTAAATTGATTAAGCTGCCAATCAGCTAATCCATTGAAATTTGCCATGTGAGTGTCTGCCTGGGTGTAGCTTGGACCTTCCAGTAGTGCTATGAGCCAAAGTGACCCCTCCACCACTGACTTCATTTGGGAATCTATCTTTAAGACATCAGGTGATCTTATCTGCATTAAAAGTTCTCTTTTAGAATGAGCATCTATTACTTGTGTAATAATAGATGTCATTTATAATCTTTTGACTATCTGGGCATTAATTAATGACGTTAGAATATCCACAAAAATGTAAGGAGGCCAAGCAAGCAAACCAATGATACAATGTACCATGTTAATACATGAAGCAGCTCCATGCGTGGTGCTAGTCTTTGTAAGACTGTTCTTCAGAATGGGAACTAACACACAGGTGGTTGCCGTGATCTCAACAGGCAAAAGGTAGCTAAGATCTCCCAGTGGAGGGAACACATGGATTTAAACAATAAGCAATTTTTGTCTGGAAAATCTTGACAAAGTGATTAAACTTTATGCATACAGTATATGCATACAGTGATCAAACTTATATGTAAGTGATCAAACTCTGATGCATACAGTGTATCAAGAAGAATTTCCACCTTCCACTCTGTTTTTTTTTTCTCACCTCTTCTTCTGCACCTCCTTAGCCTTCTCTGCTGGGTGAGGAGACAAGGTGCTCAGTGGTCCCTGCTATGCTGTTTTCCCCATTCCCCCTGACCCTTTCCCAGCAATGACCTGTGTTACCAGGAAAGAGCTCCTCAGGAATTTTGTTGTTGTTGTTTTTTATAGTAGCAACTGTGTTGTTTTACAGAGGATGCTCATCTCTTCAACAATGCTTTTTAACCAAAGAAGAAAGTTATCAACCAGTATGGTGCTTCTTGTCCTCTCCCAAGTTCCCTCTAGATATTCGAAGTAGCAACAGGCAGATTTTTCCCTTGGATTATAACCCATGATCTGTCCAGTTATGTCCAGCTGTGTCCAATTATAGATATCATCTAGTTTCCTTATATAAATGAGCCCAAATTTCTGGTTATAGTATAATCATTTTGCTTTTACATACAATTTTTAGAAACCTAGTAATATGATAGCTTGCTTCTCAGCATTTTGATAGAGTTGTATGTCACTTATTTTAAAACTTTTCACACTTGTTTTATTGGTTCACATAAGCGAGTAATAATTGCTAGTTCTATTTTACTCTATACTACTACTAAGTCACTTCAGTCGTGTCTGACTCTGTGTGACCCCATAGATGGCATCCCACCAGGCTCCCCTGTCCCTGGGATTCTCAAGGCAAGAATGCTGGAGTGGGTTGCCATTTCTTTCTCCAATGTGTGAAAGTGAAAAGCAAAAGTGAAGTCGCTCAGTCGTGTCGGACCCTCAGCGACCCCATGGACTGCAGCCTTCCAGGCTCCTCCGTCCATGGGATTTTCTAGGCAAGAGTACTGGAGTGGGGTGCCATTGCCTTCTCCAATTTTTTTACTCTATATGCATTATATATTTTAGGATAAGAATTAATGCCAGTAATATCTTACAAATGTCAGTGAAGTATATCCATTTGGGGCAAAGAAATATAGTGCACTAGGAAGAGAGAAAGAAAAGAGCAAGTATTTAAGAGCCTCTGGAAGCAGATCTGAACAGATCTAATAATGTATAATGTGCTATTTGAATTTCAAATTCTAAATTTTTGGTGTGAAACATCTGGAGCACTTTCATAAAAGCCCAGCATTATTTTAGCTGTCTACCATCCTGAGAATAATATGAGTGAACTAATAACTCCCACAGATTAAATGGTTATGCATATGGTCGGACAAGATGGTTATACAAATAAACCTTGACATGAATGAGCCTGTTGTCAATTCAGTATAAGTGAACATCTGCTGATCATGTAGTATGTTAATAAAACACATTTAGAGTAACTGACTCAGAACATTGGCAAAAAAGTGATAGAGCTNGACTCTGTGTGACCCCATAGGTGGCATCCCACCAGGCTCCCCCGTCCCTGGGATTCTCGAGGCAAGAATGCTGGAGTGGGTTGCCATTTCTTTCTCCAATGTATGAAAGTCAAAAGCAAAAGTGAAGTCGCTCAGTCGTGTCGGACCCTCAGTGACCCCATGGACTGCAGCCTTTCAGGCTCCTCCGTCCATGGGATTTTCCAGGCAAGAGTACTGAAGTGGGGTGCCATTGCCTTCTCCAATTTTTTTACTCTATATGCATTATATATTTTAGGATAAGAATTAATGCCAGTAATATCTTACAAATGTCAGTGAAGTATATCCATTGGGGGAAAGAAATATAGTGCACTAGGAAGAGAGAAAGAAAAGAGCAAGTATTTAAGAGCCTCTGGAAGCAGATCTGAACAGATCTAATAATGTATAATGTGCTATTTGAATTTCAAATTCTAAATTTTTGGTGTGAAACATCTGGAGCACTTTCATAAAAGCCCAGCATTATTTTAGCTGTCTACCATCCTGAGAATAATATGAGTGAACTAATAACTCCCACAGATTAAATGGTTATGCATATGGTCGGACAAGATGGTTATACAAATAAACCTTGACATGAATGAGCCTGTTGTCAATTCAGTATAAGTGAACATCTGCTGATCATGTAGTATGTTAATAAAACGCATTTAGAGTAACTGACTCAGAACATTGGCAAAAAAGTGATAGAGCTCTTAAGCTTGGGCAACTGGCACTAATTTGTCTAACAATGGAAATTAATCATTTTAGTATTTTCTACTTCCATATTTGCTTAATATTTCCCAGTGGTTTACCCTCTACTAGTACTACAAGTTTAGATCAATATTAAGGGCATGTAAAAGATAGATCATGTCTCATTCAGAAATTTTGAGTCTTGTTTAGACAAGAACTAAACATATCGATGAATTGGACATATTTACATAGAAATATGGATAAAGATAGAGACATATGTTTTTGTTTGAAGGGAAGCCAAACTGATAATTGACATGGGGGTCAGAAAGTCTAAAATTGGGTTTTGAGTAACTGAAAGAAGATATTGCATTTTCCAATCCAAGAACAGGGCATAATATAGCCACTATGGAGAACGGTATTGGGGTTCCTTAAAAAACTAAAAATAGAGTTCCATATGATCCAGCAATCCCACTCGTGGGTATATATCCAGAGAAAATCATGGTTCGAAAGGATAGATGCACTCCAATTTTCACTGCAGCACTGCTTACAATAGCCAAGACATGGAAGCAACCTAAATGCCCCTCAGCAGATAAATGCATAAAGATGTGGTACATACACACGCACGCACACACACACACACACACACACACACACACAGGAATATTACTCAGCCATTAAAAATAGTGAAATAATGTCATTTGCAGCAACATGAATGGACCTAAAGATTATCATACTAAGTGAAGTAAGTCAGAAAAAGAAAGATATTTGTCTTTCATATAATGATATCACTTATATTCAGAATATTTAAAAAATGATACAAATGAACTTATTTATAAAACAGACCTAGAGACGTAGAGAATGAATTTATGGTTACCATGGGGGAAGGGTGAGAGGTAGATTGGGAGTGTGGGATTGAGATGTACACACTGCTATATTTAAAATAGATAACCAACAAGGACCTACTGTATAGCACAGGGAAGTCAGTATTCTGTACTAATCTAAATGGAAAAAGAATTGGAAAAAGAATACATATATGTGTGTGTGTGTGTGTGTGTGTGTGTGTTTGTGTGTTTAACTGAATCACTTTGTTATACACCTGAAACTAACATAACTTTGTAAATTAACTATACGCGTTATATTTTAATTTTTTAATTTTTTTTTTCCTTTCATCTATAACGTTTCCTACTTTTGTTCGGAAAGAGACGTCTCCACCACCACTAAAAACTCGGATTCATACGATTTTGTTATTAATACTTTATTTACAAATATTTTTAACTTACCTTCAGAAGTTTTAACCTGTTGGTCCTCTAGCGATTTAGAAGTCTTAATGTGATAGAGCAAAGAGAAGCAATAGTTTAAAAAATTACAGTTAAGATATGGTGAGTTACTGATCCAATGATTGCTTACTAATCAAAAAATCACCTTTATACAATGAACAGGGTGTTAGGAAATCTTTGTGATGTTTTACAAAAGATAATAACTTTTGACAAACATTCATTCACTATTGATTACCTACTGTTATTAACATATAAAAAAGCATGGATCCTGAGGTAAACTTAAAATCTCCAATAGTGTTAAGACAAGCTTGTAATGTCTACAATAAAGGTAGACTGCTTTAAAGCTCATAAAACTAATAAAGGCCCTGGGAGTTAAACTACAGAGAAAGTAATTCCAAAAGGGGACAAGATAGCTCTGTCACTAAGACACTGAACAGGAGAAATTCTGCCATCAGTTTAATGGTGTTCAAAATATGATATAAAAGATTTTCAGCATTCTGGATCCAGTATTCGCTTGTGTTGTGTTACTTCATGTAAATTATTTAATGCCATTAAGTACAATTTTCTCCATCTGTAAAATAAAAATATTAAAACTTTCTTCCTATAAGAGTAAAGTGCAATAATTTATAAAAATTACATACTTAGTTAACAGTGCTTGTGCCTGCTCATTAAAGGTTGATTTTTCAGATATGTTTACCTTATACATTAACCAAACAAGGGAATAAGACTGCTTTTTTTTGCTTCCCTTGAAATTACACAGGAATTCCCAAGTGAAAATTAGAGTCAGAGTGAAGATGATTTTTACAAAGATATTCTAATCCTAAATCTAAATGATCACTGAGCAAGTTTCCTTCAGAATTAACAATATCATAAGTTTATGACACCCATCATACCAATACTTCAAGTATTTACTGCTTAGAGTGGGAACTCAGTTATTTGCTGAAGGATTTAATTTGCAAAAGTGAAATACAAGATACAATAGAAGAAATTCCACATAAAATACATGAGACTAAGGACCAAATATTTATGATCGTAGATTTTCCAGTACTCAGATTATTTTCACTAGAAAAGACAATCTTTGCATTTATATGTATGCTAAATAGGGCTTCTGAACTAAAACTCTGTTTTTGCAAGTTTGGAGTTTATTTAACAAAAGGCAAGAAAAATTTAAAAATTGAACTATTTTGGTATTATTTTCTTTTGGCCTTCTCCTAAGAGTTTACATATATTTTGTCAGGATAAATACATTTTAGGGTCTTCACAAAGTAAAGCAAAAAGGATATAATTTGCAGTTATAATGGGGGAGTTCTTATAATCATGCAATATCCTAATAAAGGGGATAATACAATGAAAAGGGGGAAAATACAATGAAAGGACATAATTCTCAATCATTAATATGGAGAATTTGGGAAAAAATAAAAATCTTGCTTTCTGCATTTTAATATATACACATTTGAAGTCAGATTTTCCTCTAAGAACTTGACTTTAAATATTCATTTTTAATTTTTGAGAAANATAATACAATGAAAAGGGGGAAAATACAATGAAAGGACATAATTCTCAATCATTAATATGGAGAATTTGGGAAAAAATAAAAATCTTGCTTTCTGCATTTTAATATATACACATTTGAAGTCAGATTTTCCTCTAAGAACTTGACTTTAAATATTCATTTTTAATTTTTGAGAAAGCAATTTATGAATTATTGACACATGACTTCTTCCCTCTTTATTCTCTCCAAAAGACAGATATGTCATCCTTCTTTCCAACATCACTGTGTGGCTGAGTGGCTTTTCCTACAAAACAAACAAATGTGTCTGGCAGTTGGCCCGATCACCTACTTCTAAACATAAGGCTAAGATGAATGCCACTACCCTAACAACTTCTGCTAAATCTGGCTCCATTGTCCCCTTACCAAAAGACAGATATGTCATCCTTCTTTCCAACATCACTGTGTGGCTGAGTGGCTTTTCCTACAAAACAAACAAATGTGTCTGGCAGTTGGCCCGATCACCTACTTCTAAACATAAGGCTAAGATGAATGCCACTACCCTAACAACTTCTGCTAAATCTGGCTCCATTGTCCCCTTCACAGTCTTGATACACAATGGCCAAAATCCTGCTACAGAAAAAACCCCAAGGGAAAGGTAAGTGCCAAAGAAATGAGTCATGGGAAGAGATAAGAGAGTCTGCTCCACTGAAAGTCATATTCTTGGGAAGAAGGGTATTTCATGCTCTAGCCCTGTTTCACCATTAATTGATGGAGAATGTTTTTCTCCAAGTCCTGGCAGTATTTCTCTACTTATCTAATCAGTGTTCAGAAGTTTCATTTAGAAAAAAAAAAAAAAAGAAATTGGTTTTGGTGACCACATTGAAATAAGTCTGCCAAATTTTCCTTGTATTGCTGAAGCTTNACATGAGTTTGAGCAAGCTCTGGGAGTTGGTGATGGACAGGGAGGCCTGGCGTGCTGCAGTCCATGGGATTGCCAAGAGTCAATTGCTGAACTGAAAGTCCCATCCATGCCTCAGAAATGACCCAATTTTGTTCCTTTTATGGCTGAGTAATATTCCGTGATATATTTGTGCCGTATCTTTATCCGTTTCTCTGTTGGTGGGCATTTAGGCTGTTTCCATGCTCTGGCTATCATAAACAGTGCTGCTACAGATATTGAGGTGCGTGTGTCATTTTGAGTTGCAGTTTCCTCTGGTTATATGCCCAGTAGTGGGATTGCTAGGTCATACGGCAGCTCTATTTCTAATTTTGTTAAGGGGCCTCCATATTGTTTTCTACAGTGTCTGTATCAACTTACATTTCCACCAACAGTATGGGAGGGTTCCCTTTCTCTACCTCCTGTCCAGCATTTATTGTCTGTAGATTTTTAAATGATGGTCTTTCTGACCCGTTTGAGGTGATACCTCATTGCAGGTTTGATTTGCATTTCTCTAATGATTAATAATATTGAGCATCTTTCCATGTGTTTTTGTTGGCCTTATGTATGTCTTCTTTGGAGAAATATCTATGTGGTTCTTCCACCCGTTTTTTACTTGGGTTGTCTTCTTTTTTTTTTTTTAATTGAACTGCATGGGCTGCTTATATGTTTTGGAGATTAATTCTTTGTTAGTACTTCGTCTGCAAACATTTTCTTCTATTCTGAGGGTTGGCTTTTCATTTTGTTTATGGTTTCCTTTGATGTGCAAGAGCCAGCTCTCATTTAAGAGGTGTTCAGGGCTCCCAAGTCAGAGCAGGGGAATGCTGAGAGACACTGAGAGATGGGTCACAGCCAGATACACAGGACTGGCANCTTTTTTTTTTTTTAATTGAACTGCATGGGCTGCTTATATGTTTTGGAGATTAATTCTTTGTTAGTACTTCGTCTGCAAACATTTTCTTCTATTCTGAGGGTTGGCTTTTCATTTTGTTTATGGTTTCCTTTGATGTGCAAGAGCCAGCTCTCATTTAAGAGGTGTTCAGGGCTCCCAAGTCAGAGCAGGGGAATGCTGAGAGACACTGAGAGATGGGTCACAGCCAGATACACAGGACTGGCACGTCATGGTCAGAAGTCTTGACTTCATCCACTCTCAGATCTGTGTTTGGGAAAGATGTCCCTGGCAGCTGCACAGTGTAGATTGGAAGGGAAGACCAGCAGGTCTCCAACCAAGACTACCACACCGAAATGTGGATGGTGGCGGCCAAAATGTGGATGGCAGCAGCAGCAGAGAGAGGAAAAAGATGGACGAGAGGAATACTTAGGAGGTAGAAAGGAGAGCACTTAGGGGTTATTTGGTTTTGAAGGGGAGAGTTCAGGCCTGGACAGATCATAGAGGCTCAGATTTGGGCAGCTGTGATGATGATCTTGACAGGTGAGGCAGGAGACCCCAGTGCAGGGAATGAGGAATAGTGAGTTCAGCTGGAAGGTCTGTTGGGTTGGAAGACTCTCCAGGACAGCCAAGTGGAGAGGTCTTGGAGGGCGAGTGGGTCTGAAGCCGGGGAGTGAGGTCAGGGCAGGGGAGAGCCACGGGGACTTGGGCTGGAAGATTTGAACCTGGGAGGATGTTAACCGTGGTGGTAACGGAAGGCAAGGGGTGGAGGTAATTGTCCAGGGAGTGTGCTCAGAGTGGTGAGGGAAGGGCCCTGAAGCATTTTCATGCTTGAGGGTGAGTTTGCATGGGTGAGGGAAGTGAGCCAGGGAAGAGCTGAGAGCCTGGCCTGCAGAGCAAGGAAGTGGAAGGCCAGAGACTCAGAGTTCGAGAGAGGGGAAGGGGGTGAGAGTGATGGGGAGCAGAAGGGGCTTGGATGAGGAGCCAAGGGACCCTAGACTCCAGGAGGGAGGGAGGGAAGGTTCTGGGTCCTCCAGAGATAGTGTGGTAAGCTGGGCAGAAAGGTCAGGGCCTGAGGAAGGAGCAGCACTGGGCTCTGGGATAAGGCAAGGCAAAGGCAGACAAGGAGAGGGCCAGTGGGAGGGAAATGGGCGACACAGGACAGGGGTTACCACAGGCCTGCCTGGTGCTTCCAGAATGGGGCTGGGGCTCCTCAAGGTCTTCCTCCTACGACCTCAAACACACTTCCTGAACAGAGGACATGCAAGGTCAGGCCACACAGGGGGCAGGGGAGCCATCTTAGTCTCCGGATTGACACTCGGAGGTATGTGGGGGTGAGGGCAGTGAGTGGGGCGGCTGGGAGAGTCAGTAGCCAGTATCCCCTTACCAGCTACAGGGCTTTGCTGGTAGGCTGTTCCAGGTGCTGGGGAAGGGTGCGTATGGGGGAGGGGCCAGTGTTGAGGGTCTCATCTCCCCTTGTTTGATGGACAGCAGTGGGGATGAGGTGGGGTGGGGTCCAGGCTGACACAGGGTGACCCCCTGAGGTGGCTGTTGGCACTTGTGACGCTTACTGCTGTGGTGCATTGTGTGGTGGAGGTGGGACAGCAGAGTGAAGGTGTGCCCAGCAAGCACGGTGGGTGGGAAGGGGGCTAAAAGTGTGCACACAAGTGTGCACGCACACAGACACTAACACACACATACATAACCTTCCAGCGGATTCCTGTGCCCTCCTTTGGGTCCCTCCAAAACCAGTCAGGGGAATACGTCCCCAGCTACCCCAGACCCAGAGGTGTGACTGTGGAGGAAGGTCAGCACTGCCTGGCCAGGGGGAGGCCGGCATTGTTCGGGGACAGTCCTTGCAGGAGCACAGGCTGAGGGCAGGCCAGAAGCACTCCAGTCCTCAGGCCTTCTCCCTGGGCTGGGGTGCTCACCAGTCGGTGCATGGGGCTCACTCCCAGAAAGCCAGACATCACAGCACAGAAAGCGGGTCCCTCGGTTTATTGGAGAAACGGTGGGGACAAGAGGCCAGAGAGTGAGGGGACATGGGAAGGAGCGCTCTTCTTCCTGGGCGAGGCCAGAGGCCAAGACAGCGGAAGGGAGGAGTCCCTCCCCAGGCTGCAGCCCCTTCAGGTGCGACAAGACGAGCAGAGCAGAGGCTGATGGGAAGGAGGGCGTGGTGTATTCTCAGAACACGAGGGGGCCAGCTACCGAGGCGCTGCTGGTCTCAGCCAGCAGTGGGGGCGGTGGCACTTCTGGCAGGCCGAGGGGCCTCTCTGGCTCTCCCTGGGGCCCGCCTAGCACCTCCCCAGGCTGCAGGAACCCCCTCCGCAGGTGGTGTTGAGCTGGCCGCAGGGCGCGCACAGGCCGGTGCTCACCGCCAGGTTCCCGCTGCAGGGGGCGCTGCAGACGCTGCCCGTCACCGGCCGGGAGCCCGACACGCAGAGGTCCCCGCAGACGACCCCGCCGCGGGAGCTGCTGACACCTGCGGGCACGAGGGCGGTGTCAGGAGGCCTGCTAGTGGCCACCGCATCTGGCCACCTTCCTCTGGCCTCTCTTACCTGGTCAGCCCTCCCAGGAAGGACACAGAGGGCCTTCAGTTGGTGTTCTGAAGGTGTGGATGGAAACTTAGCCTGCAAATCAGGAGCCCTGGCTTCTGGCCCTGGATCTCCTTTGTGGCCTTGGGCAAGTCCCTTCTTTGCTCTGGGCCTTAATGTCCTCACGATGCAAGGTGAGGGTTGTACTGTGTGACATCTGAGGTCCCTTCCTGCGGTGGTCTTTTTCCAATCTCATTCATGCTGTGAGGTTCTTCCTGTTAGCTAACCTCAGGCTCTCTTACTCTATGACTAACCTACTCCCATTTACTGAGGGAATTATTTGAAACACTCCTCCTGGCATCTCTATACACTCATAGCCAGGACACTCTTATTGCCCAATCTAGAATTTTCCTATTCATGGCTCAGAATACTTACAGACATTCACAGCTCCAATGCCTTCACACAGCCTGAGTGGGGAAAAGGTGAATAAGGGAAAGAGAAAACAGGTTAGAATAAGATCCTCAAATTTCCTCTGGGTGCCAGGATGGGTCAAAGGGGCTATTTCTGGCCTATATTTATGCCCTTGTGTTAACTTTTATAACGTGATGTTCTGGCAGTTGCAGCAATGCCAGGACACACTATTTAGCAAACAGAGTATATGTTGAATTTCATCCTCACTTGCCCCTCATTTGGCTGCTTTTGTGCAGTGCACAGCTGGAGCAAGAATACCTGGCATACCTGGCTGGGCTCAGCTTTAGGAAGAGGAAGTTTCCTTTGGGGAGTCACATGAGGCCAGGATCAGAGTTTGGCCAGCATCTCCACCCTAGGGCAGGATGACTGCCAAGAAACCTGGCAGGGAGTGGATCGTGCAAGAGCTGAGGATGGAATAATTTGAGGATGTTCTGAACTGGGAGGTAGGGCACCTAGGTCCTAAATCTAGGAAGGCCGTGGGCTCCCTGGGTCTCTGGGCATTGCAGTGGCACTGGCCCTCATTTCCTCTCTGTGTGCTATTGACCATATTCTAGTCCTTTGAGATACAAGTTTCAAAGACCTCAGAGTCTGGCTTGGGACCAGTTCTTAGGACTGAGACTAGGATGAGGAAAAATCGGAAGTGGGCAGACCTATGCAAGTGGAACTCATGCGGCAACCGAGATGGTCCTCACCTCTGCTCCTCGCCCTCCAGCAGGCGCCGGTAGGTGGCGATCTCGATGTCCAGGCCCAGCTTGGAGTTCATCACCTCCTGGTACTCCTTGAGCAGGCAGGCCATGTCCTGCTTGGCCTTCTGCAGAGCCTCCTCCAGCCCGGCCAGCTTGCAGCGGGCATCGTTAAGGGCCACCTCGCCCTGCTGCTCCGCCTCGGTCACTGCAGCCTCCAGCTTGGAGTTCTAAGGGCCCAGGAGAGAACAAGGTGGGTTATGCCTCTGGGTCTCTGTGTCCATTTCCTTTATGCATCCAGTCTCTCCACCCAGATGAGATCACCCCAGGAACAGACCTCTCCATGGCCATAACCAAGGACTCAAGTCATCCAGATGGGCTGGAGAGTGAATGGTGAGATCCAGCTGGGCACACACACTGCCGGTGGAACCCTGGGTGGGCCTCAAACACTCCTTACCTGGCACTTGGCATTCTCAACCTCAGCTGTCAGCCTCTGGATCAGGCGGTTGAGCTCATTGATCTCCTCCTTGGTGCGGCGCAGGGTCTCCCCATGCCGGATCACCGTGGCCTTGATCTCCTCACACTGGAGGGAAGCAGAAAGGCTCGTGAAGCTCAGCATATGACATTCCACCCACTCAGGATGACATGGATTATTTGCAGGTGTACAGTGCTCAGCCTGTGTAACCATACATGGCAACTCTGTCCTGCCACTGTAACCTGAGAACCGTCTGCCCTTCTGTTATCATCTCTAGGGATCAGAATCCCTGGGGGAAAAAAAAGGGTTTTCTAATTATATATACCTCAAGTCCCTACCACTGCTGTGTCTAGGAGGCAGGTGTCCTGGAGCACTCACCTTGCTGCGGTACCAGCTCTCAGCCTCGGCCCGGCTGCGGTTGGCGATGTCATCATACTGGGCCTTGATCTCAGCGACAATGCAGTCCATGTTCAGGTCCCGGCTGTTGTCTATCTTGACGATGACCGAGGTGTCCGAGATGTTGGCTTGGAGAACACGGATCTCCTGTGGATCAGGAGTCAGGAAAGATGAAGTATAAGCAAGTTATCTGAGCTTTTCCTCACCTGCCAATGGCTGTAATCTCTTTGGTCCATCTGGAGCCAAAGTCTCATTTTTGGAGCAGACAATTCCCTGATGAAATTGCATTGCTTTCCATACAGATGAGAAATCCCATTTAGAAAAAAGTGCAATTACTTCTCCAGTGTTTGCTTTGGGGATTTTTCAGGCCCCTGTAAATCTTGTCCCTACAGCCAGCATGCTGGGGACACTTCCCTCGGGTCCAGCCCCTGTGTAGAGACCCATGTCTTGTTCTCATGGACCAGCCACAGGCTCCTGGCTGTCAGAGAAAAACTGAGCTAGAGAAAATGCAGTCAAGGTGTTTGCCTGGGCTTTGGTTTCCCAAAGCACAGCTGTCCTAGAGGTCGTCACCCTTACTAATTCTGTCCCGTTTTGCTTCTCCATTCCTCTGCCGAAACCTTCAGTCTCAGCCTGTGTTCCCACATCAGCCGACCAGTGGGAGGGCTGGACAGCGGCTCAGGGATGCCCACCAGGACCAAGAACCCTCTCACCTCCTCATACAACCGCCGCAGGAAATCGATCTCCTGCATCAGGGCCTCCGAGTTGGCCTCCAGGTCCGACTTGCGGACGTAGGCGCAGTCCACATCCTGTGTGGGGTTCAAGGGGCCATGAGATTCAAGGTCACTCTGCAGGCTTGGCTGCAGCGTCGCAGGACAGAGAGGACAGGGTGGCCAGGGGCTCAGGGAGGGGCTTGGCTCACGCACTTACCTTCTTTAGAGCCACAAACTCGTTCTCTGCTGTGGCCCGAAGAGCAACTTCTTCTTCATACCTGAGGGGTACGGGGAAAACAGGGCCCCTTCTGAGCACCTCTAAACTTGAACATGAAGCGTGTAAGCAAACAAGCCTGATTCCTGGCTCCCATTCCACTCGTTTCCCCACCTCCAAAAGAAATGGCATGGGACCAGGGAGGGATCAGGTTGGCCCAGGCCTCCTGGGATGCACCGGACTACTGAAACACCCACGTTCACATCAGCTCTGAGCTCCTCAGTGGGTTGGGGGTGGAGGGGACGCCGGGGCAGGATCTAGAAGTTGTGTGTGTGCATGTGCGTGTGTGCATGTGTGCATGTGTGTGTGTATGGCTGGGGCTGGGAGGTGCCTTCTTTTCTCACCCAGGTCTGCATTTCCCTTTCCTCTGACTCCTCCCCTTGCCCCTGGCTACAGGTGGTAGGATCTCCCCTCTGTCATCCTCCTCCTGGCTCGGCTAAGAGATGTGGAGCCTGCTGCTTCCTCCTGCTCTGTGGGCAGGCCTGCTCAGAACCAGAGGCAGGGAGCATGGTGGCCCAGCAGTCCCCAGTGTGTGCCTTTGTGTTCTGTGTCACTCTTTGTCATCGGAGGTCTCTGTCTGTGACTCTGCCATCTCTGCCGACCAGGGGACTGCAAGCCCCACAGAAACACGAGCTGGGTCTATCATTCACCCCAGGATTGCTATCACCCTGTCCAGATCTGCCTAGTGCCTGGTAGGTGCTCAAAAAGTGTTAGTTGAGTGAAGGGGTGAACTTCAAAAAAAGGTCCAGGACTTTGAATGCTAGACTCAAAAGGATCAGCAATGTTAGTTTTTCTGGGGTCCTAAGAGAAGAATCTATGAGTAGAAGAAAGGGAGAGAACATCATTTCCCTGACCTGCTGGTAGGAAGTCAGGCTGAGCTCCGTCCCCAGGGGGCCAGGACCCACCGGTGGAACCCATGTGCCTCGAGGAGGGGCAGAGGGCACAGGCTCTTCCTGATCATCAGGTAGAGACCCAGCCACAGGTCTGGACGCTCCCCTGTGCCTGGAGCCACCTTCAAGCCCTTCCCGGAGCTGGTGCCCTCCCACACTCACCTCTTCTTGTAGCCCTCCAGCACCTCCTGCACGTGGTTGAGCTCCGAGGACAGCCTTCCGCTGTCAGCCTCCACGCACTCGGCCTCCCGCCTCAGTGTCTCGATGTAGCCCTCGAACAGGGGCTCGAGGTTGCTCTCGCAGCACTGGCGGTTCTGGTAGAACTGCAGCTTGGTCTCCAGCAGTTTGTTTTGCTGCTCCAGGAAGCGCACCTGCCGCACAGAGGCAAAGCCTGAGAACCTCTTCTTGTAGGACCAGAGGGCAAGGCGCGGGAGGGTCCCAGCACCAAGACCCAGGATCCCTAACTCTCTGACCCAGAGTCCTCAGAAGCATTATGTCCCCTCTCTTTAAACCATGTTAGGGCTTCAGTGGCTCTCCCGGAATTCCTTCCTTGGAGCTAATGTCAGTCTCTTCTAAGGCAGTATACCTCCTGTCATGGAAAGCACTAAAGCCATGCAGAGTCCAGACCCTGCTGCTCTTGTTCATAATGTGTTCTTGGGGCCAGCACTTGACCCTTGTCCTGAGTGCCTGCCTTGCTAAGAGTTCAATGAGCTCTGTTGCAGAAAAGCACCCGGATGCAGAATGTCTACTATTCCAAGTCAGGTGTGACTGTCAGCGTGCAAATGAACAGGTCAACCTTTTTAGAAAGACCAACTGTAAAAGGTAACAAAAAGTATGTGTCAATCATCAAAATCCTATGACAACAACGCAATCAGAAGAGTCACCTGGACTATTAGTGCAGGGATGCGGTGTGTGCCAACCCCCTCGTTTTACAGATGAGGAAGTTTTATAGAATTGAGAGTTTCCCTAACTGCCTGAGATCTCACAGTGGCAGAAGGATTCAAACTTTGATCTTCTGCCCTGTGGGGTGGGGGTGGGGTGGGGGGAGAGGGCTTCTCTTACTACAGTAATTGCTGGCAATCGTGCTCAAGAGAAATTTCCCATTCATTCTTCTTCCATGAGGTTGGCTCACCACCCCATTCAGATCCTTTTCTGTAATAACTTTGCCACATCCTTGGTAAGTCCTTTCTTGGGCTACTCTTGGTCTCTCATGCTCTTAAGAGCTCCAGATCCTTTTGGCCCTTCCTGGTGGGTATCTCTGTAGCATGAATTCTCACAAGTTTGGCTCTGGTTAACTTTCCCTGGCCCCAGAACTTTTTCCTCAATGAAGCCTTCTCCCCTGGCCCCTTGAACCACTGCCTCATAGCGGTTGCCTGGATTCAGTGAAGAAGACTTGAGCTGGACACTGACATCTGCATATAGTTTCAACCAGACCACATACTACCTTCCTCACCACAAGGCCACGGAGAGTGGGGACCAAGTCTGTTGCTCATCCCTGGATCCCAGGCACAGAGGCATGGACAAGCCACTCTGGGCCCTGCTCAATGGCCAAGTAACCACTGTTATATAAAGGGCTCTGTGTAAACCAGGAGACTCCTCTGGGCAGTCTTCCAGTACCGCAGTCACCAGCCCTGCTTGGACACGGGGAGTAGCTGCTTGCCAAGCAAGCAGCTGCTGGTCCTCAAATGCATTGAACACCCGCACAGCAGCCCTTTGCTCACAAGGTGTTATCTCTCAGCGCTAGAGTTTCTGCCCTAAGCCCTGCTACTGTGCTTTCAGTTTGTCTCCCCCATTAGACGAGGCAGCTTCTGAGCCTATTCTTGTCTTTCTGTCTGAGTTCAAAAGGTATGACTTCGTCTCCTTTTGGCCTGAGGGCTTCTGTGGGCCTGTCTCTAACTCCTTCCTCAGTGCCCAGCTGGGGTCCTGAGCATGGGTGGGATTTAGGAAGGGTGTGATCAAGGAGACTCACCTTGTCGATGAAGGCAGCGAACCTGCTGTTGAGACACTTGATCTGCTCCTTCTCCTCCTGCTTCACGCACTGCGCATTGGGGTCGATCTCCAGGTTGAGGGGCGTGAGGAGGCTCTCATTGACTGACACGGTGGTGATGCAGGGAGGGCTGGGGCCACACACACCACCAGAGCGGTACCCGAAGCTGCGGCCAGAGGAGCAGGCACGGAAGCCCCCGCAGACGCTGCGGCTGCCAAAGCCCCCGGTGAGGCCACGGTAGCAGGAGATGCCACGGTAGGGGGCGGCCGTGATGCAGCAGCGGCCGGGCCGGGGTCCGCAGGCGGAGGCACAGCTGAAGGCGCGACTGCCGCATGCAGAGCCCACAGTGCTGAAGCCACAGGTCATGTTGGAGACAGGGAGGTGTCTGAACAGTGGAGAAGCTGAGCCAAAGGCCTGTGCTCCCTGAGCTTTGGCAGGCCCTTTTATGCACCAGGGCAGCTGGCAGTAAAAGGGGCAGCAAAGAGACAATAGCTGCATTTTATTGGCTTGGCATCACCCTGGCCTCTTAAGAGCCAACTGTTTGCCTATTCAGTAGAGCTGTGTCAACAATCTCGGCCTCAGGCCTGTTTCATCTTCAAAGCCGTTTACGAGCTTCCTCATGGCCTCTCCCCCTCCCATTGCTAATGGAAGTGGAGACCTCCTAGAAGTATCTAGTTGGACTCCATGCTCTGAGTGCAGGTGATAGTTGCAGTGACCTGGGGTAGGGCCTGCTCCCCAAATCCTTTTCTGGAAGGCACGGAGCTGGACTATGGGCTCTGGACCTATGACCTGGCCTTGCGGTAGAGTGGTTGGCCTGTCCCATGAAGGGGGTTGGCTTGTCCCAAACAACCTCTCGTTATGGGCTTCTTTGCCTTTATCTCTTAAAGTATGTCCCATTCTTCACCGTCAAAATGAGCATCTCTTAAGCTATTCCTACCCAGAGCCTATTCCGTGATGGGGGTTGGGGGAGAGATTTGGGAGAGCATGGCCCCTGCACTTTGGATATTCCTAGGAGGGCAGGAGCCATGGGGCATCCACTGGGACATGGGAGAACCTGAGTCAGAGAGTTCAGGAGAGAACCAAGGTTGTTCTTCAGAGTTCTAGGCGTCACTACTGGTGGGCGTCCCAGGAGGCGCTAGTGGTAAAGAACCTGTCTGCCAATGCAGGAGACTTAAGAGATGCAGATTTGATTGCTGGGTCAGGAAGCTCCCCTGGAGAAGGGAATGACAACCCACTCCAGTATTCTTGCCTGGAGAATCCCCATGGACAGAAGAACTTGGTGGGTCCATAGGGTCCAAAGGGTCACAAAGAGTCGACATGACTGAAGCAGCTGAGCACACACTGGTGGGCCGGGGCAGGAGTGAGAGCAGAACACCCCAGAGCCACAGGATTAATCCAGGGAGCATCCTGGGAGGTGTGTTTAAGGAGGACCAGGGTGGGATAAGGCTAGGGTTGGTGGGAGACAAAGATGGAGCTCAGTTCTGGTTTGGAAACTGTGCCATCACTAATTCTTTCATTCGGTACATTCTTATCCAGTGCCAACCATGCACCTTGCTAGGTCCTGGGAATCCAGCAGAGACTGGAGGTATTTGGAGGTAGGAGAGGGTTGGCGTGGACACAGAGATGTCAAGGCTTGTCCACTGTGGGAGGGGGAGAGGTCACCGGTAGGAGGAAGCCCCTAATGCCCAGGTTGAGCTGGGGTCAGATGTTGGTGGGGTGGAAGTCCTTCAGTTTCCTAGCAGGGAAGCTGAGTGATGACTGTCGGTGTGTATGTGCCCACTTGGAAGAGTGAAAGGTGTTGGAGGTAGGAGAGGTCACCAGAGTCCTGAAGTGGGTCACTTCCTTCCTCAGAGGACCCTTGGGTGAGCAGAGGCGGGGGTTCATATGACTGTCTTGAAAGCCAAATTCCCTTATTTTGCCCCCCTCCTTTTGCACCTGGGCCACTGATGACTTTGATGGGACTATGGGACTAAGCCTGGAGGTTTCCCTAATCTGAGACTGTGAGCCTATAAACACTTCCAAGCGTATGTCTCTTGAGCACCTTTGTACTTGAGGATGATTCCTCTAATGAACCTGCTTCCTGACCCACTGCCACCAAATGCTGACCCAGGCTGGGCTAAAAATAGCCTCCCAAGCATCCTTCCAGAGCCTCACCTTTTGCCCTCCCCACCACCTCTCAGGTGAGTGGTCAGTTATGTCCCAAGGTGACGAAGGGGCCATCTTTTCTGAGAGGGCAGGGAATGGGTGAACTGTGGAGATCTGGCAGGGAGCTGGGCAACATACACATGGAGCTGAAAACAGACCTTCCCAGCCCCTCCTCTTGAGCCCTAGGCACAGATTTCCACAGACTCCTGTGCCTGGAGTGGGCTCTGTAGGATAGGGGCATCAGCTGTGAAAGACACACAGGAGGCAGCCTGGGAGTTTAGGGGTGACTGAGTCTAGCTGAATGGCCAGTGGCACTTTGGGGGTGATTCTGTGGGAGGTGTGCTCGTTGGTACCTTCTTGCTCAGCCCTTGCTGGCTCAAACATCTGCCAAGAGAGAACCAGATATTTCTCTCCTCTTGTCTCAGCTGGAACTGGTGAGCTTCTGGAAGTTTCTCACTGTATGTCCAATGGATATGTGAGATTAATTCTTGGTCAAATGCTGAGGGATGGAAGACGGTGGATCCTCCATCTGTTGCTGCACTCCTGATTGCCTCTGTCCTCTGATCTTGCTCATCTACCTGGATCCAGTGGGCTCGGTATCCAAACTGGACTCTTCATTGAGGGTCTCTGTGTAGACACACCCATCTCCTTGGGTTGGGGGAGCCATGAGTGTACCTAGGTCCCGGTCCTGATGGGAGCGTAGACTCTGGAGATGAAAAGTACGGTTGGAAGCTTGTCTCTGCCACTTACTAGCTTTGTGACCTGTGATAAGTTATGCTTCCCCAGATTCCTTATCTGTAAAATATGAATGCAATCCAGGCCTTGCTGGAATGTTGGGAGGATGAGGAGCATGCCTGGAGGCAGGAGGTGTTCTCCCCTACCCTGGAGGCAGGAGGTGCTCCCCACTACAATGTATACTAACAGGGGCCAGCAGGACCTTGCAAAGGGTCAGTGAGCATTGGCTGTGAAGTGTCATCCTTGTGTGAGCAGAAAATATCCAGGCAGATTTATGAGGCAGTCAAGGCCACCACAGCAAGCTTTAATTAAAGCACTTATGTGTAAGTGGTCCAGAACAAAGAGAACTGAGCCCTGGTGATCCCCTTAGAGAGGCAGCTGGCAAAGGGACAGCAGCATCCTGCTAGGTGGCTTCCACCTGGGCTCCAGGCTGGATTGGGCCCTGCCCTCATCCCGGGCTAGAAAGGTTCTGGCCGAGTCCCAGGATGGTTTGGTCGCCAAGGCCTGTGCCCTGTGTCTCTCCTTCACGCAGCTGGCCTGGGTCCGCCTGGGGACTGATCTGTCCCTGCTGCCTGGAATTGCCGCTCACCCTGTAGCTCTGATTCCTGCCTACCACTCTGGGATGCCTAGCGTCGCCCAGCCTTATTCATAACTGTGCAGTTTTCTGATGGTCACCTGCCTGTCTGCCTGGCGTATGACCCATGGGTGCCCTGACTTTGGTCATTTCTTCTTGCCTTTATACCCATGAGTCCTTTAATTCTTTTTACTTTAGTAAAATCACTAGGTGCAAGAGGACCACCCTGGCTCGGGCTGTGCCTGTGTGCTGCCTGTCTGGAAGAGACGAGGCTGTTTCAGTGAAGCCGAGGATGTGAGAGTCGGGAGATGTGGATACAAATCCCATTTCTGCCTCTGACTAGCTATGTGACAAGTAAGGCCATCTCTGTGTGCCTTGTTTCTTCATCTGTAAAGTGAGGATTGGAACACTGGCCTCCTAGGCCTCCCTAAGGATGAAATGAGATGGTCTATGTGAAAGCCCGTGAGGCCAAGCCTGCATTACCTGTGATCCAGGAGGAAACTGCGTCCCCTCCCCTTTGCCTCCTTTGTTCTCCAATCTTGCCGCCTCCAGTTTTGCCTTTGGCCTTGAACTTGCAATTCACTGAGGCACAGCAGCTGGAGCAGATAAATCGTGGCACCGTCACATCCTCTACAACTGTTTATTCAGCGAGTACTATGTCCTGTAGAAGATGAGGAGACATTTTCCATACTTCCCTGTCTTCCAAAAGCTGACTGTCTAATCAGGTAGGTTTGGAAACAAGTACATGTTAAAGATAGTAGATATAGTCCTTTTTCCAAGGCAGTTTGCGATTGATTATGCTTGATTGTCAATTGCCTGATAAAGTGCGTCTGTTTCAGGGACTGAGCTCACTGTAGGCTGGTGCAATCAGGGAGGCTCTGTGGGAAAGGCTAGACTTGAGCTGGGTTTTGAAGGGTGGGTAGGGCTTGGGGAAGTCAGAATGGTAGAAAAGTGCAGAACAGCACAGAAATATTCAAAGAGCACTGGTGGATCTCAAAGGGTGTCATACCTAAAGGGTGAAGGGTGTCATACCTAAAGGGTGAACTTTGGCCTCATTCCAATGAAGGTTGGGAATAAGACAAAGACACGGGCTCTCAAAGCCATGCTTGCTTGACATACTGGAGTTCCTGGCCAAGAAAATAAGTCTATGCAATTAATGTAGAAGAGAAAGGACTGGTATTATCTGTAGACAGTGGGATTGGCTGTGTAGAAAACTCAACAAAAATCAACCAAAAAACTCTAGAAATGACAGGACACGTTGAGCAGTGCTGCTGGTTATAAGATCAACTTACAAAAATTAAAAGTGTGTTTCTATATCAGTGTCACCAATGAGAAAATAAATAGAAAAATAAAGATACCATTCCTAAGAGTGATCAAAACAGCGCAGTAGTTGCCATGTAACAGTAAACTATTCATACAATTTTATGGAAGAGGTTAGACTCTTATAAAAGAATACAAGAAAATCTAAGTAGAATTATATCATATTCAGAAATAATCTGACCTAATATTTTAAAGATATCAATTCTCTCTAAATTAATTTTAAATATAATGCAATATAATTCCAGCTGAATTTCTTTTGAGGGGCTTGATAATATAAAGATACCATTCCTAAGAGTGATCAAAACAGCGCAGTAGTTGCCATGTAACAGTAAACTATTCATACAATTTTATGGAAGAGGTTAGACTCTTATAAAAGAATACAAGAAAATCTAAGTAGAATTATATCATATTCAGAAATAATCTGACCTAATATTTTAAAGATATCAATTCTCTCTAAATTAATTTTAAATATAATGCAATATAATTCCAGCTGAATTTCTTTTGAGGGGCTTGATAAAATCAGTCTAATTTTTATGCAAAAGAATAAAGTCCATTTACAGTAAAGTTGGTTGTGAAAAAAGGAAAGCAAAGAGAATATCTGAGGATAGAGAGTCACAGTAATTAAAAAGCCTAGTACCTGTGTAGGGGCAGGTAAATGGACCATTGGAACAGAAGGGAGAGCTCAAAACAGGCCCTTTAATTTGGTATTTGATGATGGTGGCAACAAGAGTTATTTATTCAGCTGGTGAGATAAGTAAAAATAGACCCACTACATGGAAAGCATAGAGCTGGTGTCCAGTTTGTAGCAATATGTCATGGGAGACCTCAATGAATGCAAGGTCTGGACATGAAACATGCAAGTATAAAGCAAACAGAAGATATAAAAGAAAATCCTTGTAACTTAGGGGTGGGAAAAGACTTCTTAAGCAAATTTTAGAGGTCAAAATCACACACACAAAAAGAAAAAATCGAAATGACAGGAAAAGATAGATTGACATAATCACATCAAAATTAAGAATTCTACTTCAATGAAAGACTATAGAGAAAAAGTGGAGAGCCTGGGAAAAGCTTAATATCTGCAATATATAAGGAGCCCTACAGAACAACAAGCTAAGGACAGAAAATCCAGGGGAAAGCTAGCCAGAGTCTGCACAGACAGCCCCCCAAGAGGAAAGACCAAATGGCTTTGAGGCTGCTCCTGCCAGTCCTTAGAGGATGCAGACCAGAACCATGAGATATCCTTCTACCATCAGAATGGCAAGGGTTAAAAAGCAGGCACTACCACCAATGAGTGGAGAGTTGGGAGAATGGGGACCCTAGGGCATAAGAGCTGGAAAGCAGGGTAGCGTTGCGCATGTATTTAGGCATGTGTAAAGCCTAGGACCCAGCAACCCCACTTCTGAGGGAAGCCCCACATCTGAGAGCAGCCCCTCTGCCAGCACCAGACAATTCATGGTGGCCTTGTTTGTAGCAGAAGGAAGTGGGAGTCAGCCTAGATAACATAAAAGGTGATAAAGGTGTATTATGGAAGTTTGAAGCAACAGAACTGATGTACTTACAGACAACACAGTGTTGAGTTAAACAATGTCAAACCATACCATTTATGTAAACAAAATATACACTGTTCAAAAGCATTGCTACTTACTTCACAATGTGTGCGTGTATGCTTAGCTGTTCAGACATGTCCAACTCTTTGTGACCCCATGGATTGTAGCTCACCAGGCTCCTCTGTCCATGGGATTCTCCAAGCAAGAATACTGGAGAGGGTAGCCATTCCCTTCTCCAGGGGATCTTCCCAACTCAAGGAGCAAACCCAAGTCTCTGGCAACACAGGCAGATTCTTTATCATCTGAGCCACCACGAAAGCCCTACTGTACACTAATAAGGCTATAATACTGTATACAATTTGGAGACATCATCACATGCATTACAGTGGGTGCCTTTGGTGAGGAGAGTGAGAGGAGGGATAAGAAATGAGGTGGAACAGATGAGTAAAAGAGGGAAGAGCCTTCTATGGGCTGGTGAAGACACTGTGCCAAGAACTAGGAAGTGTGATGGACTCAACTCTGGCCAAGAGATCTAAAAGAAAAACCAGAAATGAAACAAAGAAAGTGGGAAAGACCTCGGAGATGAGAAAGCGAGCTTCCTTGGGGCCAACCTGAGCTGGGCTGAGGAGCCTTCAGGCATCTTCTGCTGAGCCTTTGGTGCCTGGGTAGATGTGCCTTGGAAGCAGATTTTTAAGGAGCTGAACTTGACAAGGCATAGGAAGGACCAGAGGAAGGAGGCCTGGTACACAAGATCTGTTAGAAAGTTAACATGTAGGGGTGATGACTGTGGGTTGTCCGAGGAGGTTATGCCATGAGGTACTGAGCGCTCGGAGGGAAGCTTCTGGGAGAGTGAAAAAAATCCAGGCTGGGAAGAGTCAGGGAAGCTGCACCTTATGCCCATCAGCCTTTGAAGGCTTCACAGAGGAAAATGGCTTTTCCCCAATCACGCCGGTGGGTGCCTTTGGAGCCAGACTAGGATGCCCTCTAGTGGGGAAGCATTGCAATGCCGGCAGTCCAGGAGCATCTTCTCTAAGGCACCTCAGGTCCCAGAGTGGGACTCATCTCTGTCGGATGGTCTGAACCACAGAGCTCAGAGCTGTGAAATGGATTGCACTCAGGCTAATATGATGCAGCTGGATGAGAGCCTGGAACTAGATAGGAAAGGGCTAGTTATAAGTGTTCCTGGGCCATTTTTTTTTTTTTTTTTTTTTCTGTTTGTCTCCTGAAATTTCTCCTCTGGCAAGCCTCCTGAGCTGTTGGGATTGGGGAACTCCAGAGGACACTGAGTCCCACCACACCCTCCAGGCAGCTAGCTGCCTCCCTGTCTCATGACCAGCCTAAGCAACCCTGGAAGTGACCCCTAAGTGGAACCTGAAGCTGAGTCCCCTGTCACTGCAGCCCCCTGGGTGTCCTCACCTCTTTGGTAACCAAAGCATCAGTCCTGTCCCCTATCAGCCTCACAGCATCTGTGGGTACAGCTGCCTCTCATGTCCCCATCAACTTTCCCTCACCCCAACACAGACACCAAACCTCTTCTCCTTCTTCAGGACTCTTCAGTTGCCCTCGCCCCCCCTGGGCTGCTGTTTTGGCCACCACTGTTCCTCCAGAAGCAGCGAGGGGGCTGAGACTGGGCACTCTTCCTCCTGTGTGGTCTGAGCAGCAGAAGGCAAGCATGGCTGCCACTTTGGGCTCAGAGCATCTGTGGGTGCTGCCTGAGTATTCGGGAGCTCCTTGAGGCAGAACGTGAGCTGACCCTGCTGATTATTGCCCAGAACACAGGTTCATAAGTAAGACAAATGTTGGCTTTTAAAACTGCTGCGTGTTAGACCCACTGACTTCGTGTACAGGCTTATGGTTGCTGGGGGTGGGGAGGATGGAGGAAGGGATAGGTAGGGAGTTTGGGATGGACATGTACACACTGCTATATTTAAAATGGAAAATCAACAGGGACCTAGTGTATAGCACGTGAACTTTGCTCAACATTAAGTGGCAGCCTAGATGGCAGGGGAGTTTTGGGGAGGATCAGTTCAGTTCAGTCGCTCAGTCGTGTCCAACTCTTTGCGACCCCATGAATCGTAGCACTCCAGGCCTCCCTGTTCATCACCATCTTCTGGAGTTCACTCAGACTCACGTCCATCGAGTCCGCGATGCCATCCAGCCATTTCATCCTCGGTCGTCCCCTTCTCCTCCTGCCCCCAATCCCTCCCAGCATCAGAGTCTTTTCCAATGAGTCAACTCTTCTCATGAGGTGGCCAAAGTACTGGAGTTTCAGCTTTAGCATCATTCCTTCCAAAGAATACCCAGGACTGATCTCCTTCAGAATGGACTGGTTGGATCTCCTTGCAGTCCAAGGGACTCTCAAGAGTCTTCTCCAACACCACAGTTCAAACGCATCAATTCTTTGGCGTTCAGCCTTCTTCACAGTCCAGCTCTCACATCCATACATAAGTAAGGCTGAATCCCTTTGCTGTTCAACTGAAACTATCACAACATTGCTTGTTAACTGGCTATACCTCAATACAAAATAAAAAGTATTTTAAAAAGCTGCTACGTTTTGGGGTGATTTACTACACTGGCTGGATTCCGTAATTTGCAACCACTCTTCATGATTAGAATCATCTCATTTCAGAATTTAAGACATTTTAAATTCATTTTAAGATTTCAGTTTTAAGCTCTGCTCAAACCTATTCTCTCACCCCACTTTTAAACCACCTCCCTAGGGCCCAGCCGGTCTGCTTACAGCTATAAAAGCTTGGCTGGGTGAGGCAGGTCTCTCATAACACACTTCTGCCTCCTTCTTAGAGGAGATTTCAATGTGTGTTGCATCAAGGGGAAGCATTGTTGAGAGGCCTCTGCCTAGGTGACAGCTGGTGGGGGGTGCGGGCTCCATGGTTGCCTACAGTTGAGTGGCGGTCCCACAGGCTCGTTGAGGGTTGAGTCCTGTGACGTCCCCCAGTACTGGTGCTGCCTGAAAACATTTGGCCACACTTTGCCTTCCATGCTGCTGGACACTGGATAGACTGTGATCCTTCCACCTCAGCTTCCTCTCAGAACATCTCTGGGGTCTGTGACCATGAAGAGTAACAGGCAGGTTCAATATGTGGCTCTCTTAGACCTTGGGGACTAACATCCTTTGGTGCTGAGCTTTGGGACTTGGCTACAATTCTGGGGTCTCTGGAAAAATCCCCTGGATCTCCATTCCTCATGCAAAACCGTAATGGATAACTTAGTTTTTTGTACATCTGAATTATAGATTTTTAGCAGCTATTTTGCCCCAGAAATCAGAACAGCCTGTTTCTCCCTCTGGCATCAGATACAGGAGACTCAAAGCTGTTCCCCCAGGTCTGCTCCTGTTTTCCCCAGTGATATGTTCTTCTGATAACCCTGAACCTCAGAAACCCTGCTTCTGCCTTCCACCTGCCTAGGGCACGAGCGGGCCTTGCCCTTCTTGTCCTGGCTCCAGGCTCTTATTCTGTGCCCGTCTGCCTGTCGTCGCCCCATCTCAGCACATCTCACATAGCTTGAAAGCCTCTTAGAAATAGGGATCTAATCCGCAGGCAGGAACCTTCTGCTGATCTGGGATTGTGAGGGAAGGAGGTGTTACACTTAGTAAAACTCTAAATACTTGAGGGTTGACCCAAAGCTTCTGCATGTATGGAAGGATTTCTAAGTCTGTTACATTAAAGTCAATCTAAGGTGATGTGAAGTTGACCCAGCCCAAGGCCAAGATGGAATTGGAAATGCCAGCCCCTCCAGGCTGTGAGGTCAGGCCACCTCATTTCACTTTGGGCAGCAGGAGTGACTAGTGACTGTATTCCTTGGTGACTAATCCAGCATCCAACACCCACAGGTCTCAGCCAGGCGAGAACTACAGCACTGATCAGAGCCCGGGTCTCTGAATTCCTGTGTGGATGGCCATCCTACTGACCGGTTTATACTCTCAAAGGTGCTAAGCGATCAAGGAATCAACTCTTACTGTATTTGAGCCACTTGGTGATGTATGGGGTGGGGTGAGGGATACAATGAGACTGATCTCCCCTGGGTGTAGGCCATAGGGGTGCATTTTTTTTGGTAAGGAATTTAAAAACCAATAGTAAAACTGACTAAAAATCAGTTTGTTCTTATTATCACCAAGCGCGAGCAATTCTAAACAATGTCAGTGACAAAATACTCTTCCCCACCAGAGTACACTGCTGCCACTCACCGCCCCCCATCCTCCACCTTGGGGATACNGTAAAACTGACTAAAAATCAGTTTGTTCTTATTATCACCAAGCGCGAGCAATTCTAAACAATGTCAGTGACAAAATACTCTTCCCCACCAGAGTACACTGCTGCCACTCACCGCCCCCCATCCTCCACCTTGGGGATACGTCACTGGCATGATCATACAATTTCCCTGCAGCCCCGGAAGCCAACCTTCTTTACAACACAGGAATACAGGAATGCACCCAGTAACCCTGGAAGTTCTGCCTCCCGGCCCTTAGGCCCTTCTGGGGCAAGAAGGCTCAGCTCTGTGTCCTTTGGCTGCAAGATTCACGAGATTAGGTCAGAATTTGTAACTGGGCCAAAGGTATCATATGTCAGGGAGCAAGCCAGGCTCCACAAGAAACTCCGCCCAAGGGATGCTGCACATGAGATGCTGATGAATTAGCCTTTGAGAGTAAACGTGTGAGGCCCCCTGAGAGAAGGCAGCGGGGACCACTTCTGAGATGCCATCATGCCTAGGTCACCACTGGTCCTGAACAGTGGGAAGCCTCTGGCCTGAGTCCCTGCACACCCCGGAGCGGCTCGGTGCCACTGCTGACGTGCAGCCTGTCCCCCTCTAATGTCCTCCTAGGAAACTACCACTGTCCAGACCGCCGGAACACGCATTTTCCTTAAATCCTGAACAAGCACAACAGATACAGGGAATTAACCTAGACGGAATGTTGACAACAGGAGATAATTGTGAGTTCACCGATTGTTGGGATGGAACTCAGGACTTAAAGGGCAGTTGACTTTATATGGAAGAAACATCAAAATACTCTTCCCCACCAGAGTACACTGCTGCCACTCACCGCCCCCCATCCTCCACCTTGGGGATACATCACTGGCATGATTATACAATTTCCCTGCAGCCCCGGAAGCTAACCTTCTTTACAACACAGGAATACAGGAATGCACCCAGTAATCCTGGAAGTTCTGCCTTCCCTGCCCTTAGGTCCTTCTGGGGCAAGAAGGCTCAGCTCTGTGTCCTTTGGCTGCAAGATTAACGAGATTAGGTCAGAATTTGTAACTGGGCCAAAGGTATCATATATCAGGGAGCAAGCCAGGCTCCACAAGAAACTCCCCCCAAGGGATGCTGCACATGAGATGCTGATGAATTAGCCTTTGAGAGTAAATGCGTGAGGCCCCCTGAGAGAAGGCAGTGGGGACCACTTCTGAGATGCCATCATGCCTAGGTCACCACTGGCCTTGAACAGTGGGAAGCCTTCTGGCCTGAGTCCCTGCACACCCCGGAGCGGCTCGGTGCCACTGCTGACGTGCAGCCTGTCCCCCACTAATGTCCTCCTAGGAAACCACCATTGTCCAGACCGCCGGAACACGCATTTTCCTTAAATCCTGAACAAGCACAACAGATACAGGGAATGAACCTAGACGGAATGTTAACAACAGGAGATAACTGTGAGTTCACCGATTGTTGGGATGGAACTCAGGACTTAAAGGGCAGTTGACTTTATATGGAAGAAACAGCTTTAATGTAAAGGGAGGAAGTGGCACTGTGTCACTTTATGTGACATATGTGTCACATAAAGCATTAAAAAACTGCTTGGAGTTAAGGAAGGATGTATTTCAATGAAAAGGAAAGAGGAGAAGAAGCAGAGCTGGATGGAACCAGCCATTTCCTCAGATGGTGGAGATGATGCTTTAAAAACACAGATGATAAGACTTGAATATTGTTGAGTGAAGAATTTCATGTGTTGAACACCAGCCAGGTGCATGAACACAGACGCTAAGATCAGAGCATCTGTGATTTTTGGGGTCCCTCCTCAACAGTTCTGTCTCCAGAGTGTAGAGGAGACCATAAGGCTTAGTTTTCTTGGTGTGGGAAGCCCTGGTTGGTGTGTGAACAAAGCTAGCAGGAAGAGATCTTGTCCCTTGCCAGTCCATGATAGCAATGGAAGGACATTTTTAAAAAAACACTCTCATCATTTAACAAGGCTCTAGAAAAGTATATTGTAAAATTAAATTTCAAGAAATTATTGGTATGAATACATACTCAGAGCCTTAAGAAGGAATAGAAAATGAAATTCTGACAATATTGTCACGAATAATGTTAATGAAAAGAGACAGAGCTAGGCATTCAAAGAAATCAGTGTCACTAAAGAGAGAGGTATTTTAACTCAGATTTTTTTCATGTTTGTATTATTTATGTTGTGCACAAGATCAGCTGTTTTTCAAAGAAACACTTTTTCTTTTGTATTGAGGTACAACCGATTAACAAACAACACTGTGATCATTTCAGGTGAAACTTAGATTTTAAAAGATCAGCTTCACAAGGGTTTAAGGGCAGGTCACATGGTTTCAATTCCCAAGACAACAAAGTAGGTTTGCTCGTTTCTCCCAAGCAGTGCTTGGGACCAGAAGCAGCTCAGGTGCACACAGGTAAGGGACGGGACACAGCAAGAAACAGGCCTGTTGGCTGGAGAAGGGAGTTCAGCGTCTGTCTATCTATCTGTCTGTCATCCACCTATCTCTAAGTATTCATTATCTCTCTATTTACCTATCCTCTATCCAGTGTACTTAGCACGTTCAGGTGCACACAGGTAAGGGACGGGACACAGCAAGAAACAGGCCTGTTGGCTGGAGAAGGGAGTTCAGCGTCTGTCTATCTATCTGTCTGTCATCCACCTATCTCTAAGTATTCATTATCTCTCTATTTACCTATCCTCTATCCAGTGTACTTAGCACGGGCCCTGTGGGATGATGAACTCTAATGGATTCCCAGCAAAACTGAGATCCCATGGCTTCCCTAGGAAATGCTGATGGCCATCCAGTCTGACCCTGGCATGCTCTGTTGGGAACATGGGGGACCAGATAGGGTGGGTGACTTGTGGCAGGCTCTAGCATCAGCAGAGCCAGGGTGAATGTCTGGGCACTGATCTTGGCACTTTTCCCACTGCTTCCCTGCTTTTCTTTGTTGTGGAGACAGGTTTGCGTGCCCGTGAGCTCAGGAACCTCAGTCGTGTCTGGCTCTTTGCGTACCTGTAGACTGTAGCCCGCCTGGTTCCTCTGCCCTTGGGCTTCTCTAGGCAAGAAGACAGGAGTGGGATGCCATGCCCGCCTCCAGAGGCTCTTCCTGACCGAGGGATCAAATCCACACCTCCTGCACTGTGGCAGATTCTTTACTGCTGAGCCACTGGGGAAGCCCAGGGACAGCTTTGCTGCTGCTGCTGCTAAGTCACTTCAGTCGTGTCCGACTCTGTGTGACCCCATAGACAGCAGCCCACCAGGCTCCCCCATCCCTGGGATTCTCCAGGCAAGAACACTGGAGTGGGTTGCCATTTCCTTCTCCAATGCATGAAAGAGAAAAGTGAAAGTGAAGTCGCTCAGTCTGTCCGACTGTTAGCGACCCCATGGACTGCAGCCCACCAGGCTACTCCGTCCATTAGAGTTTCCAGGCAAGAGTACTGGGGTGGGGTGCCATTGCCTTCCCCGAGAGACAGGTTTACCCCACCCGAAAACAAGGAGACATCCTTGACTCTTCCCTTTCTCTCACATCCTGAATCCAATCTGTCAAGAAATGTGGTTGGCTCTTTCCTCAGATTCCACCCAAAGCTCATCACTTGCAAACCCTCCGGGACTTCCTCCTTGGCACGAGGCTCTGCTGTCTCCCAGGGTCCCCACTGACCCTTCCCCCTGCTTCCTCCATTGCCTCCCTCTGCAGTCTGTTTTCCAGGCTGCCATCATGTCATGGAGGTCATCTAACACTTCAGCTCATGTCCATAAAGGCCCCCGGCCCCACACTGCCCTGAGTGGGAGCCTACCAGCTCCGTGACTGGAGTGGAGCCCTCCACTCCGTGTGTCTCCTAGACCCGCCCACACTCAGAGCTTGCTCCTGCCCTCAAGCCACACTGGCCCCCTTGTTCCTGGAGGAAACCAGCCAGGCCTGTTTGCACCTTGAGCAGCTGCCTGGCTCTGCCTCTGCCCTCGTGGCTCATCCCCTTACCTCCTCAAAACCTTGGCTCAAAGCCACCTTCTCCTGCAGCGCGCTCAGACCACCCTGCTGTGAACAGCCCTGTCTTTCTCCCTACTCTCCTGATTCCTCTTGTCTTGTTCTGTTTATTATTTCCATAAGACTTAGCATCATCTAGGGTAGTCACTCAGTCGTGTCCAACTCTTTGCGACCCTATGAACTGTATGTACCCCACCAGGCTCCTCTGTTCATGGAATTGTTCAGGTAAGAATACTGGAGTGGGTTGCTATTCCTTTCTCTGGGGGAATCTTCCTGACCCAGGTACCAGGCTCCCCCATCCCTGGGATTCTCCAGGCAAGAATACTGGAGTGGGTTGCCATTTCCTTCTCCAATGCATGAAAGAGAAAAGTGAAAGTGAAGTCGCTCAGTCTGTCCGACTGCTAGCGACCCCATGGACTGCAGCCCACCAGGCTACTCTGTCCACTGGATTTTCCAGGTAAGAGTACTGGGGTGGGGTGCCATTGCCTTCCCTGAAGAATACTGGAGTGGGTTGCTATTCCTCTCTCCGGGGGAATCTTCCTGACCCAGGTATTCAACCCGGGTCCCCCACATTGCAGGCAGATTCTTTACCATCTGAGCCACCAAGTTTATTGTCAATCTCTTTCCACAGAATGGAAACCTAAAAAAATACACGTTGTGTGCTTTATTCACGGGTGTATCCCAAGTTCAAAGAATGGTGACTGGCACTGGTGCTCAATAAATTCTCGTTGAATGTGAGAAATATTCAGAGACCAGCATGAGACCCTTCCAGAGCATCCGTATTGTATTGCAGTTTCTATTTTGTTTCCCTTAATCAGCGAGTCCACGTGGAGGAACAGCCTGGCCTTCTGGCCCAGGCAAGTCTCCTCCCACCAGTCAGGGTTGGTGCGGGAACTGTGCCAGCAAGGGGGAAGGGGGAGGCGGTCTTGTGGCCACAAGAGCAAAAGACTGGAGTCGGTTGTTTCTGTAGGAATTTAGTTTGCAGGGTCTCCTTATCCCATCACTGACTGGATTCACCCTGGGGACTCTGCACCTTTGCTCCTGGGGCACAAACTGCTCGCTCTGGATAGATCCCTGTGCTCCTCACATAGAGTGGGACTCTGCTTCCTGCTGTGGGGCTTGTGTGTGTGCGTGTGTGTGAGAGAGAGAGAGAGAGAGAGGGAGAGAAAGATACAGAGCAGAGGGGACTCCCCGCTTTTTCTCCTTGTCCTGTTTCTCTTATGCCCCTTCCTCAAGCCTGTTTCCTGCAGAGGGCGTTCTGGAAGGTTAGTCCTTGTTTTTGGCTTTGTGCATAGAGATTCTTGTAATGAGTGTTTTACTCAAGACCCTGGCGAGCTGAGGGCTTTGGCATCATAGCAGTCAGAGCCGCCAATGGCACTTGATCCAAGAGGCAAGCACTTCCCCCTGGGCCCATTTCCCCCCTGTTCTTCTGGGAGGTGGCATCTTATGAGGTGGGGGTGGGAGGCCAGGGCTGAGGGCCTTGGTTTGTCGAGGGGCCTCAAGTACTGGGCAATTTCTCTGGGTGTCTGGCTTGCCCAGTGCCTCTGCCTGGCACCCCTGCCTCTGTTCTTTCTGCCAAATCTTACTGTCTTCCAGGACCTGCCTTGGCTCCCAACTCCTTTGTGATCCCCCACTGCACCCCAGCCTGCCATAAGTAAATGGCCCTCCTCAGAACACCAGGAGCACCCCGTTTGCCTGATCAGTCATCTTTCCCTCTCTTGCCATCGGTCTTTCCTGCCTCTGTCTGGTCTTCCCATGAGAACGAGGTTCCNGCCAAATCTTACTGTCTTCCAGGACCTGCCTTGGCTCCCAACTCCTTTGTGATCCCCCACTGCACCCCAGCCTGCCATAAGTAAATGGCCCTCCTCAGAACACCAGGAGCACCCCGTTTGCCTGATCAGTCATCTTTCCCTCTCTTGCCATCGGTCTTTCCTGCCTCTGTCTGGTCTTCCCATGAGAACGAGGTTCCTCAGGGCAAACTCTGTCTACTCTCCTTATTTCCCGTAACATCTAGACCAGGGTCCTGCTCTGGTGGGACATCAGCACTCACCCCCAAGAATGAAGGCACCTCCTCCAGGCTGGCTGCAGCCAGCAGCATGTAAGAAGAGAGGCCAGCACCTTCATCCATGCCGGGCTTCCCTGGTGGCTCAGCTGGTAAAGAATCCACCTGCAATGCAGGAGACCTGAGTTCGATCTTGCTAGGTTGGGAAGATCTGGAGAAGATAATGGCTACCCACTCCAGTATTCTGGCCTGGAGGATTCCATGGACTGTATAGTCCATGGGGTCACAAAGATTCGGACATGACTGATAGACTTTCACTTTCATCCATGCCAGGGAAAAGCTCAAAGATGACCCCTCACCCACGCTCACCCGGAAGGATGCTCCAGGCATCGTGTGCTCTGCTGGGAAGGACAGGCCCCGGGACCTTAGTGGGACACGGGACCCTTTGAGTCTCAAGAATGTACTGGTACTCCACTCGCCCATGTGGGATAATGATGTCAGGTCTGATCCCAGGGCTGCAGGGGAATTAGGGGCTTCATGAATGTGTCTAGGCCTGTGGGGCTGAAAAGGCAGGGGCAGGTTTACTGTGATGCAGGGTCTCCTTGATACATCTATTAAGGGAGACAAGTTTCAGCTTTCCTCTGAGCCTGCCTAGCGGGAGATTCCCACGCTCATAAATGATGTTAACGACTTTCTCCTGACTATTACATTGTCTGGAGGCCTGCTGTCCACCTGATAAAAGGCAGGAGGGCTAGCGGGTCCTGGCATCCTTGGATTCTCCCCACCTCCCCGTCCTGGCTCTGGCCTGGTGAGCAGAGGCATGGCGAGCCATTCCTGCCGCAACAGCTCCAGCTACAGGGTCAGGGACTTCAGCTCCTGCTCAGCTGTTGTGCCCAAGCCTGGGGTGCACGGCTTTGCCAATGGCCTGGCCTTCCATGGGGGCAGCCCCAGGGGCCCCAGCTACCGGCGTCTCGGGGGCTTCGGCACGCAGAGCCTGTGTACAGTGGGGTCCCCGCGGATCGCAGTGAGTTATGCGCGGCCCCTCCAAGGAGGGGGCAGCTTTGGCTACCGGGTAGGGGGCCTCTGTGGGCCTACCCCACCCTGTATCACCACCGTGTCAGTCAACGAGAGTCTCCTCACACCCCTCAACCTGGAGATCGACCCCAAGGTGCAGTGCATGAAGCACGAGGAGAAGGAGCAGATCAAGTGTCTCAACAACAGGTTCGCTGCCTTCATCGACAAGGTGGGTGTCTGGGTTGTCCCCTGGGCTGTGGCTTAGGAAGGGAAAGGTCCTTGGAACCAGGTGACAGTCTGTGTTCAAATACCTGGGGACTGCCCTGTTCTGAATTAGCACACGGCCCTGAGAACATGACTGAGTCAGGGTCTCAGTTTTCAAATGTTGCCATGAGACTCCAGTGTAATCATCGATGTGAAACCACCAGACAGAAAAGGAAGGTTCATCGCTGCTGCTCACCTTGCCCAGCAGGAGCTGACTGTGTGTCTGGGGCCCCATCTTCTGGATCTCAGCCATCAAGGGGGTTGGGTGGGTTGGGCCTCTCTACTGAGGCTGGTGTCTCACCCTCTCCTAGAGGAGATGCTGCCATCTCCCTCGTGGACAGTGGAGCCATGACACAGAGAGAGACTAGAAGCTCCTGTCCTGCTCCTGTCTGGTGGGCACCTTGTGGAAAGGCTGGGAATTTCTAGGACTTCAGGCCCTGATGCACTCCCCTACTCAAAACATACATGGATTAAAGGCAGTGAGGTGAGAAACAGGAGATCCATGGGGGCCAGATTGGGGGACGTAGCACGGTGCTGTTCCGATGTTGCAGTCTCCAAGCTGGCCTTCTGGCTGGGTATGTAGCTCTGGTTTCCCATGTTCCGGTGAAGCTCCCTCTGTGAGTCTGATGGCTCTGGGAAGGATGGCCACCCATGTCCATTGGAGGAAAGCCTCCTTTTCCAGGGTGGTCCTGTGCACATCTGTACCTTGGACTTTGTAGTAAGGTGCATTCCAAGGGGATGGGGGCTGGAGGGGTGGAAACTTTGTTCTTAGACAAATGCTCTCATCAGGAATAGGCATGCCTGTAAGCAAAAGTGCTGGACACTCATTCTTAACATGCTGTTGGCTGTCCAAACCATTCTTCCCTCACACCGGCAAAGTGAAGGTGACATTGGATCATGCAGGTCACTCCTTGCCCAAGGCCACCCACCAGGGGTTGGGTGAGGTTGAAATCCAGCTCATACCCAGCATCGTCCAAGTTTCAGCCTTGTTAAGGTGAGGGAAAGCCAGATTCTTGACCCAAATCACTCTCTTATTAGATGCTGGCAATGAATCGAATTTTTATAAAACAGTGTGAAGGCCAAATAAAATATGCCTCTGGGCCAGATCACACCTGGGGGCTGCCAGTGTGCCATTGCTGATGTGTTCTCACTGCCTCAGTTTAAAATGAGGCTCAGAGGACTTCCCTGGTGATCNCCCAGGCAAGTCTCCTCCCACCAGTCAGGGTTGGTGCGGGAACTGTGCCAGCAAGGGGGAAGGGGGAGGCAGTCTTGTGGCCACAAGAGCAAAAGACTGGAGTCGGTTGTTTCTGTAGGAATTCAGTTTGCAGGGTCTCCTTATCCCATCACTGACTGGGTTCACCCTGGGGACTCTGCACCTTTGCTCCTGGGGCACGAAATGCTCGCTCTGGATAGATCCCTGTGCTCCTCACATGGAGTAGGACTCTGCTTCCTGCTGTGGGGCTTGTGTGTGAGAGAGAGAGAGAGAGGAAGAGAAAGATAGAGAACAGAGAGGACTCCCCGCTTTTTCTCCTTGTCCTGTTTCTCTTGTGCCCCTTCCCCAAGCCTGTTTCCTGCAGAGGGCGTTCTGGAAGGTTAGTCCTTGTTTTTGGCTTTGTGCATAGAGATTCTTGTAATAAGTGTTTACTCAAGACCCTGGTGAGCTGAGAGCTTTGGCATCATAGCAGTCAGAGCCGCCAATGGCACTTGATCCAAGAGGCAGGCACTTCCCCCCGGGCCCATTTCCCCCCTGTTCTTCTGGGAGGTGGCATCTTATGAGGTGGGGGTAGGAGGCCAGGGCTGAGGGCCTTGGTTTGTCGAGGGGCCTCAAGTACTGGGCAATTTCTCTGGGTGTCTGTCTTGCCCAGTGCCTCTGCCTGGCACCCCTGCCTCTGTTCTTTCTGCCAAATCTTACTGTTTTCCAGGACCTGCCTTGGCTCCCAACTCCTTTGTGATCCCCCACCGCACCCCAGCCTGCCATAAGTAAATGGCCCTCCTCAGAATGCCAGGAGCACCCCCTTTGCCTGATCGGTCATCTTTCCCTCTCTTGCCATCGGTCTTTCCTGCCTCTGTCTGGTCTTCCCATGAGAACGAGGTTCCTCAAGGCAAACTCTGTCTACTCTCCTTATTTCCCGCAACATCTAGACCAGGGTCCTGCTCTGGTGGGACATCAGCACTCACCCCCAAGAATGAAGGCACCTCCTCCAGGCTGGCTGCAGCCAGCAGCATGTAAGAAGAGAGGCCAGCACCTTCATCCATGCCGGGCTTCCCTGGTGGCTCAGCTGGTAAAGAATCCACCTGCAATGCAGGAGACCTGAGTTCGATCTTGCTAGGTTGGGAAGATCTGGAGAAGATAATGGCTACCCACTCCAGTATTCTGGCCTGGAGGATTCCATGGACTGTATAGTCCATGGGGTCACAAAGATTCGGACATGACTGATAGACTTTCACTTTCATCCATGCCAGGGAAAAGCTCAAAGATGACCCCTCACCCACGCTCACCCGGAAGGATGCTCCAGGCATCGTGTGCTCTGCTGGGAAGGACAGGCCCAGGGACCTTAGTGGGACACGGGACCCTTTGAGTCTCAAGAATGTACTGGTACTCCACTCGCCCATGTGGGATAATGATGTCAGGTCTGATCCCAGGGCTGCAGGGGAATTAGGGGCTTCATGAATGTGTCTAGGCCTGTGGGGCTGAAAAGGCAGGGGCAGGTTTACTGTGATGCAGGGTCTCCTTGATACATCTATTAAGGGAGACAAGTTTCAGCTTTCCTCTGAGCCTGCCTAGCGGGAGATTCCCACGCTCATAAATGATGTTAACGACTTTCTCCTGACTATTACATTGTCTGGAGGCCTGCTGTCCACCTGATAAAAGGCAGGAGGGCTAGCGGGTCCTGGCATCCTTGGATTCTCCCCACCTCCCCGTCCTGGCTCTGGCCTGGTGAGCAGAGGCATGGCGAGCCATTCCTGCCGCAACAGCTCCAGCTACAGGGTCAGGGACTTCAGCTCCTGCTCAGCTGTTGTGCCCAAGCCTGGGGTGCACGGCTTTGCCAATGGCCTGGCCTTCCATGGGGGCAGCCCCAGGGGCCCCAGCTACCGGCGTCTCGGGGGCTTCGGCACGCAGAGCCTGTGTACAGTGGGGTCCCCGCGGATCGCAGTGAGTTATGCGCGGCCCCTCCAAGGAGGGGGCAGCTTTGGCTACCGGGTAGGGGGCCTCTGTGGGCCTACCCCACCCTGTATCACCACCGTGTCAGTCAACGAGAGTCTCCTCACACCCCTCAACCTGGAGATCGACCCCAAGGTGCAGTGCATGAAGCACGAGGAGAAGGAGCAGATCAAGTGTCTCAACAACAGGTTCGCTGCCTTCATCGACAAGGTGGGTGTCTGGGTTGTCCCCTGGGCTGCGGCTTAGGAAGGGAAAGGTCCTTGGAACCAGGTGACAGTCTGTGTTCAAATACCTGGGGACTGCCCTGTTCTGAATTAGCACACGGCCCTGAGAACATGACTGAGTCAGGGTCTCAGTTTTCAAATGTTGCCATGAGACTCCAGTGTAATCATCGATGTGAAACCACCAGACAGAAAAGGAAGGTTCATCGCTGCTGCTCACCTTGCCCAGCAGGAGCTGACTGTGTGTCTGGGGCCCCATCTTCTGGATCTCAGCCATCAAGGGGGTTGGGTGGGTTGGGCCTCTCTACTGAGGCTGGTGTCTCACCCTCTCCTAGAGGAGATGCTGCCATCTCCCTCGTGGACAGTGGAGCCATGACACAGAGAGAGACTAGAAGCTCCTGTCCTGCTCCTGTCTGGTGGGCACCTTGTGGGAAGGCTGGGAATTTCTAGGACTTCAGGCCCTGATGCACTCCCCTACTCAAAACATACATGGATTAAAGGCAGTGAGGTGAGAAACAGGAGATCCATGGGGGCTAGATTGGGGGACGTAGCACGGTGCTGTTCCGATGTTGCAGTCTCCAAGCTGGCCTTCTGGCTGGGTATGTAGCTCTGGTTTCCCATGTTCCGGTGAAGCTCCCTCTGTGAGTCTGATGGCTCTGGGAAGGATGGCCACCCATGTCCATTGGAGGAAAGCCTCCTTTTCCAGGGTGGTCCTGTGCACATCTGTACCTTGGACTTTGTAGTAAGGTGCATTCCAAGGGGATGGGGGCTGGAGGGGTGGAAACTTTGTTCTTAGACAAATGCTCTCATCAGGAATAGGCATGCCTGTAAGCAAAAGTGCTGGACACTCATTCTTAACATGCTGTTGGCTGTCCAAACCATTCTTCCCTCACACCGGCAAAGTGAAGGTGACATTGGATCATGCAGGTCACTCCTTGCCCAAGGCCACCCACCAGGGGTTGGGTGAGGTTGAAATCCAGCTCATACCCAGCATCGTCCAAGTTTCAGCCTTGTTAAGGTGAGGGAAAGCCAGATTCTTGACCCAAATCACTCTCTTATTAGATGCTGGCAATGAATCGAATTTTTATAAAACAGTGTGAAGGCCAAATAAAATATGCCTCTGGGCCAGATCACACCTGGGGGCTGCCAGTGTGCCATTGCTGATGTGTTCTCACTGCCTCAGTTTAAAATGAGGCTCAGAGGACTTCCCTGGTGATCCGGTGGTTAGGAACCCGCCTGCCAGTCCTGGGGACAGAGGTTCGATCCCTGGTCCAGGAAAATTTCACATGCCTCGGCACAACTAAGCCTGTGTGCCACAGCTACTGAGCTCAGACTGTAGGGCAACAGGAAAAGCCACCGCAAGGAGAAACCTACACACCGCAATTAGAAAGGCGCCTCTGCTTACCACAACCAGAGAAAATCCTCCAGCGGCAGTGAAGACTGAAGGCAGCCATAAATAAATAAATAAAAATTAAAAAAAATAAATTGAGGCTCAGAAAAAATGAGGCACAATGACAAGATGAGTGGCAGAGTTAGGCAATGAGAAATCTTCAGATTCCTGGTCCAGTCCCTCTAGACCCCTTGCCTTGGGGTCAGAGTGAAGGAGAGTCATGGTGGGTGCATTTTTGAATCACTGCCATAAAAATGCCCACAAACTTAGCAGCTTAAAAGAACACAAACCTATTACCTAATGAGGCCAAAATCAAGGGGTCAGCAGGGTTGCACTTCCTCTGGAGGTCCTGAACTTACTTTCAGGCCGTGCAGACGTTGCACAGAATTGAGGTCTGTGACTGGAGGACTGGAGTCCTTGTTCCTTGCTGGCTGACTGCCAGAGGTTGGTCTCAGTGTCTAGGGGCCGCCATATTCCTTGACTCAAGGCCTGATCTCGATCTTCAGAGATGATAGTGGCCCAGAGCTTCTCATGGTTTAAATCTCTCCTCTGCTTCCTTCTTTTGAGGGTATCTTTTACTCTTCTGCCTTCCAGTTTAAAAGGCCTGTATGGCTATCTTGGGCCCACCTGGATAATTCAGGCTAATCTCTTGATCTTCAGTTTCATAACCTTAATTCCACCCGCAAGGTCCTCTTGCACATAATGTGACCTGTTTACAGGTTCTGAGGACTGAGACATAAACATCTTTGAGGGGCCATTTTTGTCTTGCCACATGAGGTCTGGGATATTTTTGCAGGATGAGAAGTTATTTCATTCTGTGCAGAATAAATAAGTCACGAATAAATTGTGTGTTCTTTCTAGAAGGAGGGAAGGAGGGAAGGGAGGTTTTGGGGGGGAACAATTGTGTCTTGCATTTTCTGACTTGGCCAGATCATTTGGCCTCTGGGGGAAGGTCAGGGATCATCCCCAAGGGCAGAAGGAACTCTAGGGGACCAGTCACCTCCCGGGGCTCCTCCTGAGTCTCTTCTACCGCTCTGGGTGGCAGGTGCGCTTCCTGGAGCAGCAGAACAAGCTGCTGGAGACCAAGCTGCAGTTCTACCAGAACCGCCAGTGCTGTGAGAGCAACCTGGAGCCCCTGTTCAGCGGCTACATCGAGACGCTGAGGCAGGAGGCTGAGTGCATGGAGGCCGACAGCGGGAGGCTGGCCTCAGAGCTCAACAGCCTGCAGGAGGTGCTGGAGGGCTACAAGAAGAGGTGAGTGTGGCCAGGCTGGGAGCGGCTATAGGTGTGCAGCGGGTCTTGACTGAGTCCACACAACCTTCCCGGAGATGGAGGTGGCTGAAGGTTAGGGTCATCCCAGCCTACCTACCAAGACGGTTCTGCCTCATTAGTCTGCTCTGTCTTGTCTCAGCTCTCAACACTTGCAGCCCCATTCTGGGAATGTGGCCAGGCTGGGAGCGGCTATAGGTGTGCAGCGGGTCTTGACTGAGTCCACACAACCTTCCCGGAGATGGAGGTGGCTGAAGGTTAGGGTCATCCCAGCCTACCTACCAAGACGGTTCTGCCTCATTAGTCTGCTCTGTCTTGTCTCAGCTCTCAACACTTGCAGCCCCATTCTGGGAAAGGGGGAAAGCTTTGCAGGGAAGAAGAGCTCCCAGCCCGGGAGAGGTGGGCACACATCCAGAGCACAGAGTGACCCAGAGATGGAAAAAGTGACAATGAAAGGGTTAGTCACTCAGTGTGTCCAACTCTGTGTGACCCTGGGCCATAGCCTGCCAGGATTCTCTGTCCATGGAATTCTTCAAGCAAGAATCCTGGACTGGGTAGCCATTCCCTTCTCCAGGGGATCTTCCTGACTCAGGGACTGAACCCCGGCCTTCTGCGTTGCAGACAGATTCCTTACCGTCTGAGCCACCAGGGAAACCCAAGAGAGATGGAGAGGGAGGAACAAAGGAAGCAGGAGGATGGAGAACAGACGCTTGGGAGCAGTCAGGGCCAGGGTGGAGGAAAGGAGAGGTCTCTGGGGAGTTACCGTGACAATGATTTGGCAGATGCCATTCAAGTGTCTGGTGAACTTGGATCATTCTTCTATTCACTCGGCAGATAAGTTATCAGGCTCTTGTTCTGCCAGGCTCCACAATTCAAAGGTCCACGTACATCTTTTGTTTTAATTCGATTTATTTAGTCTGGCCATTACCTTGTTTAAACTTACTGGGTCACTGTTAACTTGCTCTTCTTTACTTGGTAGATATGGCCAGAGCGATGGGTGATTTTGACATAATCGGTGCTAGTAATTTCACTGGGAAGTAGTTGAAATTCTGGTCTTGGAAGATCAGGCTCTACCATCCAGATGGATCCAGCAATGGGTTTTTAAACTTTGCCTGGGGGGATGCAAATGCAGACACAACTGTGTTTGCAGGTGTCAGGGTCTGTCTCCCACTCTGGGGGTGTGAGGGCCGGTAATTATAGGGCTCAAAGTTTACAGCAGTCCCAATCACCCTGTCATTAAAAAGTTGTGAAAACCATGTGCTGGGAACCCTGGTGCTCCTTGTCAAGTTGGGGCAGGCCTGCTCCAGTGATAAACCTCACAGGCAAGAGAGAGACTAGACCAAGCTGGCAGAGAAAGGCTATGGAAATGCTCCCAGCAAATGGGCACCATAGGTAGCTTTTCTGATTTCAAGGTCTTGGATGTTGGGGGAGGGGGGAGAGAATGGCTTCACGGGTCGTTACATTTTTTACAGTTTTAGAGTTGAAAGGCCCCCTGGAGCATCTTTCATTCATTTGAAATGAACAAATAATTACTGAGTACCTGATCACACACTAGGCAATTTAATCCAAGATGCAGAGAGATTCAGTGACTTGCCTGAGGTTTTGCAGCGACTTCAGCCCAAACTTGGACCAGAAATCAGGTGTCTGGACTCCATATCTGGTGTCCTTTGGTGGGTTCTTTGTGGCTGAGGAACAGAAATATAGAGAGGCCAAGATGCTTCTCCTACGACACACAGAAAGTCCAGGGCAGGACCAGGGAGTTTTGATAACCTAGGACTAGGCTGGCTAGCCCCAGGCCCTTACCCCTTGGGTGGGGCCTCTCCAACTGTGCTGTCTCTCCTTAGATATGAAGAAGAGGTGGCTCTCAAGACTAAGGCCGAGAATGAGTTTGTGGTGCTGAAGAAGGTGAGTGACTCGTTGCACATGGAGAGGAATTAAATACTGGATGCTGCATGCTCGGAGACTGGGCATCTTGCTAATTTTGAGTCAGTCCAGTTGTGGTGGTCGGACCAGGTTCCTCGGCAAACGGAGGCTTGTCGGTGGGGCAGCCATCTTGGTGCCATGCAGGAACCCAGCCTGTGCTGATGGAAGCTTCTTAAAAAGAGACCTCATCATGCTGCTGTTTTGCTTTTTGCAAACTTCCTGAAAAGCTGAAATGGTCACTTTCAAATCAGTTTCACTCTCCTATGGCCTTTGCTTCCCAGATCAGGAGGTATTAGTTCTCAGCTTGCTAGTGATGATGGGAGCTGTGGTCTTTATTCAGTGCAAGTGGAGATGGTGGAAAAACCAGGGGAGAAAACTACTAATGATTTCTCTTTGATTTCAAATTGGTGCGTTGACGTGTGTGCTAATGCTCTTCATAAATACTGTGCTTACCATTTACACCTCATTTATTAGTAATCATGGAATGGAGAGAGGGCTGGTAGAAAATCTGCCAGGACAGGTGTGGCCTTGGTTTCAGACGGGAGACCCAGCTGCTTGGGTGTTGAGTGGTGCCTGGACCACCCCTGGCTCTGTGCTCACCACACAGCCATGCTCTATGGACCAGTTTGGCTTGGCGGCTGCAGCCTGACATGCTGGGTTGTCATCTTAGGCTACCTGCTTCTGCGGGATCCCTAGTTCCGGAGGAAGTGGAAAGAAGTCTCTAGGAGTCTGACTCCTCCCCACTTCTATCCCAGGGGGTCCCACTGATGTTTATGTGATGGGCAAGGGGTGGGCTGCGAGATGGCCTCAGGGCCTCCATGTTGGCTGAAGGCTCCCCTGGCCCACTCTCCTGTCCCACCCTCCTGTGTGTCTCCATCAGGACATTGACTGTGCCTATCTGCGCAAGGCTGACCTGGAGGCCAACGTGGAGGCCCTGAGGGAGGAGATGAGCTTCCTGCAGTCCCTGTATGATGAGGTGAGCCTCCTCCCATCTCCAGAAGGGCAAGGGAAGCAGAGGGCGGAGGAGGGTTTTCTAGATTTTCTGTTGCGGTTCCTTGGTTTTAGGAAAAGTTATGCATTCCTTATTATTCTAGAGCCTCAGCATCCTTTCCTTTTATGACAAGAGATTTTTTATCTTGCTCAGATCTTTCAAAATAGAAATGAGTAGTGCCCTTCCTTTTGGGAGTGGACAGATATACACTACTATATCTAAAATAGATAAGCAACAAAGGCCTCCCGTAGAGCGCAGGGAACAAAACTCAACATTCTGTAATAACCTATAAGAAAAAAAATCTGAAAAAAGATATATGTGTATGTATAACTGAATCAGTTTGCTATACATATGAAGTGATCATAACATTGTAGATGAACTATACTGCAATTAAAAAAGACAAGAAACAAAAAATAATTTGAAAGACTGTGATTCATTGCCTATCTACAAAGCATAACATGGAGATTTGACACTGTGAGTTTAGGTATATGAATATAATAATCATATTTTATTAATTCAAATAGTGTGAAAGCCCAATTAGAAAATTCAGGACTCTGAACCTATCTGTTATCTGGTGGATTAGGTTTATACAGACAGTCACAGCTGATCTGGGTAGTTGAGGCCCCACGTGGAGTGACCCAATTTGACTCTATCCACAGAAATCTACCTCTGTTGATCCAGGCATTAATGAAATTTCACCTTACTCACTGCCTTGATATTATGATCCAAATTCTAGCCTTTTATTCCTAAAGCAGCACTTTAAAATTTTTTCCTGACTTGTCAGAAGTTTTCTAATTAATTTTCTAAAATTTCAGAGTTGGGGTTTGTGTTTTGAATTACCTGCGGAGAGGAGAATCAGAGAGGGCTTTGGAGATGAGGGTACTGGTTGTTGTCTCCTACAGGAAATCTACCTTCTTCAGTTGCAAATCTCTGACACCTCAGTGGTGGTCAAGATGGACAACAGCTGGGAGCTCAACATGGACTCGGTTGTGGCTGAGATCAAGGCTCAGTATGATGGCATCGCCAGCCGCAGCCGGGCCGAGGTTGAGTCCTGGTACCAAACCAAGGTGAGCTGGAGGGCAGACTGCCCCACTGGGCAGAGAGGCCCACTGGAACTGGAGCTTCCCTGGAAAATGTACCCATGCACTCAGAGGGGCTATGGTGGAGGTCCATGCAGAGCAGGGCAGGAGGTGGGACAATCCCAGAAGAAATGCGGGTTGATTCTGCATGACAACATCTCAGTACCTGCAGCCACCTTGCAGTCATTGGTCCTTTCCTCCTGTCTTCCAACCTGCAGTGCGAGGAGATAAGGGTCATGGTAACACAGCAGGGTGAGAACCTCCATAGAACCAAGGAGGAGATCAATGAGCTGAACCGCGTGATCCAGAGGCTGACAGCCGAGGTGGAGAATGCCAAGCAGCAGGTCAGTGGGCTGCTGCTGAGGTCTGCTCTCTGCTTTCCTCCCACTGCTGCTAACTTTGGAGGGGCATAAGCACATATATAGGCTTTCTGGGTGGCATTAGTGGTAAAGAACTCACCTGCCAAAGCAGGAGACATAAGAGATATGGGCTCAATCCCTGGGTTGTTAAGACCCCCTGGAGGAGGGCATGGAAACCCACTCCTGTATCCTTGCCTGGAGAATCCCATGGACAGAGGAGCCTGGCAGGCGATAGTCCACAGGGTTGCAAAAGAGTTGAACTGAAGCAATTTAGCTCACATGCACAAGCATATATATTTCATTTCCTTTATAGTTTATTAAAGGATATTGAGTTTCCTGCACCATACAGTAGGACCTTGGTGTTTACCTATTTTATGTATAGTTGTTTATATCTGTTAATCCCAAACTCCTAATGTGTCCCCACCCCATCCTCTTCCCTTTTTGGTGACCATAGTTTGTTCTCTACGTCTGTGACTCTTTGGTAGATAAGTTCATTTGTGCCGTATCTTTGATTCCACAGGTAAGGGATATCATATGCTTTGTTTTTGTCTGACTGACTTCACTCAGTACATAGCCTCTAAGTCCATTCATGTTGCTACAGGTATTATTTTACTCTTTTTTATGGCTGAGTAATATTCCTCTCTCTCTCTCTGTCTCTCTCTGTGTATGCCACATCTTCATCCACTCATCTGTCGATGGACATTGAGGTTGCTTCCATGTCTCGGCAATTGTAAATAGTGCTGCAATGAACACTGGGGTGTGTGTATCTTTTCAGATTAGGGTTTTCTCCAGATATATACCCAAGACTGGGATTGCTGGATCATATGGTAACTCTGTGTTTAGTTTTTTAAAGGAATCCGCATACTATTTTGGGCTTCCCTGATGGCCCAGCTGGTAAAGAATCTGCCTGCAATGCAGGAGACCTGGGTTTGATCTCTGGGTTGGGAAGATCCCCTGGAGAAGGGAATGGCTACCCACTCCAGTATTCTGGCCAGGAGAATTCCATGAACTGTTTAGTCCATGGGTTGCAAAGAGCTGGACACAACTGAGCAACTTTCACTTTCCATACTGTTTTCCATAATGGCTGCACCAACTTACATTCCCACCAACAGTGCAGGAGTGTTCCCTTTTGAAGGGGCTTGTGTTTTAACAACCTGCATCTGGATGACCAAGAGTGCACAAGACATTCAAAGAGAGGATGCTTTGTCTCCTCCTCTGAATTCCGTTCTCATTGCCCTCTGTATTCCTTCATAGTTCCTCTCCTCTAAACACCTCAGACAACGGAGTCCAGCGCTGTGCTTGTCTCCTGCTTTCTCTCTCTCCCCGCTTCTCTTGTTGGACTTGGGGTGCACAGGCCTGAACTAGTGACACACCACTCTGTTCAAATGGAGCACTACCACCCTCTGTGCATTCCTTTCATTTAAAACTGTCCATCCTTCATCTTCAGTTCCATTCCCCTTCATCCCAGCACTCACTCTCATGCATTTAATATAGTTCTTTATAGTCTCTCTTTCATCTATATATTTCATGTGTATATTAGATTCATTTAAACCTCTTAGTGTTTTAAGTTTACAAAATGTTATTATACCATAAATCTCATTCAAATCCTGCCCCTTGCCAGTTGGAAGTCTTTGAAATCCATGCACATCACTATAAATTGTCTGTTTCATTATTTCTGTCCTATTTCTAAGTCATGATTTCCTATCCATTCCCTTGTTGATGGATGCTTGCTTAGTTTGCCTCCAAGACTTTGCTGTTACAATCAGTTGCATCACGAACATTTAATACATATCTCTACAGGTTTCCATGTGTAACCACATGAAGGATGTTTTGAAGATATAAAGCAAGAAATGGAATTGTTGAGTTGTAAGATACTCACTAATTTACTTTCCATAAGTGCCCTTGGAGCTCTGGGCTAGAGTGTGCTCCCAGTATGGGCAAGCGAGGACTTCTGTTTCAGCATTTGCTGTTACCAGACTTTGGAACTCTTGTGGATCTAATAACGTGTAAATGGCATCTAGCTGTTACTATAATTTTCATTTCTGTCGTTAACTAGAATGACTGTCTCTTCATTCACTTACTACTCATTTGCATTTTCCTTTCTGAGAGCTGCCTGTTCAGATCATCTGCCCATTTTCTTATTGTGATTCTTTTTTCTTTTTTCTCAGTGATTTCCAGTATTTCCTTGCCCATTCTATGTAGACGTTAACCCTTTATATTTATACACCTTGCAGTTAATCTTCTATCCATCTGTCACTTGTCTCTTTGCTCTGATTTCTTTCACTGAATAGAAATCTTTAAACTGGATGTAGCCACATCCATCACTTTTGCTTTAACAGTTAATACTTACAAAGGTCTGAGGTCATAGAGATCTCCTGTTACAATTCTGTCTTCTACTGATGTTATACTTTTACCTCTCAGATTTAGGTCTTTAATCCATCTGACCTTTATTTTTGGTATATACAAGGAGTAGGTTTTTAATTAAATTTCCCTACATATAGTAAGAAAATGTGTTATGTAATTAATCCATTNTACAAAGGTCTGAGGTCATAGAGATCTCCTGTTACAATTCTGTCTTCTACTGATGTTATACTTTTACCTCTCAGATTTAGGTCTTTAATCCATCTGACCTTTATTTTTGGTATATACAAGGAGTAGGTTTTTAATTAAATTTCCCTACATATAGTAAGAAAATGTGTTATGTAATTAATCCATTTCTTTACTCACTGGTTTGTGATATCACCTGTGTCATAATACTGAGTTTCCACATATACCTGGTTTAAATTCTGTCCTCTCCCTTCGGTTTAGCTGTTCTCAGCCACTGTGCAAGAGGTATCAGAAGTAGTTTGTTACTATTAGTAGCCAAATAATGGAATATGAGAATGATTTACTTTCCAGAAGTGAAGTTAGAGAAAGTTAGAAGTTTTCCTCACTTGCATTCTGATATGCTTTAAAAATATATTTATTTTAATGTGGTTAGAATAAAAACTTATAGGTTTCCTGAAGGCTCAGATGGTAAAGAATCACCTACCTGATAAGCGGGAGACCCTATCTTGGTTCCTGGGTGGGGAAAATCCCCTGGAGAAGGGAATGGCCACCTGCTCCAGTATTCCTGCCTGGAGAGTTCCATGGACAGAGGAGCCTGGTGACCTACAGTCCACGGGGTCACAAGAATTGGACATGGCTGAGTGACTAACAACAAGAAGACTTAACATGAGATATATCCTCTTAATTTAGATATATCCTCAAAATTTTAAAGTGTACAATACATTATTGTTGATTCTAGGTACAATGTTTTATAATGGATCTCTAGAGCTTATTTGTCCTGCTTTATGCCCTGCTGCTGCTAAGTCACTTCAGTCGTGTCTGACTCTGTGCGACCCCATAGACGGCAGCCCATGAGGCTCCCTCGTTCCTGGGATTCTCCAGACAAGAACACTGGAGTGGGTTGCCATTTCCTTCTCCAATGCATGAAAGTGAAACCTGAAAGTGAAGTCGTTCAGTCGTGTCTGACCCTCAGCGACCCCATGGACTGCAGGCTCCTCCGTCCATGGGATTTTCCAGGCAAGAGTATTAGAGTGGGGTGTGATTGCCTTCTATGCCCACTGATTTGTAACTTCCTATTTCCTCCTCCTCCTAGCCCATGGCAGCCATCACTCCACTCTTTTTTTTTTAAATACGTATTATTTGACTGCTTCTGGTCTTAGTTGCCGCACATGGAATCTTCTTTGCCTCATTCAGGGTCTTTACTTGCGCTGCATGGACTCTCTAGTGGTATGTTTTGCAGGCTTAGTTGCTCAAGACATATGGGATCTTAGTTCCCCAACCAGGGAATGAACTCGCTCCCCTTGCATTACAAGGCGGATTCTTAACCCCTAGACCACCGGGGAAATCCCCACTCCACTCTAATTCTATGATTTTGACTATTTTAGATATGTCATATAAGCTGAATTGTGCAGTGTTTGTCTTTCTGTGTCTGGCTTATTCAGTTCAGCTCAGTCACTCAGTCATGTCTGACTCTCTGTGACCCCATGAACTGCAGCACACCAGGCTTCCCTGTCCATCACCAACTCCCAGAGTCCACCCAAACTCATGTCCATTGAGTCGGTGATGCCATCCAGCCAGCTCATCCTCTATTGTCCCCTTCTCCTCCTGCCCTCAGTCTTTCCCAGCATCAGGGTCTTTGCAAATGAGTCTGTTCTTCGCATCAGGTGGCCAAAGTATTGGAGTTTCAGCCTCAACATCAGTCCTTCCAATAAACACCCAGGACTGATCTCCTTTAGGATGGACTGGTTGGATCTTCTTGCAGTCCAAGGGACTCTCAAGAGTCTTCTCCAACACCACAGTTCAAAAGCATCAATTCTTCGGTGCTCATTACACTTAGCATAATTCCTCAGAGTTCATCCACATTGTCACACATTGGAGAATTTCCTTCTTTTAAAAGGCTCAAAAATATTCCATTGTATGTATATACCATAATTTCTTTATCCATTCACCTGTTGATGGACATTACACTGTTTTCATTCTTGGCTATTGTGAATAATACAAACATGGGAGAGCTAATATCTCTTTGAGATCCTGCTTTAGATTCTTTGGGATAAAATACCCAGAAGCACAATTGCTGGATCATATGATAATCCTATTTTTTAAAGTTTTTGAGAAACCTTTAAACTGTTTTCCAGAGCAGCTACACTATTTTGCATTCCCACCAAAAGTGTACCAGAGGTTCAATTTCTCTGCATCCTCATTAACACTTGTCTTGCTTTTCTGATAATAGCCAAACTGACAGGTGTGAAGTGATTCTTACTGTGGATTGGTTTGCATTTCCTTGATGATAGGTGATATTGAATGTCTTTTTCATGTATCTATTAGTTATTTATTAGTCTTGTCTGGAGAGATGTCTCTTTATGTCCTTAGCCCATTTAAAAAATTGGGTTAATTTTGTTTTCTGCTATTGAGTTGTAGAAGTTCCTTATACTTTCTTAAGTTGGAAAAAAGGAAGACGCTATAGTTAGTGGACAAAAGCATTGGAACGGGAGCTTCTTCCAGCATGCTGATCTCAGGAGACCAAAGAATGAGATTCCCATACAGCAGCCTCTGAAAATCTGGGCTGTTGCTGCTGCTGCTGCTAAGTCGCTTAAGTCGTGTCCGACTCTGTGCGACCCCATAGATGGCAGCCCACCAGGCTCCTCTATCCCTGGGATTCTCCAGGCAAGAACACTGGAGTGGGTTGCCATTTCCTTCTCCAATGCATGAAAGTGAAAAGTGAAAGTGAATTCGCTCAGTCGTGTCCGACTCTGTGCGACCCCATGGACTGCAGCCTACCAGGCTCCTCCATCCATGGGATTTTCCAGGCAAGAGTACCTGAGTGGGGTGCCATTGCCTTCTCCGGAAAATCTGGGCTTGGCCCTCACTAATCGAGTAGCTTGGAGCAAGTCACAGCCTCTCCGACTGAGGTTCAATGTCTTCATCTGAATAATGGAAATAACCACACCTGTTCTGACAAGCTTAGGAGTAACTTCAAGGTCAAATTAGATACCATCTGTGAAAGTGACTTGTAAACTAACAGCAATATAAAAATGTGAGACAATTATCTAATATTTGCATTAGTCTGATTCTAGTGCTAACATTTCCTTCCCCTAACAGCTCACCATGGACTTGAGTCTTACAAGGTAGTTTTAAAAAATGAAGGGAGAAAGCTCCAAATGGCTGTGATTTCCCTGCCTAGTTAATTAAAAAATTGACCATTTTGAATAGAGGTAAACTAGGATGACCAAGACCACGGGAGACCTTTGTCCCCACAGAGGCCCAGAATCCCCACAGCCTGCACTCTTCTTAGCCCCTTTTCTCCTTCCCTCCCCCAGCGCGGCAAGCTGGAGACTGCCCTGGCCAAGGCGGAGCAGCAGGGTGAGGTGGCCAAGTGCAAGCTGGTGGGGCTGGAGGAGGCCCTGCAGAAGGCCAAGCAGGACATGGCCTGCCTGCTCAAGGAGTACCAGGAGGTGATGAACTCCAAGCTGGGCCTGGACGTGGAGATCGCCACTTATCACAAACTGCTGGAGGGCGAGGAGAGCCGGTAAGGACGGGCCCAGGGCCACTTCATATCCCCGCGTGGGGCTAGAAGAGTGTCTCACTGATTCACCTCCAGGCAGAGAGCGTTCAAACTGGCCAAGAGACCTAGAGAGGCCAGCCATTGCCCTATTCCCAGATAGGGAAACTGAAGCTCAGAGAGGAGAAAGGCTTGTCCAAGACCACAGTTTGTTGTTGTAGAGTTGCTCAGTCGTGTCTGACTCTTTGCGACCCCGTGGACTGCAGTACACCAGGCTTCCCTGTCCTTTACCATCTCCCGGAGTTTGCTCAAACTCATGTCCATTGAGTCGGTGACGTCATCAACCGTCTCGTCCTCCATCATCCCCTCTCCTCCTGCCTTCAACCTTTCCCAGCATCAGGGTTTTCTCTAATGTCTCCACTTTTTGCATCAAGTGACCAAACTATTGGAGCTTCAGCTTCAGCATCAGATTGCAGCTAGTTAATGGCTAAGCTAGAACTACACCAGCCTCCTGGCTAGCACTCCAGTGATTTCTCCCTTCCTGTGCTGTCCCTCCAGTGCACCTGCAGCTCATTCCCAGGCAACTATTTTACCCTGTTGGCTGAAAGTGTGCTTTTGCAGTCATATGTCTGCTGCTGCTGCTGCTGCTAAGTCGCTTCAGTCGTGTCCGACTCTGTGCAACCCCATAGACGGTAGCCCACCAGACTCCTCTGTCCCTGGGATTCTCCAGGCAACAATACTGGAGTGGGTTGCCATTTCCTCCTCCAAGTCATATCTCAGCGGGTTGTGAAAGCTGGAATCATTCAGAAGCTTTGTTAAAGGTCATTCCATTCAATCTGGGATGCACAGACTGCAAGGAATTCTCTCAGCCCAAAGAGTCTGGTGTTCAGAACGGCGAATAGACAGAAGCAGCACTGTGTCCTTGCCCAGCAGAGAAGACAGGGGCAGGCATGGATCCACCCATCCTCCAGGTGACTGGGCTTAGTGTCCCAGGAAGCCTGTCGCAGGCTTCTCAGGGGAGGAGGCAGAGGAGCCGAGGGGGGCGGGAGAGGGGTAGGTCACCTCAGGCAGTGCTGCCAGTTTGAGCCAAGAACTGGGGCCAGGGGATGTCAGCGTGGGAGGGAGCAATGCAGGTTTACTTCTCAGGTGGCGCACGGATCTCTAGCCTTGAGATGGCCACCATTGCCTCTGAGCTGGGTCCCGTCGTGGGGAGCAGGCCAGACTGGGGAATACAGTGTAGAGATTATGATAACAGGCTGTGAGCCAGATCACCCGGGTTTGTATCCCAGCACTACATGTACTAGCTTCAAAGTAATGCCCTAACCTGTAAAACAGATAATCATAAAATCCACTGCTTCAGGCTATCACAAAGATTCAACAGGTAATGGGACGTAGTAAGTTTGTGCAGGAAGAAGTTATTATCAGAATTAGAATAACTCTATGGTGGGGTGGCCCGACAGGGCTGCACCCACGGAAAGACTCCGTATTAACACTGTTAGTGTTAGAAATCTGACAAGAGTGGCACCCAAGGTGTCTGGCCGTGCCTGACCAAAGCTGGTAAATTTCCTGTCCATTTCTCAGGTCTTTGGATGAAGCCAGCTGTGCTATCACCTCCTGCAGTCCCTAACCCGCTTGCGAGCACTCAATGTGCAAAGTGAAACTTAACTTTCATTACGGTAACCATCAACCTTCATTAGTGTGTTGACAACTCAGTCATAATAAATGATGCACTGTTCCCTACACGTGAGCTTTTAAAAGGTCGTTTAGTGTATTTGCATATGGTGGCCATTGCCTTTTGGATAGACTTTCTTCCCTTACATATGGGGCTTCCTTGATAGCGCAGATGGTAAAGAATCCGCCTGCAATGTGAGAGACCCGGGTTCAGTCCCTGGGTTGGAAAGATTCTCTGGAGAAGGGAATGGCAACCCATTCCAGTATTCTTGCCTGGAGAATTCCCAGGACAGAGGGGCCTGGTGAGGTGCAGTCCATGTGGTTGCAAAGAGTCAGACATGACTGAGCGACTCGCACTTTCACTTCTTCTTACATATAACATATGTAATTAGATTATATGTTCATTCATTACAGAAAGCACAGAAAATAAGACAATAAAAGCAGGTCAGTTTGGAGATAGCTGCTGATGGGCATTGGCTAGAATCTTCTGGAAGGGCACAATTCTGAGACTGTAGCAAAGCCAGGTTCACGTAGCAGGAAGGTGAGCTGGAAGCATATATCCTCTGAGAAGATGAGGAGTAGGAAATGGTTCTGAGTCAGGCAGAATGAATCAGAGTAGATCATTCCTGGAGAAAAAGTTTTGAAGTTGGGAGTTTAAAAAAGTGAGGGAGACACAGAACAGAAAGTACAGGTGTTTCTGAAGCATGCAAGGTCCTGGTATAATGACTCATCATAATGAGTTGTTTATAGTGTGAGTTGTTTATAGTGTTCAGCAAAGGGTACCAAAAACCCTTACATCAGGTTTACGGCATGCCACGCTCTGTCTGCAGACACTTTACACACAGAACTTACAGCAGTCTTGTTAGAGCTGAGGAAACTGAGGCTTGGAAAGGTGAAGTGACTTGCCCAAGGTCATCCAGCTAGTAACTGGTTCAGCCGGCTCTAGGGTCCAGGCTCTTAACTACATACCCACCAGCCTCTCTCTGAGTTTATCAAGCCAGGTGAGTGTCTGGGGTAGCTTTTAAGAGCATGCGATAAAAATGGGTCCATCCGGATGCTAGGCAAGCTTTTTCCTACCCAGAGGTGTCCAGTTAGGCAGTAGCTGCTCCCATCACCTATTTTTTGGCTTTGCTGGAATTTTAGCAGAGGGATAAGAAGGGTCACCCCACACCTACTTTTCAGTATCCCAAGTTTCCATAGCCTAGAAGCAAACAGGGAATAAAGTGGCCTTTTGGATCCTGCAAAGTAACCTCCCCCTGTCCTTTCGGGATCCCAGGGAACAGTGCTAGCACTGATGCCTCTGCAGAAGGCCCTGCCCCTCATCTCTCCTCCTTGCCTTCAGGATGGAGAGCAGGCATGCCGCAAGAGCAGAGCAACCAGGTTCTAACTGCCTCCTCTCCTCTCCCCTGCAGGTTGTGTGAAGGTGTGGGCTCCATCAACATCCGTGAGTTTGAGGGTATGGGTGGGCATGCTTCTTTGGGTATCTATGGTCTTCATGGATTGCTTTGTAGGTTGCTTGTGATAGGGGACTGAGCCTCTGTCCATAGTACACTGAGTGAGAGGGAGATAGGAGCTATAGCTGACCACCACCCAAATATGGACCCGTCTGGAGCATCCATGAAGCTGAAGCTTATGCCTGTGGCAAATTCGGACCTGCTAATTGGTTCTTTAAAAATCACCCAAGTCTTTCAGCCACACAGAATACTCCTCAGGTGGTACAATGTTTTATGAGAAAACCAACCAACCAACCAACCATGGGGTTACTGAAAACATCTCTTAAACCTGCATCTTTAACAATTCAACGTGTATGCCACCTCTAGCCTAGATGTCATCCGTTCCCCTCACCTTTCCAGCAGCATTATTTCTAGATGATTCTGTGCTCAATCAGTTTTTGCCTAAAGATTTCAACATTGCAATGTAGTCAAGTAGAATTCGGTGTCCAACTTGCTAACCATACTCCTTCAGGACGATGGCAATGGGTTTAGATTTTCCTATAGTTTAAAAGGATTCATGTCACTAGTCCCTCAGTGTTTAAAGAGAGTTAATAATTGGTTCTAGAAAAATTCTGGGTCATGCCATGTCTGAAATGGAGAGAATTCTGAGTTGGTATCTCCTTACAGGTGTGAGCCGTTCCCAGGGTGGCGTGATCTGCGGGGACCTTGGTTCCACCGTCCCTCCTGGCCTGGGTGGCATGGCCATCAGCAGCAGTGCTCTTTGCTCCCCCTCAGTAGGGGGATTCTGTTCCAGTGTGAGATCTGTGAGGTTTGCATAGTGGGGATTAGGACTCTGGACAGATGGTGTCTGAGAGGCCAGGGTGGAAAGTGGGACACAGGGAAAGCTTTTCTGTCTCAGGCCCAAATGTCAGTTTAGTGATTGTCCCTTACTGAGGAGCCAGAACTAACTCTCCAGGTTCCTTCTCACTGGAGTTATGGTTTACTCTCTGAGTGTCAACCCTGGGTTTGGCATTCTTGCTGCCTCCATTGATTCTCCCCGCTCCCTGTGGTCCAAGAAAAGATGTAAAGACTTTTTGATATAAACTGCTTAGGCATTTTCCTCCCTAACTTCAGGTTAGTAGACATTTACTAAGAATTGGCCATGTGCCAGGCCCTCTGGGCAGGGGCCCAGGTAGCAGGTGGCAGGGCATGGATGCACTCTTGTGCTTTGCCCTTGGACAACGGACTGTTCATGGCCCATCAGCAGTGAGGGGGCAGCAGAGGGAGTGGGGCTGGGGCTCTGGGAGTCCCCTCACTTGATCTGAGAGATTGTATGTTCCCAGAGCATCCCTCAACCATGTAGCGGTCAGGATGGAAAGACTGAGGCTAATCCTGCCAGGTTTTTATTACTGGTGGTTTGTAATTTTATTGTATTGGGGTGATTTCTGTATGGCTTCTTCTCTCTTTTGGTCTGCATGATTCAATGTCATGGTAAACATTTTCTCCTGTACCCAAGTCAATGCCCGTACCCTTCCTTGTTTCCCTAATTGTTTCAGTGGTTCTCCAAGTGTGGACCACGGACCACCATCTACATAATGATCCCTGAGGAGCGGGGGATGAGGGGATTGTTAAATATGCAGATGTTGGGCTCCATCCAGAACCACTGAATCAAAAGTTCTGGAGATGAGTCCAGGAATCTGAATTTAAGCACGCTCCCAGGTGATTCCCATAAGAATTAAAGATCAAGAGTCACTGGTTTGTGTGGGTGGCTCAGATCATTCTGGCCATGGAGGTGACTTTCCCTCTGATTTTCACAGGATCAGATTCAACTCTTTGCCTTTCGCCTCTGACTTTGTCAAAAGATCAGAGCCTGTCTGGGCCACCCACGGTGGGGTTGGGGGTGGGGGCAAAGGTAGAAAAGAGGAAGAGAGGGGAACCTGTGTTGATGAGCACTGGTTAGATGTCTGGAGCATCATATATGTATCTCATTCATTGCTTACAGCAACAGTATTATACTGATACGGAAATTAAGGCTGTGAGAAGTTGAGTAACTTCTCATACAGCTAGTCCAGGATCCAAACTGAGGGCTGTGTATGTTAGTCACTCATTTGTGCCCGACTCTTCGCGAGCCCATGGTCTGTCCATGGAATTCTCTAAGCAAGAAAACTAGAGTGGGTTGCCACTCCCTTCTCCAGGAGATCTTCCAAACCCAGGGTTCCAGCTGGGGTCTCTGGCATTAAAGGCAGATTCTTTACCATCTGAGCCGCAAGAGAAGCCCCAGTAGGGAATGTCAATGCTCATACTTTCTGCTCCCTTGCCTCGGTTTTTCCTGAAGAATAAAATCGTGGCCCATGCCGTTCTAACTGATCCAACCTTACACTCCAGAGAAACAGAAGGAAGGTGGCATAAATGAGCCTCCTGGAAGTGTTTGTAGGAACATCTCCGCACAGCTTCTGTGCTCTAAGAGTCTTGGACAGACCTTAGTATGGGGCAGTTAACACAGGCCTCTTGCATGGGGTCCAGAATGAAAACTCAGCCCTCTGGTCAGAGGACCTTTGCCCTGCTGGCCTGGACAGGGGCAGTGGGCTCCGTGGGGACCTCTGGTGTTGCTCTTGTTTAGTCACCTGGTCATGTCTGACTCTTTGTGACCCCGTGGACTGTAGCCTGCCAGGCTCCTCTGTGCATGGGATTCTCCAGGCAAGAACACTGCAGTGAGTTGCCGTTTCCTTCTCCAGGGGATCTTCCCTACTGGGGACTGAACCCACATCTCCTGCATCGGCAAGGTGATTCTTTACTGCTGAGCCACCTGGGACTCTCACCCCCCAGCCCCCGCTATTCCTGCACTGACAGTCCCCAAGAAGTGTCCCCAGGGAAGTCGGTTCAGAGTCCCCTCAGATGAGAGGGTGTCCTCCCTGGATGTGATGAGATGGAGAGAGGGGTTTTGGTGGACGACTTTCTCTCACTTGTTTTACAGGAAGAACACTTATTTCTCCCACCTTATGTTATTTGGGATTTTTTTAAAAAAGGATAAAAAAAAAAAAAAGACCTAATTGGGTGGAAGATATCTTGTCCCAAGAATACATACTTGATCTCAAGATGTACAGAAATCTTTGAGTAGTTCTCCCTGGCAGTGCCCTCCTGATGCCTTTCAGGATGTGCCCCCACGAGACTCACTGGTCCCTGGGAAACCTGGGAGGAACCAGATCATTTTTAGTGTGGTGGCCCCCCGGTCTCTCCTCCTGGGCTTCACGGGTCTTTCAGGGGCTTCATCTCGGGCACTTCCTTGGTCTAGATTCCACCAAGTCTGAGCAGGGGAGAAAATTGGGCTCAGGGAGCCACTAGATCACCTCTGTGAAGGGAAAGGAGTTTTACCAGGCCCCTTCTGCCCCAGAATGGGGTGGTGGGGAGGGGGGAGGTGGCAGAAATGGGGGAAGGTCTGCCCTTTCTTTCCGATGGTGATGGGGGAGGGTGTGTATATGCAGATTTGTGCCTCCAGAGTTTCCTTCATTTCAATGCAAAACTCATCCTCTGAGTGCTGCCTTGACCCGCTCCCTTCCCTGGCAACTGAGCTCTCACCACCACTGTCCACTGCCCACTAAGGGAATAAGAGTGGGGCATCCAGACAAGGGGCAATTCCCAGAAATGGTCATTTCTAATGACCATGTCCATTCCAAAGAGGGTTAGACTTTGTGATTTCCTTGGTCGTGTGGTTAATCTGCTTTTCTCACCGTGCTTGGCTTCAGTTTCTGTTTCCCAAGGTCCCAAGGACTGAGGCAGAGAGCAGCTGGTGACACTGGGGCTGGGAGGAGTGGCTTGGGCGTGGGTGTTTGTGGGGATGGCCCAAAGCAGAGAGGATTTGCGACTTGGTGAAGGAGTGCTTGTGGCCTCCAGAAGGGACAGAGAAGAGCCCGAAGTCTAAGCTTACCTGATTTTTTTGAAAGCACTAAAACCTCTGCATCCTCATCCTTTGGAGAGCCTGTGTATTTGAAGGAAGGGCACTGAATGTTTGAATAAGAGCAGAAAATGGACAGAAGGTCTGATTTTCTCTTGATGGAGCTCTTAGCTTTTGTGGAGTTTAAAAAAACAGGGGGGAAGATTCCGGGAAAGCCCTGGAGCCAGCCACATGGGCCTGCTTTATTGTCTGGGCCCCTTGCTCTTCTGGCTTTTTCTTAATCAAGAGATTTAGATCACTTGACTTTTCTTAAAAAAATTTTTTTTTGTAATGAACCTTTAATTCTCAGTTACTCTTGGAGTGTATCCTTGACTTTCTGCAAGGAAAAGCTCCTTTCCTTTGAAAAGAGAAGAGATGGCTCTGCATTTTTGCTGTTGAATGCAAGGGCGGGGGAGGGGAAGTTTCATCCTCATGAGCTGATGGCACCTCGGGCTACTATGCACAGAACATGGAAACTTATTAAATAGCTGCTAACTCCCAGCTTCCGGTTGTTTGACTTTTCAATGCATGATGTTATATTTGTGTTTATCAGATTTAACTTTTTAGTTATACTTGGCCCAGACCCATGGTAACATCAAGGCATTTTCCCTAAAGCACAGGCTACTGCAGAGACCCAGAACCACAGGACGTGTCAAGGCTGGAAAATGCTTCTCTCACCCACCCCCAAGCTGATGCCCAGAGCATGGAGGCCACTTCTTGCACAGCATCTTGCTGAGACATGGCAGAGCTGATGCTCAAATTTTGATCTCCTGATGTTTCAGCTCTGGTGACTTAACCTTTCTTGTAGATGAATGATGTGCCCTAAACTGAATGTTGGCTACTGTGACTATGACCATGCCCTTGAGACCCATAGAGGTGGGAGAAAGAAGGGGAGGGGGCCAGAAACTTGGAGGAGGCTTGTCTGGTATCAGCCAGCAAACCGTACACAGCAGCTGCTCTGGCACTCAGGAAGGGCCAGCAGTCTCCCTGGAGTTGCAGCCCTTTGGGCCTGAAGTGAGGATTCATCAGAATGCAGGAAACCTTAACTTTCCTTCCAGGGACAGGCTAGGGGATGGGGCAGCAGAGGAGGCCAGCAGGTAGAATAGTGATGGCTGATCTGTTCTCTAATGGAGAGATGGAGATGGATCCAAGAGGGCTGATGTCTACACCTCTGCTCGACCAGCCTGAGTTCACCCAGACATCCCAGGCCTGACATGTTCTGGAGTCCCATTTGGAACTTTTTTGGGGACAAAGCCAGGAAGAGAAATTTCCTGAAACTTCTAGAAACTTCCAGAAACTTCCAGCTTGATTTAGTGTCCAAACACACTCAGTGATATCCGTGGTCTGAGCCACAAAGAAAGAGTCAGAAGTCCTCAGGGTTTGAGACACTGTCGGGCAGGAAAGGGAGACGTGTGTATGTGTGTACAAAGCAGGAGGGAAGGTGGGCAGAGGGAGCACTGAGGAAGGCAAATAGGAAGAAGGGTGTGGAGGAGCCAATATGTCCCGGTGGGATGGTCCCTGGAGGCCTCAGAGAGCAGACTCTCCACGAAGCAGAGCCTGCATCTGAGAAATTGAGCATCCGGGTGGCGGGGTTGTACAGGACTGAGGAGCACATGCGGGAAGACGAGCTGGAGGAGACACACATGCATATGCTGGGAAATTGTTTGAGCCAGGTGGTAGGGGATAAGAGCCACGAGTTGGGGATTCTGGCTGCTGGGGGGAGCTGTGTGTGTGAGGAACGGGGAGAAAGTAGTCATGTGGGAATCTGGAGCTGTGGTCCAGGACTGAGGGGTCTGAGCTGGAATCAGGCTATGGAAGTGGAGAGGAAGAGGCAGAACCACTGGGGGGCTGGGGCTGGAAAGGACTGGTCAGCTAGAGATGGAGCAAGTGGGAGCTGAGTGTCAGACATGTTGGAGAGTTGGATGTAGTGGGAATTCCTAACAATGTGCTTTCCCAGCCTTGAGAAATTTCACAGAAATAGCACTTGGAAAAACAGCATATGTTACGAAACTGTGTTATGATTTTTCATGTTTTTCTTAGAATAATAGCTTTGTTACAAACCCCAAGGCCAGATCCAGAAGGGAGTATGACTGGGATCATGAAAGCATGGACTTTGGAACACCAGGTCAGCGTCAGGTATGAACACTGCCTATGCACTTGCTATTCCTGAGACGTTCCTAGAAGGGAACGCCCTGCGGTAAAAACAAGGAGATCTGGACTATGTCAGGGTAGTGTCTTGGGGAAGAAAGATCAAAGAAAGTTTTGTAGTCTGCCACTAGAAATAAAAGCTGGACTCAGAGTGGACTCTGCACCTCAGTCCAATAGAGGCTGAGGGTCCCCTGACCCATTGCACCAGATTTTGTGTTCTGTCTTCATTCTCGTTGCTCACTCCTGGGCCATTATGGCAACAGTCGGAGACATTGCCATTCACAAGGTCACATGTCTTTGCATTGCAGCGGCATTTATTGAAACAGATTGAGACAACCCAGAAGGCACGGCACCCACAGACAGTCATAATAAGAGGGAGACCCAGAAAGTGGCCTCCCCTTCTCCAGCCCACCTGCTCTGGATTGAACAGAGTCCCCCTGCACTGGCAGGGGGCAATCTGGAGCAACCGTAGCATTTTCTTTGCAATCTGTTAAGGTGTATTGAATAGCAAGACCTGTCCAAAGTCAAAAGAATTCCCCCCACAATAGGCCTCTCAACTGGGAGGTCACAGGAGGAGTTTGGCTGGAACAGGTTAACCCAGAAGAAGGCAATCAGTTAGAGAGACAAGCAAAACACAAACTCAGATGACCAAGAGGCAATTCCTGCAGAGAACTTCCCAGCCAGGACAAGGGATCTGCTGGAGTTGGAATGGCGTCCTTTCTGATTCTAAGGTTGAGGGAGACCTGACTGGATGGTTAGGCTGATTCCTTGTGCCAGAGGAAGGCTGAGTTTTCATGATGCCCAGCTGCCCTGGGTGATTGGTAGGGTCCCAGAGAGCTTGGTGAATAACACAAATTGGCCGCGGGAATTTAGCAGTCAAATCAGAGTTGAGTGAAAGGGCTGGGAATGACTCTTTCTAACTGAAGCCTGTTGGAGAACCAGGAAAACAACTCCCTAAAAGGAGAAGGTGGTGCGGAGAGCGGCGGAGGGTCCTTCCCTCGTAGGAACACATGGAAGATTCTGGAAGCAAGCACACATTTTTTTTGTTTTTCCATTCACACACTCTTCCATGCTGGGGGGATGCAGGTGGGGCCTCTGACTCTACGCGAAACGGACAGACCGGCTGCTCCCGCAGCTGAAGCTGGAGGCGCGGGGCTGACAGGGGACGCAGGAGTCGGGCGCCAGCACTGTGATGCTGCCCCCGGTGGCCACGGGGCCCGAGGAGATCTGGCGGCCTGCGGTGCTGCTGTACGTGAGGCCCCCACAGGTGACTCCGCCGCGGGAGCTGCTGACACCTGTGGGAAGAGAGGGCACAGGGAGGGCTGAATGGACCACAGTGATGTCACCAACCCCAGGACAGGCCCAAAGGGCTTCTGCATGCATGAGCTTCCTCCTCTCTGAGGAGTTTAGTGGTTCATAACTCAGACCCTGTTCTCAGCACCTCAGCCTTCTTAGGCCCCAGGCGAGAATGAAGCGAGGACCCCTAGACTCAGTGGCAAAGCTGAAGTGAAGTCATGTCGCTTAGCCGCGTCCGACTCTTTGCAACCCCATGGGCTTTAGCTTGCCAGGCTCCTCTAGCCATGGGATTTTCCAGGCAAGGCTGGAGTGGGTTGTCATTTCCTTCTCTAGGGGATCTTCCCAACCCAGGGATCGAACCGGGGTCTCCCGCATAGGAGGCAGATGCTTTGCCATCTGAGCCACCAGGGCAGCACAGTGGCAAAGCTGCTGCTGCTGCTGCTGCTGCTGCTGCTGCTGCTGCTGCTGCTGCTGCTGCTGCTGCTAAGTCCCTTCAGTCGTGTCCGACTCTGTGTGACCCCATAGACGGCAGCCCACCAGGCTCCCCTGTCCCTGGGATTCTCCAGGCAAGAACACTGGAGTGGGTTGCCATTTGGCAAAGCTGCTGCACCATTTCCCGGGCATGCAGTCCCCACATCCACCAGTGGAGGGCCCCCAAAGATGCCTTTGCTTAGTGCCTCCAGGGAGAAGCGCTGTGGCGGGTGGTGGCAGGGCATAGCCGAGGAGGGAGCAGGGGGCAGGAAAGGTTCCCCTCCCAGGTCTGGAACTTTCAAGGTCCAGTAGGTTAGGCTGTCCGGCTCAAATCTGCCCATCAGTAAAGCCAGTTTTCTAGGGGGGTTTCAAGCAGGTACTTACAGACATTCACAGAGCCCACTCCTTCGCACAGCCTACGGGGAAGAAAAGTCTGTTTAATTCCAAGCACCGAGCTGGATTCCTTGAGGCAGCTTCCTTGAAGCTTAGGCGCAGAGAGGGCCCTGCTGTGTACAGATCCAATTCCCCAGAGGCAGGAAGTGCTCCCTTGAGTTTGCCTTCAATGCTCACGCTCCTCTAACTATTCACTGACCACAGAGACAAGGCCTTCTGCTTTTCAGCAGAGGTGAGTGAAGCTATGAAATCCATGTGCTGCTTCCAATAGGAATGACTTGGCCCACCCTGGATAGTGCCAGTCAGGCTCACAGAAAGGATGTGAAAGGGCCTGGCACCAATGAAGAGCTACAGCATAGATTGCATCGACCTTATAATGTACCCACTTCCAGGGCCGGCCAAGCGGCAGCCTCCCGTAGGAAGCTACTGGAAGAGAGTGGATTTCAGAGCCACAAGCCTTGAATGAGGGTCCTGGCTCTTCTGCTTATTAACTGTGTGGCCCCGAGAAGGTCACTGAACACTGGGCCTTATTTCCTTATCTTTGGATGGGAAAAATGATACCTGGATTGTGAGGATTAAAATGAGCATGGAGCCCAGGCCGAATAAAGCATTCAGAAATTATTATTATTATTGAAGCCTGAGCTGTACTAGCAGTGGGCAAAGATGCAGGTCACACTTGGGTTCAGGGAAATTCACCTCAGGGGACCAGGGCCGCCTCCTTCTAGACTCCCAAGGTTTTCCTCAGCCTCACCTCTGCTCCTCGCCCTCCAGCAGGCGTCTGTAGGTGGCGATCTCGATGTCCAGGCCCAGCTTGGAGTTCATCACCTCCTGGTACTCCTTGAGCAGGCAGGCCATGTCCTGCTTGGCCTTCTGAAGGGCCTCCTCCAAGCCAGCCAGCTTGCAGCGGGCATCGTTAAGGGCCGCCTCGCCCTGCTGCTCGGCCTCNGCGATCTCGATGTCCAGGCCCAGCTTGGAGTTCATCACCTCCTGGTACTCCTTGAGCAGGCAGGCCATGTCCTGCTTGGCCTTCTGAAGGGCCTCCTCCAAGCCAGCCAGCTTGCAGCGGGCATCGTTAAGGGCCGCCTCGCCCTGCTGCTCGGCCTCAGCCACGGCGGCCTCCAGCTTGGTCCGCTGTGGGGAAGGAGATGTGAGGATAGGAAGGTGCACCTAGGCTCATCTGAGCCAAGGGAGCCAGCTGGGGCAAGGATCCCAGAGAAAAGTTAGGTTAACCTCCTATGAGCAGGTAGTTAATGGGACTATGAACACAAGGGAGGGGATGGACACTTTTCATCATTCCTTCTTGATGGTGCTGCAGGGTGGCCAGAAGGGGGACATCAGTGATTGGCTCATCTCAGCTCCTGTGCTGTGTGAAGTGCCAGGGCCCCAGCCCCCTCTCTGGGCCCCTGCTTCCTCATGGGCACACTCTGAGGCCTGATTAGGGCTAGACCTTTGCTCTTCCGCAGGCAAAGGGCCTGGTGCTACAGTTTTCCTGTGCTGGGTATTCAAGCCCCCCCTGAACCCATACCTGGCACTTGGCATTTTCAATCTCAGCTGTCAGCCTCTGGATAATGCGGTTCAGCTCGTTGATCTCCTCCTTGGTGCGGCGTAGGGTCTCCCCATGCTGGATCACTGTGGCCTTCATCTCCTCACACTGGGAGGAAGCAGAGAGGCTCCTGAGGCTCAGGATGGGACATCTCATCCATTCAGGACAGCTTGGATAATTGTGCAGGTTGCACAGTGTTCAGCCTGTGCAACTATACATGGCCACCTTGCCCTGACACCCAAATTGAGATCTGTCTCTTTCTCGCCATCCCTAAAGATCAAAGTCCCCAGACAGAAGAAGCCTTTTCTAGTACACACTTCATATCCTTTCCAGTGCCATGTCTAGGAGGCAGGTGTTCTGGACCACTCACCTTGCTGCGGTACCAGGACTCAGCCTCAGCCCGGCTGCGACTGGCAATGTCGTCGTACTGAGCCTTGATCTCGGCGACGACACAGTCCATGTTCAGGTCTCGGCTGTTGTCCATCTTCACGATGACCGAGGTGTCTGAGATGTGGGCGTTGAGGATCTGGATCTCCTGGGGGCGGGCAAAGCCAATGCATTTGGTTCTGGTGTCTGGTCTGGGTCACGTGCTCTACCCCTGGGGGCTGTCCACTCCCTGGAGGATCCACTGGTCACGCATGATTCATGACTCCCACTCGCCTTCAGTCACACACAGGTACATCATCAGTGAAGCTGGAAGGGGCTCTAGAGGTCAGCTGGGGACAGCCTGTGACTTAACAAATGGGGAAACTGAATCCCAGTGTGTGAAAAAGGCCTGACTCAAAGTCATTCAGCAGGGAAGCTGGGGTATGAATGCCAGGACTAGTGATCTGTCCCGGAATTAAGACCCCTCTCTCGCTGGAAACCCACCCTACCCACCCCTTGCACTCTCCTCCCCACGTATACACTTTCATATCCATGTAGAGACCTACATGCACTCAGACCAGCCACAGGCACACACAGTGCAATGCACAGAGACCACGAGCACAGAAAGCCCAAGCACACACGTGCTCCACAGTCCTCGGTGCTCATGTGCACATGTCTGTGACAGCCTCACAATATGCCCACTTGCATGTGTGTGCGTGTTCCTTACATGCTCTCATCCCTCAGGGGGTGAATGTGCACACAGCCTCTGCTCTGGGTCCCCACACCTTCCCTCCTCGCTTCCAGGCTGGTTGGCAGGGGCCCCCTCACCTCATCATAGAGGCGCTTCAGGAAATTAGACTCCTCCACCAGGGCCTCCACGTTGGCCTCCAGGTCTGACTTTCGCAGGTAGGCACAATCCACATCCTGGTGGTGGGGTGGAGAGGAGGGGGTGAGCATGTGGGAGAAGGCCCTGGGAAGGTGCTCTGGGTGGGTGTGGCGACCCATCCCACTGGAGGTTGTGCGCACAGAGATGTCCCTCCCTCCCTCCCGGAGCCCAGCCCCTTTACCTTCTTTAGAACCACGAACTCATTCTCTGCTGTGGCCCTCAAGGCCACCTCCTCTTCATACCTGGGTGTGAGAGAGACAGAGGCTAGAGCTGAGGAGTCAGGGTTTGGCAACCATCCTGAGCAAGCTCTTCTGGGGGTCAACTGGGGTGAACTCTGCAAACATCATCCCATTCTCTCCCCACTCTATTTTGTGCGTTGTTTGTGGGCTAGCCCTGTCCCATCCTGGGTTATTCCACCTGAGTCCTGCTGCCTCTGGGATGAGATCAGAGAATGCACACTCCATGCCCAAGTTTACAATCATCTTTCCATCCTAGATCCAAAGAGAGCTGGTGCCACGGGCAGAGAGGATATGGAGCCCAGGTCAGGAAGGGGAGCAGGAGGAGCAAGAAAGCCGTGGAACCCCACTGGGCTTCCTTACTCCTCTGAAACCATCTCTAAGACCCATGGGCCTCCAAGGAGTTGAGCTGGAGCCGAAGAATCTGAAGAAACCTAGGCTCCTCCTGCCCATCCTCTTGGGTAGCGGGCAGCCCCTCTTGGTAGACAGGCAGGAATCTTAATGAAGCTGCTTCAAGAGGGTTGTGGGCAGAGCCTTCCCCCTTAACCCTGTTATCCCAGCTGGTGCCACACTCACTTCTTCTTGTAGCCCTCCAGCACCTCCTGCACGTGGTTGAGCTCTGAGGCCAGCCTCCCACTGTCGGCCTCCACACGCTCAGCCTCCCGCCTCAGTGTCTCGATGTAGCCGCTGAACAGGGGCTCCAGGTTGCTCTCGCAGCAGCGCTGGTTCTGGTAGAACTGCCACTTGGTCTCCAGCAGCTTGTTCTGCTGCTCCAGGAAGCGCACCTGCCGCCCAGAGTGGGAGAAAGAGACTCAGGAGGAGCCCCGGGCGGTGTCCGGTTCCCCAGACCTCTCTCTTCCCCTGCCCTGGTGCCTGCTGAACAGCTGGAGCCAGGCAGGGCTTGAGCTGTGGAATCCCTGCGACTCAGGGGGCCTTGCTCCCAGCCCCCCAGGGAGGCACTGTGGGTGGGAGTGCCCCGGGCTGGAAGCCAAAGGTCAGATTCACATCCCAGGTCTGCCCCTGTAATGGCAGCTGTCTCACCTCCGGGTGCTTGGTTTTCTCATTCCAAAACAGAGATGATAAGTTGTAAAGATTGAACAAGTTGCTACATGTAAAGTGCTTAGAAGAGTTTCTGACACACAGGTAGTGCTCAACCAATTTAACTATGACTTTAATTACAAGTTATCCATTTATTTATGTATGCAACAAACATTTATTGAATATTTACTGTGTGGTCCCAGGGCTTGTGCTAAGATACACACACACACACACACACACACACACACACACACACACACACATCTTAATCTACGACTGTACCTACCAATCAATTTTACTCAATTCTCACAACACTGTGGGGGATCTTATTTCCCCTATAGTACAGGAAGGGAAAAGGAGACCGCAAGGTATGAAATGACTAACTTATCATCTCATAATTAGTCAGGAGTCAGGATCCTACGCTCCCTGAGTCTCCTTCCCCTGCCTGTCACCAGGATCTATCTAGTTCAGTTCAGTTGCTCAGTCTTGAGAACCCTATGAATGGTCTGTCTAAGCAGCTCCCTAAGCTCTCAGCTTCAATTTGTTATTAAAAAAAATAGAGATGATAATATCTATTCCAGTGAGTCATTTCAAGGATTAACTGAGATCACTAAAGAAAGTGATAATAAGAAGGTCCCCCTTACTGTCCCGTCACCCCGGGTCCCAGACCTGAGTCTTGTCCTATCTCCTCTGCTGGAGTAAGGCCCCGTGGACAGAGGAGGAGCCCACACGAAGGTAGGTGCAGCGGTGACCTTTCTGGGAGACAGCCAGAGGGCAGCTGGGGATTTCCTACCCTCTGCACCGGTGGGTCTCTTCTTGCCAGTCTAGTGGCCTCCCCTCCTCCCTTCCCAGCTCTGCATCCATGAAGCAGCCTGGCAAGCCTGGTTGGTTGCCTATCACATCTCCTCACCCACTACTGTCCTTGGAAGAATGCTAACAACTAACATTTATCAGCTACTTTCTATGTGCCAGCACTGATTGCACAGGAGCCCAGTTAATCTTCAAAGCAAACATATGAAGCTGGTTCTGTTAAGGGGACAAGCAACAGGCCTGAAGATTCGCACTGCGAGCAGAGGCGGGGAGGTGGGGAGCTGGCAGGGCTCTGAGCAGAGCTCTGGCTGCTTCCCAAGCTGCCCCACCACAGGCCTTCTTTCCTCCTCACTGCCCCTCTGCTCTTCCGGCATCCAGTGCCCAGTGTTTCACGGCCGCTCAGATACTCCCTTGTGGTCGTGTGTCTGGAAGCGCAAACCCTTTACAGCACAGACTCAATTTCTAGACCATGCTGGGCTGCGGATATAGATACACTTTGCTGGAATTACGCGAGACAAATAAATCCTTCTGCGAAGATCGGCCTGCTTTCCCTCCGGTGCCTGGCAGCCATCGCTGGCTCCCCTAAAGGCTGGGACCTTCCCGAGGGGAAGGCAGGGCCGGGGCCATCTTTGGACCATGCCGGGCCTCACTGACCTTGTCGATGAAGGCAGCGAACCTGCTGTTGAGGTTTTTGATCTGCTCCTTCTCCTCGTGCTTCACGCACTGCGCGTTGGGGTCGATCTCCAGGTTGAGGGGCGTGAGGAGGCTCTCATTGACTGACACGGTGGTGATGCAGGGAGGGCTGAGGCCGCCCACGCCGCCGGAGCGGTACCCGAAGCTGCGGCTGCAGGAGCCAGCCCGGAAGCCGCCCACCGCGATGCGGGGCCCACAGGAGCCCAGGGCCGAGACGCTGCGGCTGCCGAAGCCCGTCAGTCCCCGGTAGCAGGACACCCCTCGGTAAGGGGCGGCGGTGATGCAGCAGCGGCTGCCTGTTTTGGGGGCCACAGCCGAGCAGGAGCTGAAGGTCCTGGTGACGGAGTATCCTGGACTGATCCTGTAGGAACGGCACGACATGGTGTGGGTCTGAGTGGAATGACGCTTGAGCAAGGGAGTGTTGAGGGTGGCGGGTGCGCTATGTAGGATGCTTCTGGACCCACTGATCCTCCTCGGCCCTTTTATTGGTGGAGAGAGCTGGGGTTGGCTACATGAAAGAAGTGAAAAGTCATTTTATGTTGTTTATTGGCTTGGGGAGTTTGCCAACAACTCTCCAAGGACTCGTCTTAAAGGTGAGCTCAGCAGTGATTCCCGGCCTCCGTAAAAGTATTGAAGATGTTATTACGGACACTGTGCGTTTGCACTTTTCATCTTCAAAGCTCGTTTACATACATTAGGGTAATTAATTTTCCCGCAGTCTCCTTGTGAGATGGCCTCAACCCACACCTGGAGACAGGTTTGAACACAACAGTCTGGAGTGGCTGAGTGTGGGGTAGGGACCGGGGCCACCATCTCCAGGAAGAAGTTCTAGGGCCCCAGGTTGGGGGAGACCACCAGAGGTCATCACCTCTGTCCTCGGGGCTCCATACAGGATACATTCTCGGGTATATCGTTGTGTTTCAGGGGCAGATAGATCAAGAGAGCTCAAACCCACTCAGGCAGCATGGCTTCGAGGTGGTTCAGGTCCAGAGAGGCCATTTTGATCATGCTCCCTGCAGGGCAGAGGGTTGAGCCCATGGTCTTCTAGAACCTTCTGGATTCCAGCCTGAAAGATTCTGGTCCAGGGCCTTCATTTCTCACCCACAAAACTACAAACCACTTAACTCTCAGTGGCCACAATAATGACCTCTTGTGGATAATGGGAAGCCTCCCTTTAGACACTTTCTCCCGCTTGACTGAAAAGATGGGAAAACCTACTTCCGGGAGAGCCCTGGTGCTTCAAACTTGCTCTGGACACTATCTCTTGGCTCTTTAAGAAGAAACAGGTCCTGTGAGTCCCAGTTCCTTCCAAGACCACCAGCCAGGGGAGGGGCTTACCCTGTTTGCCAGCCCTGGAATTGTCACTCCTGGAAGAACATTCAGAGACTGCTCTGCACAGAGACAGGGGAGGAAGGTGGCTTTTCTTATTTGAGGACACTGTGATTTCTGGCTCCCATGGGCTCTGGAATCTTGGTTTTTTCCAAAGTTCCTGCTTCCATATGTGTCCTGGGGCCACTTATTAACATAATGATGGTTATTCTTTAATGTTCATTGAGTACAGACCTGGGGATGTCATCTGTACCCCTAGGGAGGCTCACCAGGCCCCTGAAGGGTGAGGAACTTCAGGAAGAAAGGCAGAGGAATTTCCTCTGAGGGTGACAACTCCTGCAGGGAGCCTGCCAGAACCGAATGCTGCCCCTGCGCTGCTGTTCCTGAATCCTCCCCAGACGCCCCACGTTCCACCNCCCCTAGGGAGGCTCACCAGGCCCCTGAAGGGTGAGGAACTTCAGGAAGAAAGGCAGAGGAATTTCCTCTGAGGGTGACAACTCCTGCAGGGAGCCTGCCAGAACCGAATGCTGCCCCTGCGCTGCTGTTCCTGAATCCTCCCCAGACGCCCCACGTTCCACCCGGGGTCTGCCCTTGTCTTCAGTGATCCACTGCAGGTCTTTGCCCAGCACCAGGCTAGCTGGTTTCTATCTCCACATCCCACACCTGTCCTTCTGAGTAGGGCAGAGGCCTTGGGAAAGCGAGGAGCAGGTGGCCTCAGCTGGCACCAAATAATCTTCAGATCATAGTCACCCATGGTGAAGCAGCATGTATTTAGCAACCTGGGCAAGGGAGTCCAAATTGGAAGACCTGGTTTAAGTGCCAACTTGGACACTTCCTAGCTGTGTGGCTCTGGGGACGTTCTTAACTTCTCTGAGCTTCTGTTTCCTTGGCTGTAATGTGGGATTCATTCTTATCTTCCAGGGTTGTTGGGAGGATTAAATGGATAATACACAAGAATGTACTTTGGGGACCAAAAGGGTCTGTGTAAGGGAAAGGGACTCTTGCTTCCTACCAGAAATACCCCTGCTGGCGCGCCCCTGCACCCTCTCACTCAGCAGAGAGTGGACCTGCTCCTTGCCCCACCCACCGGCTTCACTTCCTCTGCACATTTATGATTTCATAATCCTTTCAAGTCTGCTTTTAATGCTTTCTTTAACCTGATTTCACTAGTGTAAAAATTTGAGGTGGAGTCTGGGGTGGACAGAGGAGGCTATATTGGGGCTCAAGGAAGGGATGGTTTCCCAGCCGCCAGTCCTTAAGTGGGGGTCCTGCTGGCCTGGATCCAGGGATGTATTCTTGTGCCTTGGCCAGATGGTGGTGTAGACCTGGAGTGGCGTGGTGGGGCCAAGAGGGTTTTGGGCCCTTTGAAGGGGAGGAGGGTCGGAACCGAGCATGGGAGATGGAGGATGGGTGAGTCCTCTGCTCTGTCAGCCTGGAAAGCCTATTAAAGCTCACCTGCTTCTCACCTCNTTCACTGGAAGGACTGATGTTGAAGCTGAAACTCCAATACTTTGGCCACCTGATGCAAAGAGCTGACTCACTGGAAAAGACCCTGATGCTAGGAAAGATTGAGGGCAGGAGAAGAAGGAGACGACAGAGGATGAGATGGTTGGATGGCATCACTGACCCAATGGACATGGGGTTTCTGTGGACTCCGGGGGTTGGTGATGGGATGGGGAGGCCTGGTGTGTGCAGTTCATGGGGTCGCAATGAGTCAGACATGACTGAGTGGCTGACTGAACTGAACATAAAGCTTTGATTCAGTGTTGATTTTAGTCATGGGGTGCAGCGCTCCTTGGAAAAGATGTGACCGTTTCCTCATCAGATGCTCCATCTGTCTACACAGTTTCCCTCACTCTCTCCCTCCAGCCCCTTCACTCTCAGTCTCATTCATCTTCGCTCCTTCTTCAGTCACGGTGTGAAGATGTGAATGTCTGTCAAAGCTCCTGCGCTTCAGACATCAGCCTGTTCCCGTTTCCCTTCACTCCTGTTCACCTGTAGGAGCGCGGTCCCTTCCACCCATCCAGGCGTAGTAACAGCCCAAGCACTTGTGCTTCCATGGGTATCTTCAGGGAGCAGAGGGCTAGGTGAACAGCGCCGCTGTGACTGCTAGACCTGTCTGCAAGTGAGCACAAAATGCACATGTAATTATGCAGAAAGCACTGAAGACGCTAACAGATTTATCACCCAGAAAAGCAGGTAAAAATGCTGCCTGCATTTCTTCATTTAATAAAGAAAACCACTTAAAATGAGTTGGCTAACAACGTTTTGAGCTTACTTGACTTTCGCTTTTTTTTAAATCAACCTCTAAGGTGCTCTTACTTTTCATATCCTCTCAGCTCCACAGCTAGGAAAGATTCTCAGAACCCCCCAGCGCCTTCCCACGACCCGTTTCAGGGCCACAGCTGGACGAGCTGCCTATTTTGTTTTTCTTTCATGACTGGCCTTTCCTGCCACCTTTGGGCTTTCTGTCCACACATTTCTCACAGAGGCCAAGTTCTAAATGGTAAGAAATTGCCAAAGTTATCCCGGCAAATCTCACGCAACCCATCCAGGGCCCTGAGGAGGAAAACCTCTTTGAAACACACTTGATATCTACAGAAACCTCCAGTGATTTGGCAACCATTGCCATTTTGAAGCTGACTTGGAGATAAGTGTGATGTTGCAGAAGAAAGGCTACAGAGGGCCATGTTTACACCTCTCTCCCCGTGTCTGTACACCCCATCCTCCTGAGAAGACTGGTGGCAGTGACTGAAATTACTGAACACTCTCTGCATTTTAGGTCCTCTGCTAAACTCTTTCTATGCACCACTGTATTGAAATCCTACAAAAATTCTTTAAGACATACTATTCTCTGCATTTGCGAAACAGGGGAACTGTCTTGAAGAGGATGTTACAGTGCCTTGAAGTCACTGCTAGTAAGCGGCAGAGCTGGAGATAAAGTAAGGTTCATCTGGCTCCCAGCACCATGTTCTTGAATGCTGTGCTCCAGCCCCACCAGTGGCTCTACACCCAAGAGTTAGGTCTAATGACCCGAGACATACTCTATCTGTGAGCTTCTATTATTGTTTATTTTTGGAAAATATAAATCAGTTTGGGCTTCTGGAATCAACTGGCAGAAAAGTACAGAAGAGCTGGGCTGGGAAAATGAACAGAGAGAAAAATCTAATTAAAGAGACTCATGTGAGTTGCACGGTCCTCTTTTACAACTCTGGTTAGTGTGAACTGATGATGGATCTTTATGAACTGGTGAAGAGAAGATTCGGTTTCTCTTTACCTATTACTTTGCCAACAAAGGTCCATCTAGTCAAGGCTATGGTTTTTCCAGTAGTCGTGTATGGATGTGAAAGTTGGACTATAAAGAAAGCTGAGCACCGAAGAATTGATGCTTTTGAACTGTGGTGTTGGAGAAGACTCTTGAGAGTCCCTTGGACTGCAAGGAGATCCAACCAGCCCATCCTAAAGGAGATCAGTCCTGGGTGTTCATTGGAAGGACTGATGTTGAAGCTGAAGCTCCAATACTTTGACTACCTGATGCAAATAGCTGACTCGTTGGAAAAGACCCTGATGCTGGCAAAGATTGAGAGCAAGAGGAGAAGGGGACAACAGAGGATACGATGGTAGGATGGCATTACCAACTCAATGGACATGAGTTTGAGTAAACTCCGGGAGTTCGTGACGGACAAGGAGGCCTAGCGTGCCACGGTCCGTGGGGTCACAAAGAGTCAGACACAACTGAGTGACTGAACTGAACTGATGGGAAAGGATAATGTGAGCACCCACTTTAAGGGTCAATGACAATCAGCACACAGTACATTGGTATACAGTCTCTAATTTCATAAATATAGAAATCAGGATGGCAGAGTTCATTGACTCTAGGTGTCTTTGCGTGTTGACAAAACACTCTCCCACTCAGTTTAGGAGGGGATTATGTGATGCTGCAACCAGACCTCTTATTCAGAACGCGACATATTTCTAAAACTCCAAAATTGGATGTGCAGTTGATTCATTTACTTTGCACGTTAGTACTTTAGTAGGGGGGGGCCGGGGGTACCAGGCTTCAGGTTCTCACCTGACAGTTTCTTGGTGTTCGAGCACATCCTCCTTATTCAATGGACATTGGATTTGCTCACATTTCCGTGTGGCTTATAGTCTTAAGTGGCCAGGGCTTGTTAACCGTGAGATCTTGTCTTCTTCACATGGAGCTCGCCAGCTTCCGAGTGCTTGGTTTCACATCAGCCGGCAAATTGGCGGCTTGTATGTTTCTTGAGCTGTGTCTGTATTTCAGCAAAGCACCCGGGAGTCTGTTTAACCTTACACACTAAATGAAAAAGGGATCTCCAGGGAAGTCTTCTCCTTTCACTTCTCTCAGAATTTCTGATCGAGTATAGTCAGGGCTCACAGTGCTTCCATCATGACACAAAAAAATGAACCATTTCTAACTAGAGAAATAGGAAGCATTCCTCTAGGAATAACTGAGAGCTAATTATCTCCCTAATCTCCTTTCCATGATCTGTAACTCCAGTGGCAGAGTGATTTGTGATAGGATGGGCAAATTACCCTCAAGGCCAAGTCTCTGACCAGTGAAGAAGATGTGACTCAGACAATGTAAGGTATTTGGATTTTTAGAAGAAACAGTTCATCTAACTGTAGAACAGTTTCCATCATCATTATGTAGCAACTGGTTTTTTTCCAGCCTAAAGTTATTGCAATGTACAGTAATAAAGTAAATTTATTCTTATTTAGCAAGTGTAACAAAATCAGCATTTTATCAAATTATCTATTTTTAATAATTTTATTCATTTAGTATTTATTTGGCTTGCACTGGGTCTTCAGTACTGCACACGGGTTTCCTCTGGTTGCGGGGAGTGAGGGATAGTCTCAGTTGCGGTGTGGAGGCTTCTTGCTGTGGTGGCCCTTCTTGGGGAGCCCAGCCTCTGGGGCGTGCAAGCTTCAGTAGTCGCAGCCCACGGGCTCAGCAGTTGTGTGAGCCAGCTTAGTTGCCCTGCAGCACGTGCCATCTTCCCGGACCAGGGGTCGAACCCGTGTCTGCTTCATTGGCAAGCGGACTCTTACACACTGTACCAGCAGGGAAGTCCTCATATTAGCTGATGATGCCAGAATTCTATTTAGGGTCAGCTTGTTTCTGACGAAATACTCCCAGAATTTGCTTAAAAGTGAAGGTAGAAGAACCATGGGGAATGAATGTCTACTTGTGGCCCAGACAAAAAGATAATAGATTTTTCTGTATGAACAAACGTGAAAGTGTATCTTGAGGTGGGAATGAAAGGAAAGATGAAGAGATGAGTAAGAGGGGGACAGTCAGAAAGAGAGCAGAAGCTTGGGGGGCCCTGGGGTAAGTGCACCGCCTTTGTGGTGGGACAACTTAAGGATATCTTAGGAGATGAATGTCTAATCTGCATCANATGTGAAAGTTGGACTATAAAGAAAGCTGAGCACCGAAGAATTGATGCTTTTGAACTGTGGTGTTGGAGAAGACTCTTGAGAGTCCCTTGGACTACAAGGAGATCCAACCAGCCCATCCTAAAGGAGATCAGTCCTGGGTGTTCATTGGAAGGACTGATGTTGAAGCTGAAGCTCCAATACTTTGACTACCTGATGCAAAGAGCTGACTCGTTGGAAAAGACCCTGATGCTGGCAAAGATTGAGGGCAAGAGGAGAAGGGGACAACAGAGGATACGATGGTAGGATGGCATTACCAACTCAATGGACATGAGTTTGAGTAAACTCCGGGAGTTCGTGACGGACAAGGAGGCCTAGCGTGCCACGGTCCGTGGGGTCACAAAGAGTCAGACACAACTGAGTGACTGAACTGAACTGATGGGAAAGGATAATGTGAGCACCCACTTTAAGGGTCAATGACAATCAGCACACAGTAAATTGGTATACAGTCTCTAATTTCATAAATATAGAAATCAGGATGGCAGAGTTCATTGACTCTAGGTGTCTTTGCGTGTTGACAAAACACTCTCCCACTCAGTTTAGGAGGGGATTATGTGATGCTGCAACCAGACCTCTTATTCAGAACGCGACGTATTTCTAAAACTCCAAAATTGTATGTGCAGTTGATTCATTTACTTTGCACGTTAGTACTTTAGTAGGGGGGGGCCGGGGGTACCAGGCTTCAGGTTCTCCCCTGACAGTTTCTTGGTGTTCGAGCACATCCTCCTTATTCAATGGACATTGGATTTGCTCACATTTCCGTGTGGCTTATAGTCTTAAGTGGCCAGGGCTTGTTAACCGCGAGATCTTGTCTTCTTCACATGGAGCTCGCCAGCTTCCGAGTGCCTGGTTTCACATCAGCCGGCAAATTGGTGGCTTGTATGTTTCTTGAGCTGTGTCTGTATTTCAGCAAAGCACCCGGGAGTCTGTTTAACCTTACACACTAAATGAAAAAGGGATCTCCAGGGAAGTCTTCTCCTTTCACTTCTCTCAGAATTTCTGATCGAGTATAGTCAGGGCTCACAGTGCTTCCATCATGACACAAAAAAATGAACCATTTCTAACTAGAGAAATAGGAAGCATTCCTCTAGGAATAACTGAGAGCTAATTATCTCCCTAATCTCCTTTCCATGATCTGTAACTCCAGTGGCAGAGTGATTTGTGATAGGATGGGCAAATTACCCTCAAGGCCAAGTCTCTGACCAGTGAAGAAGATGTGACTCAGACAATGTAAGGTATTTGGATTTTTAGAAGAAACAGTTCATCTAACTGTAGTACAGTTTCCATCATCATTATGTAGCAACTGGTTTTTTTCCAGCCTAAAGTTATTGCAATGTACAGTAATAAAGTAAATTTATTCTTATTTAGCAAGTGTAACAAAATCAGCATTTTATCAAATTATCTATTTTTAATAATTTTATTCATTTAGTATTTATTTGGCTTGCACTGGGTCTTCAGTACTGCACACGGGTTTCCTCTGGTTGCGGGGAGTGAGGGATAGTCTCAGTTGCGGTGTGGAGGCTTCTTGCTGTGGTGGCCCTTCTTGGGGAGCCCAGCCTCTGGGGCGTGCAAGCTTCAGTAGTCGCAGCCCACGGGCTCAGCAGTTGTGTGAGCCAGCTTAGTTGCCCTGCAGCACGTGCCATCTTCCCGGACCAGGGGTCGAACCCGTGTCTGCTTCATTGGCAAGCGGACTCTTACACACTGTACCAGCAGGGAAGTCCTCATATTAGCTGATGATGCCAGAATTCTATTTAGGGTCAGCTTGTTTCTGACGAAATACTCCCAGAATTTGCTTAAAAGTGAAGGTAGAAGAACCATGGGGAATGACTGTCTACTTGTGGCCCAGACAAAAAGATAATAGATTTTTCTGTATGAACAACCATGAAAGTGTATCTTGAGGTGGGAATGAAAGGAAAGATGAAGAGATGAGTAAGAGGGGGACAGTCAGAAAGAGAGCAGAAGCTTGGGGGGCCCTGGGGTAAGTGCACCGCCTTTGTGGTGGGACAACTTAAGGATATCTTAGGAGATGAATGTCTAATCTGCATCACATATATTTGCCTCCGTAAATGTAAATTCCTCCCCAATTCTGAAAACAATATATAAAACCAATCATAATCTGAAGTTATCTGAATGGACCATAATTGAAATCGCAAAGAAATGCTGAAAACACCACAAGCAGTTGATGGAACCTACGGACAGAGGTCCCTGAAGAACCAAGCAGCTCCGCGGGAGCTGAAGCACTTTGTGGAAGGTTTTGAATTTACTGGGGCAGGGAGTCTTGGGGTCATGTGAACCCTGTCTAGAGGTGTAAGGTCAAGGTACAATGAGGACTGTTCCTGGGAGAGGCTCACTTGCCCAACAGGAAGAGGATCATTTGGCAAAGAGCAAAGAAGCAGAGTGTCTGGAGCTTATGCCCTGGAGACACACCGAAGCGTGTTTGATTAGCAACTCCGGTGTCTGTCGGCTCTGGGGCCTTGCCATGTCTAGGGCTGGCTACGTGAATTTTCGGTCTTGATTATGTTCCAACTTCCTTCTATGGAATGGGTTTTCAGTAAGTATACTTGAATATGGACAGAGTGATGAATATATATTCTAAAATCTCTCTTCATTTGAGATTCCCTGCTGTGAACGTATTCTGGAGAAAATGATGTCTCTCTTAATATTAAAGCTCAGAACTGAACACCAGGATCCAAATATAGCCTCCCTCTTCTCTCTTATGTAGAAAAGTTAAGCAGTCTATTAATTTATATATTTGTTTAACAGCTTTATCAAAGGTTGTAAGTTNTCCCTGCTGTGAACGTATTCTGGAGAAAATGATGTCTCTCTTAATATTAAAGCTCAGAACTGAACACCAGGATCCAAATATAGCCTCCCTCTTCTCTCTTATGTAGAAAAGTTAAGCAGTCTATTAATTTATATATTTGTTTAACAGCTTTATCAAAGGTTGTAAGTTGGGCCATGTAGAAAACCCAAGTATTTATTCATCAAGCTGATTTAATAATGCCTGCAAACTTGAATAGTGTATTTGATAGATTGATTTTAGGATTTTTACATTTATCCCCTGATAAATTTACCTCACGTAAATGTTACCTCGATGTTTCCCCTGCATTTCTTTGCTTGAAATTTAGGTCCTATTTTTAATCCTTTCATTATTTCTTACCAGCTTGAAAGCACTGGAAAATACTCTTGCACCATTGGTGACAATGTGGCATGAGCGGGGAGAACAGTGCAATGCCCACACTGTAGAAGCGTCTCTCTGACATTATTCACTTGATGGACACCGATGAGCAGGCCTCTCCGACCGGAAACGGGTCAACCCAGCGGTGTCATCACACCGCGCTGATTTTATTGCTTTATCTAAACAGAGCGCGAGGGCAACAGGACTGCCCTTCGTTTTCCTTCTCAGTTATTTTAGCCACCGGTGCTCCACCTAGACGATATTAATTTGTGTTTGGCAGGTAAGCATGATTAACACCTGCAGAACATTTTGACGACTTCATAATTCTTTTCTCTAAAAGATCTAGACAATCCATATGGTGAGGATTTCAAGGAGATGGTTACATGATGAGGACCCAGGATAACACCTTGTTCATATTAAACACTCAGTAGCCATGCCGGGGCTTCCCAGGTGGCTCACTTGGTAAAGAATCCACCTGCGATGCAGGAGACTCGGCTTTGATCCCTGGTTGGGAAGATCCCCTGGCAAAGGGAATGGCAGCCCACTCCAGTATTCTTGCCTGGTACATTCCATAAACAGAGGAGCCTGGAAGGCTACAGTCCATGGGGGTCACAAAGAGTCAGACGTGACTGAGCAACTTTCACTCACTCACTTAACCATGCTGAAGAAGTTACCTTTAAATGTATAATGATTTACTTAAACTCTTGTTAGAAGAGATGTTTCATGGTATAAAGGTCGAAAAGATTGTTATTAGAACTCATTTCCAGTTGCAGCAAAATGTATATAGTTTGTTAAAATAACACCAAGAGGGCACCATAGATAGTTAATAGTGAAATCTTTAACTTAAAACTTCCTCAAAAGCACTGAAGTTTGAGTAAATATTTTTTGTTGTTTGAATATTTGAGAATCGAGAATTTAGCAACAGAAATCTAATTACTAATTACATTAGAAGTTACATTAATCACTAATTAATCTAATTTATAATTATATTAGAAATCTCCCTTCTACCGTTTCCTCCACTGTTTTGCTGCCCAGCACCTTTTGTTGGACTATTCCTTGTTTCTAGGAGGTTCTATCCTCAGAATTTCAGAGCTGGAGAGGAGTCTAAAAATAATCCAACCTCAAATCCTTCTCAGATTTTAGGGGGAAAATGAGGTCCGGAAAATGAGGTCTGGAAAATGGCTTTTGGCATTGAAGCTGTCAGCAGTGCCCATTTCCTGATTTCCGGATCAGAAGGCAGCATAGATGGTGGTAGGGATTCGCATGCCTGGGTCAGGAAGATCCCCTGCAGAAGGGAGGGACAAGGCCCTCTAGTGTTGTTGCCTGGATAATCCCATGGACAGAAGAGCCCGGCGGGCTACGGTCATAGAGAGTCGAACATGACTGAGCGACTGAACAGCTCTATCCAAGGGGCTTCCCCGAAGGCTCAGTGGGGGAAGAGCCTGCAATGCAGGAGACGTGGTTTTGATCCCTGGGTGGGGAAGATGCCCTGAAGAAGGAAATGACAGCCCACTCCAGTATTCTTGCCTGAAGAATCCCACGGACAGAGGAGCCTGGCGGGCTACGGTCCACGGGGTCACAAAGAGTGGGGCCCGACTGAAGGTCTTGGCACAGCACGGCTCAGGGGAAGCCCTGCACCCATCCATAGTCCGCTCCTGTCCACAGCGTTGCTCCAGACGCTCCTTCAAGGGTCAGCTCTTGCAACGCTTCTTCTACGAAATCTGTCCAGCCAGTTTCACTGTTTCCTCCCTGGTAATTCTGTTTTGCCAATTACTTCATTCTGATTTAGAAAACTGGATGTCTCTTGCCCCCGGTAAGGTTGTTTGTGCTGGAAGCCCTATAGAATATTTCAAATTAAATACATGCTTGTTGACTTGAAGTACATTTTCCTTTAGGATACTGAATTTTTGAGATAGCTTTATCTTTTCTTTCCATCCTTAACGGCATTTAGATGGAGAATTTGTATTCCTGGAACAGAGCTCTCAGCCAGCTTATGAGCAGCTCCTAGTGAGGCCACTCCGCAGAGGAAGCTCCTAATTGGATCTGAGAAGGAAATCCGCTCCCTGCCTGATGGCCTTGTCCTGAGTTAGCCCCGGAGAGAGTGCAAGGCGGGGGAGTTTGTTTTGTTTTTAATTAAAAAGGACAAAGATGTCATGAAATGGTCTTAACATTTCTCTTCCTCATCTCTCTTTTTTCTGCCTTTCTTCTCATCTGAAGTTAACTGATTTGAAGTATTATTTAGGAACTTCTTATATAAAGCTGATGACTTGACTCCAGTCCTCTTGAATCTTCCTTCTGTTTCTTAAGAAGTTTATTTTTCAGGAAGTGAAATTCAAAGAGATGTGTATTTTTATACCTCTGGTAGTATGTCTCCTGGAAAAATAAAGTAAAATTCCCCAGTCAAAATGAATATGATAATCCTTTCTCCAATTCCGTTGATTGCTTTTTAAAATTAAAAATAAAATATTCTGCTGTTATACTTCAGGACTAAAAAATATTTTGGAAAAGTGCAGTAAGTATAAAAAGTGAACCAAAAAGCACAAGTGTTTGGTTGTTCTAAAAAACAGTGAAAATAGTATAATTATTTATATGAAATGGAATAAAATATTTAGTGAAAAAAGAAATTTTAGCTTCCTCAGTTGTGTGTATTTATCCATTTGAAATATCAAGATTCTTTGAATTATAATAAATTAGTGGCTCTGTGGTAAAGAATCTGCCTGCAATACAGGAGACCCAGGTTGGATCCCTGCGTAGGGAAGATCTCCTGGAGAAGGGAATGGCAACCCACTCCAGCATTCTTGCCTGGAGAATCCCATGGACAGAGGAGCCTGGTGGGCTACAGTCTATAGTGTTGCAAGAGTTGGACATGATTGAGAGACTAACACTTTCATACTTAGCCATTAACACATCATCCTGACATCATTACGTAATTTTAAATTTGTATATTGTGTTTCTCTATATGTAACATTAGAATATATAGTAATAATTAGGATAATTGGCTGATATTAGATATAATGTTAGATAATGTGCTGGGCATTCATGTTGTATGAGAGATATTATCTTCACTTTATAGTCTTTACAATGATCAGTTTTAGATACTATTATATTTCATTTTATCTAAAATCTGAATTATTTTACAACTCAAGGTAGCATGATATCATTGAGCCAGTTTTTTTTTTTTTTTCAAGAAGCAAACAGCTACAGGGAAAGAAAGGGAATCGGTGTCTCTGGAACCAATCTGATGGAACCCTTTGGTGTGTGTGTGTGTAGACGCTGCTTATTTGGTTGGAAGAAATCAGAAATTCTGAAGCTGCAGTTCCACTCCCAGGAAAGAACCTGCTTATACAGAGGCAGCTATGAGGGCAACACGCCAGTCTCTCTCAAAGCATATTGATCGGACCGTTTACAAGTTCCCCCAATTTTTTTGTATATTCAGTGATTTCTTGTGCAAATGCAGGGAAAAACTCCCAAACACACTTCTGGATTCCGAAGATGGTGGAGGAGGCAGAACATCCCCATGCAGTGAAAAGCCCGTGGACCCTAATGTCACACTCTGGTGAAGGTTCAAGTACCTGTTTCTTCAACTTTGTAAAATGTTACAGCACTTTTCTTCAGTTATTTTGTGATTCCTGGTCTCTTGGAGCTCACCATCGAACCCAGAGGACCGATACTGATCAATCACTGGCATCATGGAAGGTACAAGAACAGATAGGTGTACGTGCAGAACTGAATTACTTTGCTGTATACCTGAAACAAACACCACATGATCAGTCATCTCTACTCAAGCATAAAGTTTAAAAATAGAAAGACAAGAAAATTTTTTTTAAATGGAGAGAAGAGAAAAAAGAAGGGAGGGAAGTCCTGTTTACACCCCCAGGAGATGAAGTCACTTACGTTGCTTGAGAAGCCAAGGAAACTTTCCTTGAGGCAGCGATCTTGGTGTGTGAGCAAGAGTGAGAGGAGAGCTGGGTGTGGGACGGGAACTGCACATCGGGACCATTTCATGCAGAAGAAACGGAGCCACCATCTCTCAGAGCGGGGAGCGCGTCCCCCTTGCAGGCAGAAGAGGAGGCTGTGTGGTTGACAAGGCGGATCAAGAGACCAAATGAGAATGTGCCCAACAGGCTTTCTGCTTCAGGGCTCCTTACTGCGCTCTTTTGAAGAAGAATAAATGAATAAAATCTGCGTTAGTGGGAAGTCAACCTTTTCCTATCATCTTAGCCCCAACTTGACCATTTTCTTTCTTCTCCTTCTACATTTTGATATCAAATATATGCGCTCTCTCTGCTATTTTGGAAATCCCCGAATATTTTAGGTCAGATTTTCTGATGAGGTTTTTCTCTTTAGAAATGTACCCAGTCGATGGTGAATTATGGATCTAACACGTATCCACATTTTCACCCACATTTGATTTGTGGTTGTACATGTCGATTCAACCAGTATAAAACTCCAAAGTTTTCTGCCTTTGGTTAAAAAGCATTTGTTTGTCAAAGTTTATTCCTGACTGCCAGTTTGGACTTTGTTGCAATTAACTTTCTTTCTGAATGTTTCCAGGAGAGGAAATGGGGAGCAAACAGTAGCTTTCATTTGCTAGAAAGGATTTGGTTTGCCTAAGGGAGCCAGGTTCTGAGATCAAATACCTCTCTCTTACCCTGTCAAAGTTTATTCCTGACTGCCAGTTTGGACTTTGTTGCAATTAACTTTCTTTCTGAATGTTTCCAGGAGAGGAAATGGGGAGCAAACAGTAGCTTTCATTTGCTAGAAAGGATTTGGTTTGCCTAAGGGAGCCAGGTTCTGAGATCAAATACCTCTCTCTTACCCAACAGGTAAAATGGAGAACTTTACACGTATATGTAACTTTGTCGCCGATACGTACTGTGCGTGTTGTGTATGTCCCATTTGTAAGGAATCCTAAAGAACAGAGAGATGTGTATCTAACAAAGTCTCACTTCTTCAAATAGAATCCTAAAGACAGTACAAAGAGCCTTTCAGTGACCTGCTGTTAACTTGTGCTTACGTGCTTACTCGCTCTGCAAGTCCGACTCTTTGCCACCTCGTGGACAGTAACCGGACAGGCTCCCCTGTCCGTGGGATTCTCCAGGCAAGAATACTGGAGTGGGTTGCCATGCCCTCCTCCAGGGGATCTTCCCAAACCAGGGATCGAACCCAGGTCTTCCACGCTGCAGGTGGATTCTTTACAGTCTGAGCCACCAGGGAAGCTTGGAAGTTCTTAAAACTCCCTGAAGAAGTTCTGGAAATCAAGTGACCTTTTAAAGAATTCACGAAAGCTGAGATCTACAGGACTTGAAGAGAAAGATGACATATTATCAGTGGCACACCTCTAAGAAAGATCTGAAGTATGTAATCTCTCTCTCCATCAATGACATAAATTACACAAAAAAAATTTTAAGTGAGATAGATAAACTGGCTTTTACAGGGCCATGAGCAGTCGCTTGAATTAAAATACAGTTCTGTTAATCACATGCAAAAGCAACCTGCAAGTACACAATGTGTCAGGACTGCCCACACGTGTATGAGAAAGAGGCTTATTTTCAAGTGGAGCAGAGAGTCTCCAGCCACTTTGGAAAGTTACCCGAGAGTTTTCCTGAGGTGTGGCTAGTAGCGGATGAGATCTGAAAATAAATGTGAAAAAATTAAAGTTTAAGCAGTGAAAGAGTTATGTTAAAATTAGAAGCACTATTTCTTCACACAGTTACTTAAGATCTAGACAGATGCTGGAAGATAGAACTGATTATGTTCAATTAATAATTTGCTGCCTTTTAAAAATTACTGAAGCCACGCGGTATATCCATCCATTCATCTGCGATTCATGGCCTCAGGAAACTAAAGAACAAAAGAAATTTGTAGCGAGCTTCCGGAGGCAGCGGTGTATTCGTGTGTTTGTGTTTGCTCCCTCGTTGTTGAGATTGTCCAATTCTGGCTTTAGAATCAGTAAAGACCAAATGTTCATTCCTCCAGCTTATTAGCACCTTGTTTTTATTAATTCTGGTCAACCTCCCAAGAAAATGCTTATTAGTCAGCATAGTAAAATGATTATAAACAGAGTTTGGAATAAGTAAGTCTGGCATCAATCAAGTCCTGGCTTGACCACTTAAATATACATAGTACTTTGGGGAAGTTATCTTGGAGCTTTAAGCCACAGCTTGCTTACGAAGTAGAGATAATACAGTCTCCACTGGATGTAAGTATTCGATGTTTGAACAAAGTCTATTCTTGATAACCACGCAATAAACAGATACTAATGATCAAAACGATGTGAGAATGCTCTTTCTAGCCCTTTCGTGATATTTTTGACATTCTGATGAATGAAAAACATTGTTGAATAGTTGATGGTGACGCTTGGAAGGCTGCAGAGCTTGCCTGCCCCACTGGGTGGCTTTCTTGTCGGGGAGCTGCGTGGACAATGCTAAGGAGTCAGCTCTGGGCTGGGACTCTGGGCTCTGGAGTCAGTTTGCTTTGAGTTTTACAACCTATGAGACCTTACATAGGTTCCTAAAAGCCGTGTTATGTCATCACGCCTGTCTGCAGAGTGGAGATGTGCATTCACCCTGTTGTTGGAGGTTCAAGTAAAATTCCTCACATACCGCCACACCCGTGGTATGTAGTGGCCACCCATGCATGTTAGCTATTATTATCTGCAAGAAGAGCATCTGTCAGACCAGAACAAAAAGACAGCCAAGCCTACTGCTTATTGAGTGTGGGTGGGAGGCTGGGAACTGTTCAGCCAGCACCGCACGCCTCTCGGGGGTGTATGGAAAGGCATAGTGATTTCAAATTTGTCTTTTTCCCTTTAAGGAGGATTTTTGTTTATCCATAATGAGAGATGAAGAAAGTCTAATCTGTGCTAATATTTTGTGTCTGAAGTACTAAGAAGGGATCAAAAGAGGCTGAAAGAAAGGGGATGGAGAGATTGAGAGGGAGAAGGTAGATAAATAGGACCAATGATGCTGCATGGAGCTGAGTCGAGAGGAAAAATTCCAGTCTCTCTCCAGAGCATGTCCTGTCAGCCAGGATAGGTGGATGGCATCACTGACTCCACGGACATGAGTTTGAGCAAACTCTGGGAGATGGCGAAGGACAGGGAAGCCTGGTGAGCTGCAGTCCGTGGGGTTGCAGAGAGTGGACACGATGTAGCGACTGAACAACAGTTTTCTCAACCAAGGAGTCAAGACGTGTCCATTCTCCACTCTCTGTTCCTTCCTCCCCTTTCTCTTCACCTTCCCTTTCTCCTGCTCCTCCTGTATCATCGTCTTTTTTTTTTCTTTTGTTCTTATGACATTGTTGTGATGACTTGTAAAAGCAGAGGGAGGTATATCCGACTACTGTGTTTGGAAGTAGAAATGCCAGGATCTCTAGCCCTGCCCTATGGCCTCAGGCTTTGTAAAGGATATTAAGAACTATGTCTTCTTCATTGCAGTCGAACTGCAGTTAACGCAACAGAAGGGATGATTGAAATAGAAATCACCATTTAGCAAACACTCCAGTAATAATTATTTCAGGCAATTAGCATCAGTGAACCTTAAATCTACGAGCCTACAGTATAATGAGAAAGGAGATATTTGCATAGCCTTAGAGTATCTTTCCATAAGATATTTATTAACTGCAAAGGATAGGATAATGACTTTACAGTGGAAAAACCTGACAGACGTCACATTAAGCGGGTCACCAAGACAGACCTCACCAGCCATGAGACGTGCCGCCACCAGCACGCACACCCTGACGTGCTGTGAAGAGCAGGGCGCCGTTTCCGTGGCAGTGTTGTCCAAGCAAACGCAGATCCCTGATTTTAATCTTGATGAAACATCAGATAAACCCAAACCGAGGGATATTCCAAAAGTAAAGGCAAGTGTTTCAGGGACTGCTTAAACACTTCATCTGGGTCACGTCATACAGTCTTGCTTTGCTGTAAAAACATCTCAGAAATGAACAATTTGAAGATTTATATTCAGCACATGAAATTATTCTAAAGTTTTCAGTAGATCTACAGGATTATCTATATGTCTTAAGTAGATTCATAGTAATAGCACACTGCTTTTCCCAGAGTAACTCCAAAGCTAGAAATGCTATTATTGCTCCAAGATTCATTTTATCCTTCATGTGAGCTGAAAAGATTTAATATGACAATGTTACTGAATTTTCAGTCAAAAGCAACTGTAGTGAGGTATACCAGGAACCCTTAATGCAGGATTTATGTACACAGTTTTGCTGAGCTTTTCCCCTTCTGCCCTTGGTGGGGGGAGGGGGAATAAAGAAAAATGTATTTCCTTCAAGTTGTTTTTCCACTTTTGAAAATAATAATAATCACTGTTTGTGGAAGAGGTCTCTCTTGTGGAGTAGTGGATTTCCAGCCAGTGGAGATGGAGCTTTCTACAGGCAACGGCAGCAGCTCGTGCTGCAGAAGACGGCCAAGAGCACCTCCATGGCCTGCCTCTGGCTGTTTGTCCCCAACCATGGAGCAGGAACGCTGGCTCCAGACGACCTGCCCCTTCTGGCCGTTCCTACCTTCCCTGAACTCTGCCACTCAGAGTTATTAATTAATAATTTATTAATAACTTATTAATAAATTGACAAGTTATTCATTCCAAAGTGGTTTTTTTTTTTCCTTATGAAACCTATAGTGAAAAGAAGTGCATCCGATGTTGCTACCTCCCAAGCAAGGCAGGAGCTGAGTTACTCAGGTCCTCAGTTCAGTTCAATCACTCAGTCGTGTCCAACTCTTTGCAACCCCATGGACTGCAGCCCGCCAGGCCTCCCTGTCCATCACCAGCTCCTGGAGTTTACCCAAACGCATGTCCGTTGAAGCGGTGATGCCATCCAACCATCTCATCCTCTGTCGTCCCCTTCTCCTCCTGCCCTCAATCTTTCCCAGCATCAGGGTCTTTTCAAATGAGTCAGTTCTTCACATCAGGTGGCCAAAATATTGGAGTTTCAGTTTCAACATCAGTCCTTCCAGTGAATATTCAGGACTGATTTCCTTTAGATTAGACAGGTTGGATCTCCTTGCAGTCCAAGGGACTCTCAAGAGCCTTCTGCAACACCACAGTTCAAAGGCATCAGTTCTTCTGGATGTGAACAAACCTGCTGTGTTTCAATCCAGCATGTTTCCTCTCGCCGCTGTAACAAGTCACCCTGATTTAGTGGCTTAGCGCAGAGGACCAAACTAAGCTTCCCTAGGCCACAGGCAAGATGCTGACAGGATCGCATCCCTCCTGAGACTCGAGGGACCCGCTCCGTGCATCCCCTTGCCAGCTCCTGGTGGCCGGCCGCGTGCCCTGGCTCCTAGTCCGAGCAGCAACCACAGCACACAGACCTCAGCTTTCCCGGCCACAGCTCCTCTCACACTCTGACCTCTCTCTTTCCCTGATAAGGACCCTTGGAAGAGGTCTCTCTTGTGGAGTAGTGGATTTCCAGCCAGTGGAGATGGAGCTTTCTACAGGCAACGGCGGCAGCTCGTGCTGCAGAAGAGAGCCAAGAGCGCCTCCACCCGGAGCCCCGCCGGCCTGCCTCTGGCTGTTTGTCCCCAGCCATGGAGCAGGAACACTGGCTCCAGACAACCTGCCCCTTCTGGCCGTTCCTACCTTCCCTGAACTCTGCCGCTCAGAGTTATTAATTAATAACTTATTAATAAATCGCCAAGTTATTCATTCCAAAGTGGTTTTTTTTTTCCTTATGAAACCTATAGTGAAAAGAAGTGCATCCGATGTTGCTACCTCCCAAGCAAGGCAGGAGCTGAATTACTAAGGTCCTCAGTTCAGTTCAATCACTCAGTCGTGTCCAACTCTTTGCAACCCCGTGGACTGCAGTCTGCCAGGCCTCCCTGTCCATCACCAACTCCTGGAGTTTACCCAAACGCATATCTGTTGAGTCAGTGATGCCATCCAACCATCTCATCCTCTGTCATCCCCTTCTCCTCCTGCCCTCAATCTTTCCCAGCGTCAGGGTCTTTTCAAATGAGTCAGTTCTTCACATCAGGTGGCCAAAATATTGGAGTTTCAGTTTCAACATCAGTCCTTCCAATGAATATTCAGGACTGACTTCCTTTAGAGTGGACTGGTTGGATCTCCTTGCAGTCCAAGGGACTCTCAAGAGCCTTCTGCAACACCACAGTTCAAAAGCATCAGTTCTTCTGGATGTGAACAAACCTGCTGTGTTTCAATCCAGCATGTTTCCTCTCGCTGCTGTAACAAGTCACCCTGATTTAGTGGCTTAGCGCAGAGGACAAAACTAAGCTTCCCTAGGCCACAGGCAAGATGCTGACAGNTGCAACACCACAGTTCAAAAGCATCAGTTCTTCTGGATGTGAACAAACCTGCTGTGTTTCAATCCAGCATGTTTCCTCTCGCTGCTGTAACAAGTCACCCTGATTTAGTGGCTTAGCGCAGAGGACAAAACTAAGCTTCCCTAGGCCACAGGCAAGATGCTGACAGGATCGCATCCCTCCTGAGGCTCGAGGGACCCGCTCCGTGCATCCCCTTGCCAGCTCCTGGCGGCCGGCCGCGTGCCCTGGCTCCTAGTCCGAGCAGCAACCACAGCACGCAGACCTCAGCTTTCCCGGCCACAGCTCCTCTCACACTCTGACCTCTCTCTTTCCCTGATAAGGACCCTTGTGATTCCACTGGGTCCCTCCAGCTAGTCCAGAATGGTCTCCCATCTCAAAAGCCCTACCTTATCCACATCTGCAAAGTCCCTTCCACCATGTAGAATAATGTATTCACGGGTTCTGATGATTAGGAAGTGGGCATTAGGAACCCAGTACTCTGCCGATTACCCTTGACTTGCCATGCCTGTGCAGTAAGAATGACATAAAGGCAGGATTTTGAAGATATGGAGAACAATCTACCCAACTAGGGTCCACCGATGCACTGAGTGTGATTATTATTCATGCAGTAGTTTTAGGCTTTATTTCTTGGGATGCTAATGTGTCATGGAACAGCTCCCCCGCTGATTTACAATAAAGTCTGATCAGCATCAGCGGAGGGTTTGCGGATTCAAGCTCTTCATCACTTTCATGTGCTAAGGTAAAAGGATGGCAGCAGTTGAGATCCTAGGGCTGAGAAGCAACACAAAATGTATTTTCTTGTCAATAGCACCAGTATTAAATAATAAGCTCTTTGGTGGTTCAAACAATAAAGACTCTGCCTGCAATGCAGGAGACCCAAGTTCTATCCCGGGGTCAGGAAGATCACTTGGAGAAGGGAATGACTTCCCACTCCAGTATTCATGCTTGGAGAATCCCATGGATGGAGGAGCTTAGTGGGCTACAGTCCACAGGGTCGTAAAGAGTTGGACATGACAGAGCGACTAATGTACCCACTTAACTGGGAACAAAACAGGCATTGAACTTTTTGGTCTGAAGCCTAGTACAGTCATGCAGAGGAGGAAGTTGGATACGTGTGTTTCCTAAGTGATTGTAACCATGATGATGAATGGAGCCGTGGTCCTTCCCCTAAGAAGTGAGCTATAAACTACACACAGTGTGTTTTATGGGCAGGACTCTAACAGTGACGGGAGAGAGGCCTCCCCTCCCAAGGAACAGGATACTAAAAGAAAATAAATCCCCGCCTTATGGACTGCCACCCTGACTGGTGTTGCCGTGCTCCTAAATCTCCGAGACTCTCTGTCTGCCTCCTCTGTGGCTGCGTATCACTCAGGGCTTTGGCTAACATTGGGCTGACAGCCAGCAACGCACTGGTGGTTAATACCACCCAGGACCACTCTTTCAATGGTTACAGAGAAGGGGCAATGCCGAGGAGTGACCAGGGCAAGCCGGCCCCCGGGAACGCACACCGCCTCCTCTGCTGGTGGTCTACTTGGAANGCTGACAGCCAGCAATGCACTGGTGGTTAATACCACCCAGGACCGCTCTTTCAATGGTTACAGAGAAGGGGCAATGCTGAGGAGTGACCAGGGCAAGCCGGCCCCCGGGAACGCACACCGCCTCCTCTGCTGGTGGTCTACTTGGAAGGCAGCTCCTTGGAGCTCACCTGCCGCCTGCGTGACCTCCTGCAGGGTGAGACAGCTCAAGGACAAACATCATACACGGATAACCAGCCTCTCATCTATCTTTCTGGCTTTCTGTGTTTAGGGAATGAAATAAGATATACCTGGTACGATTTATTTTACTCTCATTTAGAATTCACTGTTTTCCGAGTCAGAGTTACAATGCCCTGTTTTACTAAATAGTTTTCTTACACCCCTCAAGAGCACAAGAACCCCCAGTAAACAAATAGAAATCTATGACTCTCTGCAAAGCGATGCACACCGGAGCAGTTAGAATCCTCCAGATATAAATGAAGAGGAAGCACCAAAGACGATGCAGAATAAATGTTTGCTTAGAAATCATCGGGGCTCTGAGAGGACTGCTCTGCAAGACCCCAGCTCCAATCATGGGGTGATGGGACGTTAAATTTTCTCTTTCCCACGGTTCGAGGGGAGACGCTGCTGAAAGGTAGATGGATGTTTTGAGATGAGTGCCATTTCCTTCCACCTTTAAAGCCACTTTCATGTCGTCTGTGGATGAGATAAAGACCTATCACATCTCCCCTTTATGACCCCTTATTTGTGTTGCTGAGTAAAAGCAGTTAAGGCAGCCCCTATGATAAAAATAAAGGAAAGAACAACCAAGAGATACTGGATGGCCTGCCTGGAGAAACGCGCAAAAACCCACACAAGAGGGAAGTTGTAAAATGTTTCCCAGCTGATGATAAATAAGGCCCATAAAAATGCAAATGTGCCTGGTATGCCTGTGTGTGTGTGGTTGACTCTCCCTAGCTTAATATATTGAGTGGATGCCATTAGAAACTCTAAGGAGGCAATATAATTTCTGAAATGAAGTTGTATATGTAGCTGCCGTCTCTCTTGGGTGATTGCCATCTCATTTCTCAGCTCTGACTTCTCTAAGAATTGCTTCTAAGACACGTGAGCTTCAAAAGAATTCTATCAGTGGAAGATGAATAATCCCTGACTTAACTGCAAAAATTAAAACATGCACGTTTCCCCTAATACATAGTTATTGTTTTATTGATTACTTTTCCTCAAGAAAAGAAGGTGTATCTTTTTTTAGAATGTCAAGTTACCAGCATATGAAAATTTTTAATAGGGAAATCCTCTAAATAAAATAAGCCTGGCTATAAAACAGTTCAATCATTTCATTTTTGTTTTTGTTTTATTCAAATTTGAAAAAAATCTCTCTCTCTCTTTTTTAACTTTTTCTGACAAAAAAATCATGCAAGCAATTCAAAGCAGGATGATTCTGAAACATCATTCATCTTTTAGTTCTCTCTGGAGACACCGAAATTGAATTCTATAACTGTAGAATCCTAAGGGCAGTTGAAAAGGGATCAGTTCAATCATTTCATTTTTGTTTTTGTTTTATTCAAATTTGAAAAAAATCTCTCTCTCTTTTTTAACTTTTTCTGACAAAAGAATCATGCAAGCAATTCAAAGCAGGATGATTCTGAAACATCATTCATCTTTTAGTTCTCTCTGGAGACACCGAAATTGAATTCTATAACTGTAGTATCCTAAGGGCAGTTGAAAAGGGATGTAGACAATGCAGTTATAAAGTTTAAACCCCAACACATCTCCACTGGTTTTCTTGTCTTTTCAGCTTTTGCCCCAGACATGTAAAATGTCAGTAAGATATTTTCCCAAAGCTCCATAGCCAACGGACTTCTGATTTTTTTTTCAAATATTTTTAGAGTTAGGCAATTTTACTTGCAAATAACAACAAAAGCTATCAATTTTTACTGACACTAAAAATCAGAAACACTGCAACCATTACCTTACTTTATTTGCCAACGCAATGGATACTTCCACAATATTCTATATTTTTGCCTCTTTTTTCTTTAAGAAATATGTCATTATAGTGTTTCTTAAGTTTGAAAGGAAAGGGTTAAGAAGGAGAAATAAAGAAATTAAAAGTATTGCCCTATGTAATTACTTCATCAAACCTGCAGCGTTAAAGCTGGAAGGGATCTCAAAGTTCAGCCACCCACTCAGGACTCCTCCTCTCCCTCATTCTGCAGTTTTCCAGTCTACACCTGTAGCTCTTCAAGGATGTGAGACTGACTGCAAGAACTGATTTTACTTGTGTTGAACTCCTTTCCTCTTTTTTTAAATTTTACTGAAGTATGGTTGATTTACAATATTGTGTTAATTTCTTCTGCACATCATTAACTCTGTTAGACATATCTATATTCTTTTCCATTGGGGTTTATCATAGAATTTTGGATACAGTTCCTTGTGTTGTTACACAGTAGGACCTTGCGGTTTTTCCATTCTATATATAACGGTTTGCCTCTGCTAATCCCAAACTCCCTCTCCTTGCCCCCGACCCTGCCCTTGACTCTCGGCAGCAGCATGGTTGGACCTACTGTTGATCATTGGAGGAGGAAATGGCAGCCCACTCTGGTATTCTTGCCTGGAGAATCTCCATGGGCAGAGGAGCCTGGTGGGCTGCAGTGCATGGCATCACTATGAGTCAGACACGACTGAAGCGACTTTGCATGCACGGTGATTATCATACTAAGTGAAGTAAGTCAGGAAGAGACAGACAAATATCGTATGATATTACTTAAATATGGAATCTAAAGGGTGATATAAATCAACATATGCATTCTTTCTTATATAAAAGTTTCATCTCTTTCTCCATATGCTTGAAGACTAGCTTTGTAGCAATATTCCTTGCGGTCTCTGTGCAGAAAACTGTCTGATTTTATATACAGGTGTGATGGGCCCAATAACTGATCTATGTTACAGTACTTTCATTGTCAAATGTAGCTTCACAATCCTAGCAGTTTTAGAAACAATGTAGCGTTTTTATTAATGTTTAATTGGATAATCAACTTTTAAGCAGATCATATATACAAATCTGGAATCTCCCTGGTGGCTCAGAGGTTAAAGCATCTGCCTGGAATGCTGGAGACCCGGGTTCGATTCCTGGGTCGGGAAGATCCCCTGGAGAAGGAAATGGCAACCCACTCCAGTACTCTTGCCTGGAGAATCCCATGGAGGGAGGAGCCTGGTAGGCTACAGTCCATGGGGTCGCCAAGGGTCAGACCCAACTGAGCGACTTCACTTCACTTCACTTCATATACAAATCTACAAACCAAAATTAGAAAGAGCCATGAACAACCATAAAACCTGTAAAGGGAAAAAGAAACCTACTCAGAACATATGCTGTTTAACGCATGTGCACTTTGCTTGGGACCAATCAATCTTACCTGCAAAAGGCAATAAATTCTACTGATGCCGTCATATTATTTCCTGGGTTTAACCAGTGTTGGGTTCGATCCCCAGTGCCACTCTTCCTATCTAACTTTCCTCTCCATCCTAAGCAATGGAAGATTCAATTAGGTGTCTGTCAAACAGTTCACTGAAACAAAATATAGAATTCTGGTCCTAGATCACTTACTTTCCTTTTCTAGAGTAGAGGCAAGCAATCTGTATTTCAGGGGTATTACATGTATTGTGAAGTGAAAGTCGCTCAGTCGTGTTGGACTCTTGGCGACCCCATGGACAATACAGTCCATGGAATTCTCCAGGCCAGAATACTGGNCTGGTCCTAGATCACTTACTTTCCTTTTCTAGAGTAGAGGCAAGCAATCTGTATTTCAGGGGTATTACATGTATTGTGAAGTGAAAGTCGCTCAGTCGTGTTGGACTCTTGGCGACCCCAGGGACAATACAGTCCATGGAATTCTCCAGGCCAGAATACTGGAGCAGGTAGCCTATCCCTTCTCCAGGGGAGCTTCCCAAACCAGGAATCTACCCGGGGTGTCCTGCATTGCAGGCGGCTTCTTTACCAACTAGCAACCAGGGAGGCCATTACACGTGTATTATCCTCATACATGCAAATTATCTGCAGGCTTAACAACTGAGAAAAACAAGCGTGTATTATCTCACAGTTTCTGTGTGTCTGTAATTTGGTGATAACGTAGCTAGGTGGTCCTGTTCAGAGTTTCCCTGGTGGTGGCACTTTGGGTTTGTGGTGCAGCTGGGTTTGCAGTCACATCAAGGCTCCACCAGGAAAATATGTGCTTCCAGCCTCAAGGGGCCTTTCCATTACNTCATGTGCTAAGGTAAAAGGATGGCAGCAGTTGAGATCCTAGGGCTGAGAAGCAACACAAAATGTATTTTCTTGTCAATAGCACCAGTATTACATAATAAGCTCTTTGGTGGTTCAAATGGTAAAGACTCTGCCTATAATGCAGGAGACCCAAGTTCTATCCTGGGGTCCGGAAGATCATTTGGAGAAGGGAATGACTTCCCACTCCAGTATTCATGCCTGGAGAATCCCATGGATGGAGGAGCTTAGTGGGCTATAGTCCACAGGGTCATAAAGAGTTGGACATGAATGAGCAACTAATGCACCCATTTAATGGGGAACAAAACAGGCATTGAACTTTTTGGTCTGATGCCTAGTACAGCCATGCAGAGGAGGAAGTTGGATACGAGTGTTTCCTAAGTGATTGTAACCATCATGATGAATGGAGCCATGGTCCTTCCCCTAAGAAGTGAGCTATAAAATACACACAGTGTGTTTTATGGGCAGGACTCTAACAGTGACAGGAGAGAGGCCTCCCCTCCCAAGGAACAGGATGCTAAAAGAAAATAAATCCCCACCTTATGGACTGCCACCTTCAGAAAACCTGACTGGTGTTGCCATGCTCCTAAATCTCCGAGACTCTCTGTCTGCCTCCTCCGTGGCTGCGTATCACTCAGGGCTTTGGCTAACATTGGGCTGACAGCCAGCAATGCACTGGTGGTTAATACCACCCAGGACCGCTCTTTCAATGGTTACAGAGAAGGGGCAATGCTGAGGAGTGACCAGGGCAAGCCGGCCCCCGGGAACGCACACCGCCTCCTCTGCTGGTGGTCTACTTGGAAGGCAGCTCCTTGGAGCTCACCTGCCGCCTGCGTGACCTCCTGCAGGGTGAGACAGCTCAAGGACAAACATCATACACGGATAACCAGCCTCTCATCTATCTTTCTGGCTTTCTGTGTTTAGGGAATGAAATAAGATATACCTGGTACGATTTATTTTACTCTCATTTAGAATTCACTGTTTTCCGAGTCAGAGTTACAATGCCCTGTTTTACTAAATAGTTTTCTTACACCCCTCAAGAGCACAAGAACCCCCAGTAAACAAATAGAAATCTATGACTCTCTGCAAAGCGATGCACACCGGAGCAGTTAGAATCCTCCAGATATAAATGAAGAGGAAGCACCAAAGACGATGCAGAATAAATGTTTGCTTAGAAATCATCGGGGCTCTGAGAGGACTGCTCTGCAAGACCCCAGCTCCAATCATGGGGTGATGGGACGTTAAATTTTCTCTTTCCCACGGTTCGAGGGGAGACGCTGCTGAAAGGTAGATGGATGTTTTGAGATGAGTGCCATTTCCTTCCACCTTTAAAGCCACTTTCATGT